>JAJJWX010000888.1:0-378775 GCA_023529315.1 Papaver bracteatum
AACATTTCAAAAAATATGAACTAATGAGGAAACCTATGCAAAATAGGAAGGAAAAATAATAATAAAAAAATATTAGCAAAAGCACCAAGGAGTAGGCTCACAGTAGGCCGATCGGGCTAGAGACCGATCATACGCCTAATTTTGTATTTTATCATATTTTTACTATTTTCCTGATCTCATGAAAATCCTCTCGTTCGAGCAAATTTTCATATTTTTCAAAGAAATTATCTAAACCACATAATTTCATCAAAAAAATAATAAAATTAGGAAAAGTTGTCATGAAACCGCCGGCCGGCCGGTCATGCCTTGTCCGGTCCCACACCTCACGTTTCCCATTATTTTATTATTTCTCTCAAATTATGAAAATTCCTTGATTTCATGTATTTTCTCTAAAATTACCTTATTTCATGTATTTTCTCTAAAGTCGTAGAAAATATTAAAAATTAGAAAAAAACTTGTGGGATGATTCAGGGATCTAGCCATGGCCCCAGATCCCATACGCCCGTGTTTGTCAACCGGCCGGTCATGCCCTAGCCGTGGCCGGTCCCACACCTTGTAATTCCCTGTTTTATTTATTATTTTCATTCATCATCTCTTGTATTTTTCCCAGTTTCAGCGAAACCATGGATTTTGCATATTTTCTCAAATATTGCTCAAACGTGCACAAGAAAATATCAAAATTCTCAGGACTGAAGCACGAACACCATGGTGACACGGGAACATCCCTTTGACCAACCAAGGGTGACCCTAAAGCTTGCAAACAGCTGGTCCCGCATGTTTTAATGATTTTAACCTAATTTGCACAGTTGCTCTTATTAGGTTCAAACTCTTTTCAAACAATTGGGAGTTTGCTCAAACGACCATTCACCGGTCCCACACCTACCAAGAGCCGGTCTCATGACCTCTTGGTCGGTCCTTCATATTTTCCATAATACCATGGGACCGGCCCCTTGAATTCTTCCTGAATTTTACTCTCGAGATGTTTTCACTTCCCGAACGAGCGTAAAACCTACATAATCCCGCGTTGGGAGATAGGAAATTCTTTTCCGTATAGAATGGAGGGAGGACCATCAAAATCCGAGTCCGTATGAGAATTCTACATCGATTCTAGTAAAGGACGTTAGTTAGGGTTTCAACCAATCTGAGGATTGCTCAAACGACCAACAATTGGTCCCGTGACCACCAAGAGTCGGTCTCAAGCTCTCTTGGTCGGTCCCTATCTCTCATATATAGGTTTCACCTAATACTAAAACCAGCAGTAATTCAGTAAATGATGAAACCAGCATTTAATCATTCTTTCACCAACTGGTCCTCAAGAGACTTTGGTATTTTTTGCTCATTCGAGCATATATGCGTTATATGGTGAACTCGTCATCCCATGTAGCCGGTCCCGTGTTGGTTTTCAATAAATCATCACTTAAATAAAATTAGGATTTTGAATCCGGAGCTCTGCAGAAACGTGATTCTGAGCAGATTCAAACACTCTGATAATTTTATGTTGATTTCATGATTAACATTTTTATTTATTTTGCTCGACCTAGCAGTCAGTAAATTAAATTAATATTTTATTTGGTCCTGCTACCAATAAATTCATCAAACGGGCAATATTTGCTCAAACTGGCAATATTTGCCCGAACCGGTAATATTTGCTCAGATCAAAGAATATTGGTTCAACTATCAATATTCGATAATTCAGCAACACAGTTTGCTCGTTTTAGGTCATAATGGTACCTCGTCTCAGCAGACATGTTAAATTCATGAGTTTCAGAACATTTGCTAAACGTGTTCAACTCAGCATTACATGAACTCATTGTCCCACAAAGTCAGCAACTGACTCACAATCACGAGATTTCAATCGTGTCACATGGGGGGATATTAACTAGGGTTTTTGTCTGGCGGTCTACGGAACGTGTGTTCACCCACGATGAGAATGTGAGCAAGTCGTGCAATCAGTTGGAAGAGTCAGCAAAGTAGTGGGTGGAAAATTAACCAAGTGTCCGCACGATGAGTAATTGGTTTAACACGATTTCCTACTTCCCCACTCTCTGATTCCAGCAAACTGTCACACTTCATGGGATCATGGTGTTTTCAACTCCGGCATTATAAAATGTCTCTGAATCCTGATTAAAACAACAAGGTTGGACAACACTGAATAATTCGAACATTCGAACAACATTCGCTTGAATGATCAATTTCTCATCAAAGTTCATACAGACAATCTTTCGTCTACACGAACTTACAGAAATCACTCTCAATCAGGCAAAATTCAATCATTCAGAGAATTTTCACTCTGAATTCACAACACACCTACAATCTTAGATCACCATTGATATCACACATTTCTCAGCTTCCCTCCTACAGATCAAACCATCCTCTCTTGTGACCTAATTGACTCTGGAACGGCCATTGTTCTTGGTTTAGGCCGGGGTCTTACAGATTGATCTCTCGAACTTAAAGCACTCCCTTCTTCCAGTGCATCTATGTGAGGTTCAACATTTCGCTTGGTTAAAAGATTCTCCACACGGTCGACTCTTCAATTCCGTAAAAACCAGCAAATCGTTTTTCCCCATCTACAGTACCCTAAAGATAACGAAGGATACGCTTAAGGGTCTGCATGTGAGGTTCCTTAGGATCATGCATAAACAAACATACATGTTGAACTGTATAAGAGATATCCGGTCTAGTGAAGGTGAGGTACTGTAGATCCCCATCCAGGCTTCGGTATAGAGTAGGATCCTCGATTACATGACCGGATTTTGCACTGAGTTTCGAATGAGTATCAACTGGTGTGGCCACGGGATTGCAATTTTCCATGGATGCACGTGCAAAGATGTCATGCGTATAAACCGACTGAGACAAGTATAGGCCTGAAGATGAGCGGTGAACATAAATACCCAAAAAATGATGCAATGGGCCAAGGTCAGTCATGGAAAACTCCTATTTCATCAATGTAATAAATTTTTCAAGAAGTTTATCAGTATTTGCTGTTAAAATAATATTATCAACATATATAAGTAAGTATGTCATCTCGGATCCGGATTGGTATATGAAGAGAGAGGGATCACATACACTACCCCGAAAACCACAATTGGTAATAAACTTGGTAAAACGCTGAAACCATGCATGAGGTGCCTGCTTTAGACCATAAAGTGACCGAAGAAGTCGACATACATAATCAGGGTGATCATGATCAACAAATCCGGAGGCTGATGCATATAAACTATCTCGGTCAAGTCCCCGTGGAGAAAGGCATTCTTGACATCTAGCTAATGTATAGGCCAAGAACGTGAAGCAGAAATAGTAAGCACGGTACTAATAGTAGTCGGTTTGACAATCGGACTAAACATTTCAAAATAGTCAACTCCAATATGTTGGGAATTACCATTTGCAACTAGGCGTGCCTTGTGATACTGCAAGGAACCGTCGGCATGAAATTTGTGGCGAAAAAGTCACATGGAATGAATAACATGTGCATATCGTGGCCCTGGAACTAGTTCCCAAGTATTAGTTTTCAACATGGCATTGTATTCATCTAGCATGGCCGCATTCCATTTAGGGTCCCTAAGAGCATATAAGTGAGAACGAGGCAATGGAGAAATCTTATATTTGGACTGGACATAGAGATTGAGTTTGTGATTAGGGCGAAAAATGCCGCGGGAGGCCCGATTAACCGGACGAGCAGAGCGCAGGATGGTTGGAGCCATAACAGTGGAAGGAAGTACATGATTGGGAACTGCAGAGACCTGACTAGGAGAAGTAGACGGGGTAAAAATTGTAGGTTGTTCAGCCGAAACAGTAGTGGCCCGACTAATAGGATTAATATCGGAAGGAGTAGTAGGCACTGTAGGTCTGATCCCGTGGGGAGGAGTATAGGGAATAGGGGAACTTTTGGCAGCAGACGAAGGGGCTGAGGGTGCTGCTGATGGGTAAGTAAGGTTGTCAGCTAAATAGTGGTGGATAGGTGAGGAAGAGCATTCAAAATCTGTAGGACCAGTGGGAGTGGTGGTTGGGAATGGGAAAATAATTTCGTCAAAGGTGACATAACGAGAGATGATAATTTTATGAGTGGCGAGATCGAGACAACGATAACCACGATGATTGATAGGAAAACCAAGGAAGACACATTTAGTGGAACGAGGAGCAAGTTTATGAGGTATGGTGGAGGAAATATTGGTATAGAAAAGACAACCAAATATACGAAGGTGATCATATGTAGGTTGGTGTCCATATAGATAAAAAATGGGGGGACGAAAGTGAAGAATTTTGGTGGGAAGAATATTATGAAGATAGACGGCCATGTTAAGAGAGTCATCCCAATATTTTGAGGGAATGGAGGCGTGAGACATAAGAGTGCGAGTAATATCATCGACATGATGAATCATACGCTCAGCTTTGCCGTTTTGTGAGGAAGTTTATGGGCAAGAGAAACGAAAAACAAAGCCATTTGCATGAGCAAAATTATGAAAAGAAGAGTTATCAAATTCACGAACCAAGTCACATTGAAATCTTTTGATGTCACGCTCAAATTGAGTTTTAACAAAAGAGTGAAATTCCAAGAATTTGGTGTAAACCTAAGATTTGAAACTTTAAAGGATAAACCCATAGATAATTTGTAAAATCATCCAATAATATAAGGTAATATCGGAAACCCGTCTCGACATGTAATGGACAGGTCCATAAGTCACTATGAATAATATCAAAGGGTGCAAAAGTATTGGAATTAGACTCAGGAAATGGTAATCTAACATGTTTGCTAACTTGACATGAATGACACAGTTGAGAGCATGAACTTTTATTACATGAAATAAAACTTTTGGTGCATAGGACATCTAAGATAGCCTTGCCAGGGTGGCCAAGATGGTTATGCCAAACATCGGGCGAACAAACGGCAAGAGAGATAGGTTGAGACAGGGACATAGTGAGAGGAGATATGACAGACTTGGTGATAGAATAGATCTCTCCAGAACTATCACATCGTAGAATAGTCTTTTTCGAAATTAGATCCCTCACAAAGAAACTAGATGGGTCAAACTCAACAGACACATGATTATCAGTGGTGAACTTACGAACAGACACTAATTTTTTGATAATGTCAAGGACAACAAGGGTATGTTTTAGCTGAAGAAGACGAGAGGTAAAGTGTATAAACTTGGTACCACTAGACATAACTGGAATACTATTTCCATTGCTAACTAGAATAGAACGTACATTGCTAGAGTTGAAAACGTTATGCATCGTACCTGGATTTGCAGTGAGAGATGAAGTAGCACCGGTATCCATGTAGAAATCATCGTAATGTGATTGAAGACTCATAAAACTATACGCCTCCGTAATTTCATCCAGGTGGAGAACTTCAGTGGTGGGAGTGAAGAAGGCTTGGCCATGACCCAGTCCAGGCGACCTGTACGTTGTTGGTGTTGTTGTGGGAAGATATTGTTGTTATGTGGTCTACGGGGTGAGGAGGAGGGTTGCCAGGTAGGATATATAGGGTACGGGAAAGGAGGTACTAGCCAGTATGGTGGCCAGTGAGGCTGATAGTTAGGCTGGCGAGCATATCCGGCTGTGTGGTGCATGGTTGGTGTTGGTAGGAGAGGTGGTTGAGCCAATATACCATGTATTGAGTCGTTGCCACTGGAGGGTGGGAGAGGACCACGCCGGCCATTATTGGAGAGGTTTGTCCATTGAGTATTACGGTGCATAGAGGAGGAATCAGCAGCCAGTAATGTTGGCGGAGATTCTAGGGTTTGCTGGGAACGACGAATCTCTTCCGTCCGTAGTTGTGATCGAGCGGTATCAAAACTGGGCATGGATTGTTGGATGAAGGAGGCAACAATATTGTATTCCTCCGGAAGACCATTGACAAGTTGGATAAACAATTTCTTGTCACTCATGGGGATATCAATATCACGTAATCGATCAAACAACGACTTAAGCTTATCACAGTAATCATCAACACTATTACACTCAGCAAATTTAAGTTTAGCGAACTTACTTTCAATGGTGTTGCCTTTGTTGGCTTGAAATAGCTTTTTAAGGTGATTCCAGATTTCTTGAGAAGTTTTGCCGAATTTGAGAACGGTGAGCATTAAATCTTTGGCCATGGTAGAGAACATCCATTGGCGACAGAGAGCGTCGAGTTGTTTCACGGTATTGGCATCAAGATATGTTGGTATTTCTGATCCGCCAATAAGGAAAATAAGACAGTGAGCTTGGAAATGAAGTTCGAACAGAAAAACCCATGAAGAATATTCATCATGTTTAATTTCCAGGAGAATGGGTATTAGGGTCTTGATGTTTGTAACAGCAAACGCTGGATGTAATGTTTTCTTATCACCAGCAATTGGGTTTTGTTTAGAAGAGAAATCGGGATCGAGTTTAGGATGATACCATCTTGGATTTTGATTAAACTCCCTTGGAGAGGTTTTCCTTTTCTTAGGATATTATATAACATAATGAGAATATCGAAGTTATTGAGAATACAACAGTTATTGAGAATATGACAGAGATAAAGCTAAGAAAGGTAAACAGAATAATATCTAATCTATTATTTATTTCTCTCTTACATATTTTTGGCATAATATTTATTCTAGGATAATCTTGAGGATATCAGTAGTCTGCATACCTAGATCATCATTAAAGGATGTTTCAAGGTCTAGTTTTGGGTATAGGTTTTGGTTTTTTGTATCTTTAATCCTCTAAGAGATTAAATTTCCTTGTCCCCGTGCCTTTTGAGTCTCTCTTGTAGTTTCACCTCTTTGAGATAATCTAAGTTGAAATCTCAATCACCGAATTCAATAGGTCTAAAAATCTACCCATGAGTGTTTTTCTCTAGACATCAACATAACAAGATCTATAATGTTAATTACAAACATAATTAATCACGAGATAAACATTTACCCAGGAAATAAAGATTAGTTTCTTTTTGATTGATGAATTTGATTCTAGTCCTCTATTATTTCTTCAGCCTCCTCCCTCTCTGTTTTTTCATAATTCCATTTCCCCCTCTTTCGTTGGTATCTTGCCTCCCTCCTAAGACCATGTTCATAATCAAACCCTGGTGACATTTCCTTAAGATAAACAATTGCATCTAGTGATTTCCCTCGCTTTATCTCCACCCAAATCCTTCTTTTAGCACTAGCATCAAACTTATATTTCTCTTATTTTCTTAGATTTCAATATGCCAACCACTGCGCCTGATCAGGATGAAGGAAAGCTTTAGTTCCACATCTAGCCCAGTTGTAGTATTGAATCCGACACAAATGATTATCTCTGCATCGCATCACTCTTGTTGTAGAAATTAGAGCAACCTTGGGAACTATCTTGTGACTGCAAGCCATTTGGATTATACCTTATTTCTAATTCTCAATTCTTCATTCTCTTCTCTGTCCTTTGTGTATACTATCTCTATTTATTCTTGAGTAAATCTCTCTATTTTCTGATCTTAATGTGTTTAGGTGACTTTATTTTCCTGAACTTAATGCATTCTGGTAAAATCACATCATTTAGACCTTTTTAATTTCCTTATGGTATGGTGTTAGAGCACTGCTCGGTCAAACTTTCATGCGTTGCTATCTCAAGCATGTTTGTCAATGTTAGTGATCAAAACTATAAAGCCTTGATTTCCAGTCTACTATAGCTAAGGTCTCGGACTAGGATAGAAAGTGTAGTTGAGCTCAAGAACTCCATGGAAATCATCATACAAGACGAAGGACTACTCAAGGAACCAGTGGATCTTCATCGACTAAAAGGTATGTGGAGACTTGAACTTATCTATCACTCAAAAGTCTATCTACTCTATCTCCTATCTTGAGACAAAAGTCGTTTTACTATATAGACTAAAGATATACACATGTGACATTTCGAGCTGAGTATATCTCGCTTATCTATTTCTCGAAATGTGTGTTGGTAAAGATTTCGCTTTAGCCAAGTTCATCTTTGCCTAGTGATGAAAGTCATGTTATGTTTCAATCACTTTGAAAATTCCTCTGACGAAAACTAGTTTGTGAATAACAACTATATGACGTCCTCTGAGAATGTTTCAATGATTGAAATGAGAGTTTAGACAATATAACCATTGGGGGATATAAACATTGTTGTGGTAACACATATATGTATAAGTCCTTATCACTTGAACCGAAGTTTGCGAACTTTGTTGAACAAGTGAAAACCGGAACTTGAGCAGTCAACCCAGTCCGCGAACGCAGTCCGCGAACGTGCGTAGTTCTCGAACCCGATAATTTCTGCTGGAGTTGTAGCTCGGTTTCAATCCGCAAACTCAGTCTGCGAACTGACGGAAGTTCTCGAACCCGAGAATTTCTGATAGAGTTTGTGAACTCCAACCGGTTATGTGAGTCCGCGAACCCAATACGCGAACTTGAGTGGTTATGTCTAAAAAAGATATTCATGAACTTATTTAAACTATCTAAGGAATGCTATTGCAAACCGTGGATTTATAGTTCATGAATCGATTCGAGTGAATCACATCGTTTTTGCTTCAATTATGTCTTGTGTAGTACATAAGATCTCATAGAAATTGAACAACTCTCTAACTAGTTTATTTGAGTCATTTGGACTAGTTATGGTGAAGAATAATATGGTTGATATGAAAGTTATCATTTGGCTAACCATTTGGACTAATATTGAACCAACTATTGTACACATTTGGGTACGGTTACACAAACCCAAAATCTTCAAGTACATGTGTGTATGACAAGCTAAGTTTTCGATCTAATGGTTGAGAGATATTAGCTTGTATCTAATCAGGTTTTCATCTAATGGTGAATATTGAATGCTTTGTTACTAAGCTAACATTGATTGCAAACCCTGATTTGAAAGACTATATAAGGGAGAACTCTAGCAACTTGGAAACCTAATCCCCACATATTCTGTGTGATACTAGTTTGCTAAGCTAGAGTCGATTCTCATTTAAACTTTGGTTTTCTTCTTCTAAAACCAGGTTAACGACTTAAATACTTCATTGGGATTGTAAAGCCAAACCGATACTACTTTTCTTGTAGTTGTGTGATCTGATCTTGTTATTTCTATCGTACGAGTACAATTGTAATAATTGGCTTGAGATTTCTATCTCTGATAGGCAAGATATAAAAGTAATCACAAACATCTTTGTCTCATCGTTTGTGATTCCACAATATCTTTTTTCGTTGCGTCGATTAAGACTATTGTGAGGTGATTGATAAAACTGAGCTGTTCTTCGGGAATATAAATCTAGTTTTATTGATTGGTTCCTGTTCACCTTGATTTATCAAAATATGGAACAAAACTCATAGGTTTATTCTTGGGAGACGAATTTATCTATCTTGTAGACTTTTCTGTGTGATACAAATTTGTTTGCTAAAGTCTTCGACTTTGGGTCGTAACAACTCTTGATTATGGGTGAGATCATTTAAGGGAATCAAGTGCGCAGTATCCTGCTGGGATCAGAGGTGTAGGAGCATAACTGTACCTTGGATCAGTGTGAGATTGATTGGGGTTCAACTACAGTCCAGACCGAAGTTAATTTGGAATAGGCTAGTATCTGTATCGGCTTAATACAGTGTATTTTTAATCTGGACTAGGTCCCGGGGTTTTTCTGCATTTGTGGTTTCCTCGTTAACAAATTCTGGTGTCTGTGTTATTTCTATTCCGCATTATATTTTGTTATTTATTTGAAATAATACAGGTTGTGCGTTGTTCAATCGATTAGAATATCCGACCTTATTGGTTGTTGATTTAAATCGATTGACACTTGGATATTGGTCTTTGGTACCATCAAAGTTATCTCTCTTTGATTAGACTCGCGAATCATATTTTCTTGAGTAAATAAAATCGAGAGATTGAGATAATAACTCCTTCAGATATTTTCTATTGATTGAGTCTAGTTGATTCTCTAGAAAACAACTCGGAGTTGTCCATACAGATTGCTAATCGAAATATTGGGTGAGGTTGTTAGATCCCCGCTTTTCATATGGCTTAACTCTTCTTATATTTTTTTTCAAAGTATTTACAGTCCCAAAACTTGCTCATGATGCCTCTGTTGAATCTATGCTACATGTCCATCTTTCTTAATGACAATTAGGAAAAATTTGTTAAATTATATTAGGATTTGGGTGAATACCTTGAATGGAGTTTAAATTTAAATTATGTCAAGATTGGAAGTTTTGGTTAGGCTAGGATTGCTTAGGTAGAAATTTGGATTTCTTCTTTTTAGATTTAGATGCACTAAGGTTGACTTATATTTATGTGAAAGAAATAAGGGATAATTGATATCCAAAAGTTGAAATTAGTATGCTTAATTCTTGATTGTGACAATGGTTTTTCTTTCCTTTTTAGTTTTCTCTGTCACGGCTGAAATATTAGTTAGGAGATTCCCTTTCTTTGCATTTTTCCCTGTCTTGGCTGCAATTCTTTCTTAAACTTATTATGATCTCTTGCATTCAACGTTTTCATGGCATCCCATGCATTAGTCTTGCTCTATCAGCATATAAAGTACGATTATTTCTATAGATGGTTCTAAAAAAAAATAAGAAAAACATTAGGCTGAGATTGAACTTAGATATTCATTTTAAATCTGAAATAGTTACAAGAAAGTAGGATTAGAGTCACATAACATCAAGGAAATTCTAGACAGATCCCACAAACACATCTTACACACTAGGCGAAAATCCTAAAATACTAGAACATAAGCTAAAACATCAAGATAAGACAATCTTAAGAACAAAGATTAACCCACTAGAAACAACATGGCACTTTTTTTAGGTGACTAGAATGATATGTCTCTTCTAGCTTCTGATTGATCAGCCTCCTCGTAATACCCCTTCCCCTTTTTTCAGTTGTACCTTGCTTCCATTGTCCTATCATAGTCATAATCATATCTTGGTGGCATCTCACTAAGGAAAACAGCTGCATCTATTGTTTGTCATTCTAGTTTCAATTTGAAACTGAATATTAGCCTTGGAACTTGCACTAAGCTTACTTTTTTCCTGTTGACGCATAATACAGTAAGCAAGCCACTTAGCCTGTTCGGAATGAACGAAAACATCGGAACCACAACGATAACAAAAATAATACTAAATACGATGTAAATGATCTTCCCTGTACCGCATAATCCTAGTAATAGAAACCTGAGCATTCTTTGGTACTTCTTGTGTTCACAACCCATGTTTTAAACAAGAACATCACTATTCTTTCTGGATTTTTTGTTCTTCCCGACTTGTGTGGTTCATCAGTAGGTCTTAAACTTGTTAATATACTAGTGAAGGAATACCAAAAACTAGGCATTTATGGCGCATGCATGTTTTTAATCCTTTCAGTATGATAAATTGAATGAAATTGGTATTGAAATTGTTAGTTTAGCTTTACCTTATTATTTTTGGATAGCTATGTGAAAACTAGATTTATCTCAAAGAATTAAATTATTTCTATGGAAATGCTTGCAAAATGCTTATCTACCAACTCCAAACTGTGTGGAAAAGTGAAAGATGTTGAACCTCATTGCACTATGTGTGGAATGGTAATAAAACTACTGAACATCTTTTATTCCAGTGCCCTTATGATAAGGAAGTATGAAATTTAGCACCTAATCCTATTTCTCTGAAAATATATATAGTTCAAGTAATATTTTAGACCTATGTAAGGATTGGATTAATAACCCTAGGAAGGAGATTTCTTTAGAACTAATGCTTACTAATATGTGGTTTATTTAGAAGGAGAGATGCAACATGGATTTTGAGGAAAAATCCAAACATCTAGGAATTTGGCTATAAAAATACAAGGCGACATTGCTTTCTGGTCCAAAAGAAGTAGTAAACCTGGCAACACTAAAAAACTATACAAGAAAGCACTAAATCCTATACGGCATGCTCCTCATAAGGACACTTTCAAAATTAATGTGGATGATGCATGGATTTCTGACAATTTACCTTCAAGTTATGATATAATTCTAGAGATGATGCAGGTAATTCAGGAGGAAGAAAAGAAGGACAATCAACAACCTCACACCCTCAAGAAGCGGAGGCTTTAAGAGTGATGCAAGCTGCTATTTGGGCATATGAGAAAGGTCTTGAGAAATTCAGCATTGAGGGAGACCGTGAAAGCCGTTGCAACTATATTCGAGGAAAGAATTCAGATATTTCTTGGCGTTCCAAAGCCTATCTAGACGAAGCAGACATAATAGCTCACTTATGAAATAATTTTTTGGGTTTTCAGTTTGTCCCAAGATTAGAAAATATGGTGCAAACACTTTAGCAAAAAAAATTAGGAATATAAATTCAATTGTTTCCTGGGAAACTATCCCTGCTTCTTGTATTCAGCATCATCTATCAGTATATAAATATAATATTAAGAGATCTCCTCATGGATCGATATTAGATGGCTCTAATCCTTTTGTAATGCAGGCTCTACTGGAGTCTTAGTTTGTTTTAATGCAATGCCTTATTTATAAAAAAAAATAGAATTAATCTAGACAATTAGCAAAAATAAAATAAAATCTCAAATTCCTTGAGAAGAAATAATGCAGTAAAAGAAACCAGGAAAAAAAGTTGTAGTAAAAAAATGAATTAGTTGGCGTTGAAATAATTAATAAGCAATCTGAATTAGCTGGCGTTATTATCACATGGAAGATTTAGTTCCCTATAGTAAAAGTAGCTTTCCTCCTAATAATTATTTCTATGATTGTTTTCAATGCTCCTATTATTACGCATTGCTTTCATCCATATGATAACAATCTTTTATTGGAAGTTACTCGCAGAATGTTAAGGGTATTATTATTTTGGAAACATATAGTATAACTGGTCTGGGAAACTTATTAACTATCATAAATCTAGTGTTATGTTTCAAATAAAAATAAATAAATAAAATCTAGTGTTATTTTTTCTGAAAATCTTCATAAGAGAATTGCAAGGCATTTGACTAGAAGTTTGGCATGAGATTAGTTATTCATCTTGCTAAATATTTGGGTTGCAATATTCAGTGGGGCATACCTAAGAATTCTGATTAATTAAACTATCTATTGAAGTTAACCGTCCAAGATTGGAAAATCAAGCGATAATGAAGGAAAAAGTGAAAATATTGATTGAATGTAATAACTTTTTGGGGCTTAAGTTCATGCATCGAACTGGAAATTAAGTGGCAGGTAGGTTGGCCATAGAGGCAATAAATAAAATCTTTTGATTTTTTTGAAAGAAGACATGTCGAATTTATTGAAGTTAACCATTCAAGATTGGAAAATTGAGGGATAATGAAGGAAGCGATGAAAATATTAATGGAATGTAATAAATTTTTGGGGTTTAAGTTCACGCATCGAACCGGAAATTAAGTGGTAAATATATTGTCTATAGAGGCAAGAAAATAAAATCTTTTGAGTTTTTTTGAAAGCGGACATGCCAAAAAAACATTTATGTCGTCTGATCTTGGTGGATAAATGTAAGAGTAGAAGTAACAAGTGTTATGTTTCTAGGTTAGATAACATGAACCTATGTCTGGTGTTTGATGCTTGTAATAGGATAACTGCTCCCTTATGATAGCTTGACAATATTTCGTTCTTTCCTATTGTTTTTTTCCACTGGTTGTACTGCTTTTGGTTGGTAATATATCTCACCTTTACTCTTAATTAAAATTTATGGAAGGTAAAGATGTATTAATTAATCATTTTTGGACCCCTTCTTAAATCATATAATGACTTCTATTATGATCCCCGAGGGAGTTCTTAAAGCTATTGATAAGCTTCAACGATAATTTTATGTGCTAACAGAGATGGTAATCAAAGAATGACATTGGATGGGATAAAGATTGTCTCCCATTCGAATTAGGTGTTTTGGGCATTAGAAATTTAGAATTTCACAATCTGGCTTATCTTACGAAGACTGTCCAGAGAGTTCTTATAGATCCTCTTATTTTTCTTGGTTCTTTATGTTAGTATGCCGGTGTTTATTATGGGTCCCTGTAAGTTCCGAAAAATTACGGAATATTCTAGACTGAGATATTTTGCTTATTTTTTAAGTTTATGGTTTTCCATGTATATCTAAATGCTTGGAGATAAATTTGTTTAAAGGCTAAGTATACTTGGATCCTAAGTTTGTGACATATATAAATAGGTGTAGAATCCATAGAGAAAAATGCATACTCACAATCATTCTCACAAGAGGGTTTAGGTAGAAAGATCAATTTTAGTGGTAGAATTTTTTGTTCTTAAACAATTAACTTTTTTATATTACAAGGCCTACGACCCAAGGATATGCGGTCAATCTAGTTACCTAGAGTTTCCCATTTATATGTATATAAAAGAAACTATGTATTACAACTACTAATCTCTCTAATAAGATGATTTTCCATCTTGTCTGTACACTTCCTTTCTTCACCTCTAATTTTCCTTAATTACATTATCAACACGACGCTTTAGCATGTCAATTTTTTTTTGGTTATCATCTTCAAAGTATTCCAATTAAAAGAAAAAGTTGAGGTGCAGGTTTGCATCAGCACTATTTATGCAATCACCGTCAAGCTAATTTTGAAATCACTGGAATTATTATCGTTAAATCAGCTAAATATCATATGGGTTATTATCATTGATAAAATATTGAGTTTACATCAATTCACAGCACGAAATCAACATGGATGATTTCAGATCTATACTATTTTTTTTTTCTTTGGAATCAAACGTCAAACGTCAAAGGTATTACCCAAACAAACATTTCTTTTCCATTTTTTCTCTTTGCAACATGTGATGTGCATCTATGAATCTCTGATTGATGATTACTTTATTATTAAAAAGTTTGTTTCCTTTTTGTTTTTATATTCAAAATCTAACAAAATCTATTTTATCCGGGACAAATTGGGGTATATCCGGATTAATTGGGGTATACCAAATGAGATAAAATAAAGTCATTTTGAAGTAAAACAGAAAAATCCTTAGCCACAAATTTACAAAAATGGCTAATCTAGCCTTGCTTAATTAACACTAATAAATGTGATAAGGTTGATTAATTAGTTGATTAAAATTTTGAAATTAGGTTTTATTTAGAATGAACTCAAGGATTATGTGGGTAGATTTTTATTTTTTTTGAGAATTGTATTTGTAGCGGAAATGAAATCGTACTACCCAAACACTTATAAATATGGGATATAGAGTTGTTGGGCGATTTCATACTCAAAAGGAATCAACACTTTCAGTTATGAAAGTATGAAAAGTCGGCAGGGTCAACAATGTTGGAGGATAACGACCACAAATAGCTGGTAAGGTAGTAAAAAATCATTATGCCGGCTATATGTTTTTTTACCTACAATAAAGGTGTTTAAAATGCATGATTAGTCGTGAAAAAGTGGGGGTCTAACAACCTCACACAATATTTCGCTTAGCAATCTGTATGGACTATGTGACAACCCTCAAGCTCATCAACTCTATTATACCAGTCAAGAGACGTCTTAGCCGCTAATGACTCGATTAGTTTAACACGAACATTAATTAATAGGAATTATTCTAACAATGATCTAGATATGAAATTAGTACAGTTAGATAGATCTTGAAAAGTTACGCTAAATAGACTACTCGAACGTGTCAGTCGGACACCGGATGAATAAGAATTTATCAGATTAGTGATAAGGGCAAGTTATTCTTTTAGCATTCTAACCGACGTGGTCTCCCCATATCATTTGGGTGACTCCCTTTAGCAATTGTCTTTGGCCTTATCTCAAACCAAATCGAGAGAAACTCATTCTCTCTTTCATTCTTCTTCTTCTTCTCTCCGTATCTCTCTGTCGATTTCAGTTTCAGAGTTTTAGTTTTATTTGCATGAGCGATTCGTGAAGATATTGATAAACTGATGGATTGAGAAAGAAGCTATTGATTACTGAAGTATATTTGGGTAAATAAAGAATTATGGTTTCTGTAATTCAGTGAAGATATGAATGGAGGTGATTAAGAAGAAATTAGAGGATGGGTATTGAAGAACATGATGTAAAGAAGATGGTTATGGTTTTAATTTGGAGATTTGGTTACAAGGAAGAAGATTAAGAAATTTGCAAAATTAGGGTTGTTATTCTTTCTTAAATCAGAAGTTTGGGTTTCTGAATAATTGAAGATGGAATCAAAAGAATTAAAGGGTGGAATGGTTGATCTGATAATCGGGATTTAATATCAGGTAATTAGGGTTCTTGAGTCTCAACTACAGATAAAAAAAGATGTAATTGAAGGTTAAGAAGAAAATTAAAGGATGGGTTTGTTAGATTTGAAGTTTTGGTTGATGTTGTAAGTTGAATTAGAGAAAAGAAAATCTGGGAATTGAATTAAGGTTTAGTTGAGAACTGATAATGATGGATGAACTGAATTGAAGCATGGCGAAGAGGAATTTGATTTCAATTGCTTCAACAAGATTAACTTGAGGTAATTGTTTTACTTAACTGATTTGAAAGAATTACTCATATTCATTGTAGAGTAGAGTATTTATAAATGTTTATGAAGTCAAGAATTGGGTTGATTTGAAATGGAGTTAATATGAATTCTGTAGATTAAGTTGAAATGAAAGTATGTGGACATACAAAGAATTGATTATGTTTATGTTGAACCACGGAGAATGAGTACGTTTGTTGAGTTGAAGTCGTTGAAAGATTAGAAGACTTACGGGATGATTGTAGATGGTTTCAGTTTCAGTTTGAGATTGATTTTGTTGTTAATAATATTGCTCAGAAATGAAGTTGCATAGCGAGACAGAGTTGAAGAATTTTGTTCTTGACGGTAGTTGGTTTTGTGGTGGTGGTGGTTGATATAGTACACTAGAGTTGCAGTTGGTGATGTTGTGAATATGTAGATGCATGTAAGACTTGTAGTCTGATTTGGTGGCAGTGTTGTATTGTTGTATATGCAGAATTTCCTGAGTTGAAGTATGAATGGTATTGGTGTTAGGATTCGGAGTTTGTATCTCAGATAATGATGTGTGTTAGAGATTATTGTGTATGTCAAATTGTAGTGGTGGTCCAGATAGGATGAAAGTGGTGTGTTTGTTAGCTGTTAGAGCGGAACTATTGGTGGTTGGTACTGATTGTGTTAAGCTAAGACTGAACTATAGGAGTACAATGTCAGTAATGTTCCAGGGAGTAGTGTTGTTTGAATTTGGGTTGTGATATTCTGATTTGTAGTGGTTGAAGTAATTAGATTTGAGACAGTCGGTGATAGGGATGAAATGAGTATTTCCTGTGAAGATGCAACTGGTGGTGTAGAGTATTGTTGTATCTTGAGTTGAGAGAGTAGAAATTATATAGGAATGATATATTGAGTCAAGGTTGGATAGTCTCTTTGAAAGCCTGCTGCTACTGCAATTGCAGGTAAACTTGGTTTGCTTTTATAATTGGAATTCAAAGTTTATTTTAGAATGAATGAATTAATGTTGTTATGTTAAATGGAAGTTAAGAATGTAAATTTTCTAGTTAGAGTGAATCTGTAATAGAAGTTTAGCTTAGGCTTTTGCCTGTTAGTCACCCCAGTCATATATCTGACTGATTTAACCTTAGATGACTCATTTATCTGAATAAGTTAAGTGAACCTTGTTGAACCTGAGTTAACTCACCGATTTCCCTAATTGACCCAGTGGACCTTGACTGAGTTGATTTATTTGACCATTGACCCTGGACGTTGACCTTTGACTGACATTGACTGTTGGTTGACCTTTGACCGTTAGTTTGACTGTTAGAGACCGTTATTTGACTCTAGTGGATCAAGACTTGTGTATGGGCTTGTTTAATGGACTTGGGCTTAGGTATAGTTTTCCTATTTTGATAAATTGGACCCTTGTGGTCCGAATTAGCTTTCGGTTCCTTCTACAAAGTTGTAGATATTCTTAAGACTTAATTAATGGGCTTATAACCATTAGATAGACTTGTATGAATCTTGTGTGAGACTTTTTGGCTAGACTCTTAGACTTTTTATGTGAATAACAGTTAATCTATTAACAACGATCGATTCTAAGGATGAACCAGTGGATCGTGGATCTCGAGGTAGGCGTGGCATGTCATCAAAAAAGGTGTGGGATTGCATTTGACAGTTTTGTAAACATTATTGTTGTTTTTATAAAAGTTTATGCTTAACAAACTCATGCATTGTCTGTCCGTGCATTCCATGCTTTGTTTAAAATGCATTATGATAATCCTTTTGATTCTATGAATCTTTCCACGATTTGGAATGGACTTGTAATGTTTTGATGTTAATATGAATTGTTATGGGAAATGAGAATTTCCACTTGTGGTATATAGGATACGCTCCTTCACATTTATATCTACTTTAATTCAGATTTTATTGTTTAGAGTTGGTCACCATGGTCTTGGTGGCATCCATAGCTAAATTGGTGTGAATTGCCGGTTAGGAATTTACAACCATATTAGTATATTGGTTGACGAAGGAGTTTGTTCCATATACATGTATGATTATTTCAGTGACTTAGTCACTGTTTAATGTTTCGGAAAAAAACATGTATTGTTTTCCAACTCTTGCATATGATTACTTAGAAGTTAAATGTTAATTATTCCCACTTCAGTTTCTGTGACAGATCAGGGTTGCGCAGCGAAAGCTCCAAGAAGTTGACTTCGCTAGTAGATTAACTTCTGTTATGTTTATTATGTTGTGTATTTTATTTAAAAAACAAATGACTATTATATATGTATCATTTGAGAGAAGATCTTGTATATATATTTCTGAGCGGGGTTAGCTTTGGGTTAAGTTTTGTATCACATTTCTTAATTGAATGCTTAAGTGCATATTTTAGATTTTAGTACCTCTTTATTTAGTTGATTTATTGGATTAGTCAGCTGCTAGCTTAGGGGGCTCTACAGACTAACTCCAATATACTTTTAAGAGAATCAACTAGACAGTCAGACTCAATCTTAATCAAAAGTATATCAAAGAGTTATATCTCAATATCTCGATTCAATACTTACTCAAGCAAATAGAAATCTGCGAGTCTAATTGAATACAAGAGAAATTAACTTGAACGGTACCAAAGACCAATGTTCAAGTATCAATCAATTTCGATCAACAACCAAAGGTTGGATTTACTAATTGATCGATTCAACGCACAACCTGTGATATTTCTATTATATAACAAGATATATTGCGGAAAAGAAATAACACAAACACCAGAAGTATTGTTAACGAGGAAATGGCAAATGCATAAAAACCCCGGGACCTAGTCCAGATTGAACACACATTGTATTAAGCCGCTACAGACACTAGCCTACCACAAACTAACTTCGATCTGGACTGTAGTTGAACCCCAATCAATCTCACACTAATCCAAGGTAAAGTTACGCTCCTTACATCTCTGATCCCAGCAGGATACTACGCACTTAATTCCCTTAGCTGATCTCACCCACAACTAAGAGTTACTACGACCCAAAATCGAAGATTTTAATAAACAAATCTATATCACACAGAAAAGTCTACAGGAATAGATTAATCTGTCTCCCACAAAAATACCTATAAGTTTTGTTCCGTATTTTGATAAATCAAGGTGAACGTGAACCAATTGATAACCCGAACTTATATTCCCGAAAAACAGCCTAGAATTATCAACCAACTCACAATAATCTTAATCGACTAGCGAAACAAGATATTGTGGAATCACAAACGATGAGATGAAGATGTTTCTGACTACTTTTCTATCTTGCATATCGGAGAAATTAATCTCGAGCCAATTTTGCAATTGTACTCAATACGATAGATCATGCAACTACAGAGAAAATAGTTTGGTCTGGCTTAACAATCCTAATGAAGTCTTTAAGTCGTTAACCTACAGGGTCTCAATAGAAACCTAAGGTTAAAACATAATCAACTCTAGATTATACAACTCGTATCACACATAAGGTGCGGTGATTACCTTTCCCAGTTTCAAGGGTTCTCCTTTATATAGTCTTGAAATCAGGGTTTGTAATATAGGTTACCTTGGTAACAAAGCATTCAATATTCACCATTAGATGAAAACCTGATTAGATTCAAGCCAATATCTTTCAACCGTTATATCGAACTTAGCTTGTTATACACAAATGAAATGCACGTCCATTTAGGTTTGTGTAGCCATACCCAAACATGTACACCTATTTGGTTCAACAGTAGTTAACCAAATGGTTAGCCATATGGGCACTTTCATATCAAACTTATTCATCTTCACCATACCTAGTTCAAATGACTCAAAAGAACTAGTCAGAGAGTTGTTCAGTTGCTTAGATCTCATAGAAGTATATAAGATACAATCGAAACAAAAATGATATTAATTCACTCGAATCGATTCATGAACTTTATAGACACGGTTTGAAAATATGCATTCCTTAGTTTATATAAGTTTAAGTTAATGAGTAAACCGTTTTTAGAAAATAACCCACTTAAGTATGCATACCGGTACGCATACTTAAGTACCCGGTTTAAGTTTGTTTTCAGTTCACAAACTCCAGCAGAAATTCACTGGACGTGAACTTCCGACAGTACGCGTACGGGTACGCGGAGTTTAGTTCTGGTTATCCTAAGCAGCAAAGTACGCATACTTTGGTTCAAGGATTTTGGACTTACACACGTATGAGTTCACATACAATGTTTATATATCCATTCAAGTTTATATATTCTAAACTCTCATTTCAATCATTGAAACATTCTTAGAGGATGTTAAATAGAGGTTATTCACACACTATTCTTCATCAAAGCAATTTTCAAGATATTGAAACAACCAATATGACTTTCATCACTTGTAAAGATGAACTTGGCCAAAGCGAATTTTCCAACACATATTTCGAGAAATAAATAAGCGAGATAAACTCAGCTCGAAATAGCAAATGTGTATAATCGAAGTCTATATAGAAATACAACTTTTGTCTCAATATAGTAGATAGAGTATATAGACTTTTGATTGATATATAAGTTCAAGTATCCAAATACCTTTTAGTCGATGAAGATCCACTAGTTCCTTGAGTAGCTCTTTGTCTTTGCATTATGAACTCCGAGGAGTCTAGAGCTCAACTATACTTTTTATCCTAGTTCGAGACTTAGATATAAGTAGACTAGAAATCAAGACTTATAGCTTTGGAAACTAAACTTGACAAACAAGCTTGAGATAGCAACGCTTACGAGTTCTACCAAGCAGTGCTCTAACAATCTCCACCTTTGTCAATTTTTAGTGACAAAACTATCAATATATATGGAATACAAAATAAATAAACTTTGCATCTTCTCTTCCACATGTATGATCTCCTTGGTTCTTCAACATTACTCGAAATTTTTGTCACTTCCAAGTGCTCCAATGATTCCAAAGATATTTAATGCATCATCATCATTGTTAAAGATCCGTAGCCATAACAATGAGAAAACAAAGGCTCTCAATCATTATCACACAGTGTCATAATATTATTACACAGCATAAAAGTTCAATTGTATCACAACTTTGACAACAATACTATGGTGATATGTATCACTCCCCTTTAGTCAATACTTCATCTCACATGAAAACCACTCCCCCTTACATAATGATCCGAAAACCATATGTATTAGTAGTGTGAACTGCACATTAATTCTCCCCCTTTTTGTCAATAAATTGGCAAAGGTACGAAAACTAGTGTGATCCTAATGAAATTTCCATAGAGACACTTCATGACCAAAAGAAAGCACATATCAACTTTTTAGATGCAATCATATATCCGAAGCTAAATGCATTCATCAAGGAGTTTATAAATATACAAGATAACCTCTCTGATATTCCACAGCCGCACTCCCCACAAATATTTGGCAATTAAGCACAAGTTCAATTATGAACTCTCCCCCATATAATGTCATTCACGAAAGAACCAAAAGAGCGACCTTACTTTCACAAGAAAATAAGGATTTCTTTGGACACTTGAAATCACATGAAACATGAATTTGTATCCAAAATACTCAACTAAATTAACCACAAGAGAACCCATTATTAATTCAATCGGAAATGCTCAACATAAGAAAACTTACAGAGCCACACAGTATATACATAAAAAATATAGATCAGGGAAGATCAAAAATGTAGAATAAACAAAGATTTATTTTATCTTTCATCACTATTTTCACAATGACATACAATAGAGTTAATCTTTGTAAACAAAAGGTCATCCTTTCTTCCATCAATATTTGCATAACGACATACAAGGCTTTACTTTTGTTTGTCAAAGGTTCATTCATTCTTTTATCAAAACTTGCATATCGACATATGAAAGACTTAAATTTTGACCACGCATGGGACAATCATAGTTCACGGATGCAAATATACATATCCCATAAAAAATTGCAATATATAAAACCATAAAGATTAATACTGCAAAAATCATCTTCCAAATAAACTTTAGAATTTAAATAAATAAACCTAAAAACATTGAAGATGAAAACGTTGGACATAGCTATGTGTAATCACAATAATGGCTATTCCAAACTCTAGTTATTCTTCTTAAAAACACAAGAATAAAATTCTCATAAGAAGTTTTCCTAGACAAAATAAAAACAACCCTTAGAGAACATATTTCGAAAAACTTTAAACATGACCAGCAACCAGAGATTGAACATGGAAGATCTCATCAGTTCGCTTTTCAGAAATTCAAGATTCCTTGTTGAAATTCCAAGTTGTTCACGAACGACCTCAAAGTCTCGAAAAAGATTTCCTACCAGTTGTGATGACATCTGAATGGGTAGTTTGTTTTCATGATCAACAACATGAAAGAAGGTTATGAAAATAGGATCCTCGTGAAACTTGGTAGTATTTCCCTTTTCAACATTGTCTTCTTTGTTGCATCCATCCATTGTGCACACAGGAATCTGGTGAAATTTTTGACGTTAAGGAACGTTATGTATCAAAACGGACCATGATACATAACAATTTATAAGAGTGTTTCATAGGAAACCCTAGGATTACTCGTATATATCTCGTGTAGGTTAGGTACGTGCACTTATGATTACCACCTTGGTACGAGACCAAGAGAAAAATGGAGCCAATTTAGATGGAGTCTTGAAAAACTCAAGAGTCATTCTAAACAAAGGATGACATTTGTAGTTCATAGGAATATAAGAAAATTGTTGAAAAACAAGGCAATCAACAAGGGATTATTCTCAAGAATAAACGATCAAAAATATTATATTATGTAAGTACTGGAGTAAGGCTCAACAGTTATATGATCATTATTTTGAAGAGAAAAACAAAAAAAAGGATAACAATAACTACTTTATCAAGACACAAGGGATTCTTGAGAATTATGAGCATCCTTCCATATTACAAGAAGGATGCTACATTGAGCATTCATGTCATATTTTGATGAGAATTTTGACTTCTTTTCTCTTTCCTTCATGTATATTTTCATAAAAACCTGCTGCTTTCCTTACCTTTTTGATGCTCCGTTTGAGTCTGTTTATGCTTATCTTAAGATCAGAGGCTCGATTATTGATATGAATAAAATGTGGTGCATATACCTCTGGTTCACGGTCTTCTTCAGAAAGAGGAAAGGAATTTGACTTATCTTTCTTTCTCATATGCCTCTTTCTCTTCTCAGAATGGTTTAAGGAGTCAGTTGTCCACTCGACGTTCCTCCTTTTACCATTGTAGGCGATTTTTGTCTCAAAACCAAAATCTAGAAATGACTCATCACATTATTTCTATTGATTGCATACACTTCCTTTTACTCCAGTAATATGAGAGACAAGTTTAATTACTTCTTTAGACATCCACGCAAGAATGTTGTAAAGTTTCTCATTCCTCAGTCGAAAACGACATCTTCGTTCAGGATGTCCTTATTTCCGCAATAATAGCAGTTAAAGGAATTGTTCTTGACTGTTCTCATGCGAATAAAATTTGAAGGAGTATAATCCTTGTATCTAAGACCGCCGGCTGCTGGCAAAGTTTTTTCACGTGATGATTTGTCATTAGCATGAAAAAAAAAAATTACTAGTGCTTGGAGTGTCTATTCCCTTATAGACCAGACCAACTGTATCACGATTTTCTTTACACACTCTAATTAAGCATAGAAGATAATTTTGTAAAGATAGAATTGAATCTTTTCATATTTTCTTCCAGTGATTTTACCTTATTGAGGGCATCAGCGAGATCAGTCTCCAAGGATTTTTCTTTGGCAAGGAGACTGAGTTCTCTGTCATTTTTTTTTTTTGAGAGTCAAATCTTACTTCAGATTTCGCAAGTATTTCTTTCAACACAAAGAGATTTCAGAGAAGATTATCACATTCAGACCTTTTTCAAAGTAAGTCTTCTTCTCGAACTTTAATGGTAGATTGTAATAGTTTATATCCACAATCATAACCTCTAAAGAGTTTTCTTATCTTTTTGTTTTCTTGATAGAGAGGTGCCAAGTATTTACCCAGACAAGCTGTTGACTTCTTTTCTTTCAAAGCATGATCAAATAGCTTGATATATTGAGAGACTTCCTCATCAATACTTTGTCCTTCTTTTGAGTCACTCTCATCTGAAAGATCATCCAACTGTTCATCAAGACATTTTTCCCAGTTGAAGGCAGATTCATACTCATAGGCAGAAACATGAGGTTTCTCAGATGTCTCAGGATTTTGCAACATCTCATGGGACTTATAAACTGATGTAGCGTTGTCAGAGAGATTATTGTCGTCCATAGAGTTAGATTCCTACAAACACAGACTTATAAGGTCTTTAAACGTGTTTGCCCAGCTCTGATACCAATTGAAAAAGAGGGGGTCTAACAACCTCACCTAATATTTCGCCTAGCAATATGTATGGACTAACTCCAATTGTACTTTTAAGAGAATCAACTAGACAGTCAGACTCAATCTTAATCAAAAGTATATCAAAGAGTTATATCTCAATTTCTCAATTCAATACTTACTCAAGCAAATAGAAATCTGCGAGTCTAATTGAATACAAGAGAAATTAACTTGAACGGTACCAAAGACCAATGTTCAAGTATCAATAAACAACCAAATATTGGATTTACCAATTGATCGATTCAACGCACAATCTGTGATATTTCTATTATATAATAAAATATAATGCGGAAAAGAAGTAACACAGAGACCAAAAGTTTTGTTAACGAGAAAACTGCAAATGCAGAAAACCCCCGGGACCTAGTCCAGATTGAACACGCACTGTATTAAGCCACTGCAGACACTAGCCAACTACAAACTAACTTCAGTATGGACAGTAATTGAACCCCAATCAATCTCCACTGATCCAAGGAACATTTGCGATCCCTACGTCTCTGATCTCAGTAGGATACTATGCACTTGATTCCCTTAGCCGATCTCACCCACAACTAAAAGTTGCTACGACCCAAAGTCAAAGACTTTAATAAACAAATCTGTATCACACCAAAAAGTCTACTGGAATAGATAAATCTATCTTCCACAAAAATACCTACAAGTTTTGTTCCATATTTTGATAAATTAAGGTGAACAGGAACCAATTGATAACCCGTGCTTATATTCTAGAAAAACATCATATAATTATCAATCACCTCACAATAATCTTAATCGACTAGTAAAACAAGATATTGTGGAATCACAAATGATGAGATGAAGATGTTTGTGACTACTTTTCTATCTTTCCTATCGGAGAAATTAATCTCGAGCCAATTTTACAATTGTACTCAATATGATAGAAATATCAAGATTAGACCACGCAACTACAGAAAAAATGTTTGGTCTAGCTTCACAATCCCAATGAAGTCTTTAAGTCATTAACCTATAGGGTTGTAGGATCAGAATATTGTCACAACAATATTCCTGCGAAATAAACAACAATGATATTCTGCGATAAATCTCAAAGTGACGTAAGGAATGACATATCGGATGAAAACGACAGAAACATGAGAAAAGCGTGACATTTATGCGATGAATCAATAAAACCTGCGAAAGATTAAGGCGGTGCAAACTGCGATATATCGTAAGAACCCAGATCTGAAACTAAAGGGAATCTTAGCTGTAAATGAGCTGTCATGAGCTGTAATCCACTATGTAAATGCTTATATAAAGGAAATGAATAGTTCCAGAGAGAAGAATGAATTTTTGAGTGCTAAGAAAGTTTTTAGGAGAGAGAAAATCTTATTAAGTGTTCTGTATTCTTGATTTCTGTAATTCTTTTAAAAGATCATATTAATAAAAAGGTCCTTAATCTTCAAATTGTGTCATAAATATTGATAAATTCTTGAGTAGGGTGTAGTGTGGGAATTCCTGCAACTACATTTTGGCGCCCAGAAACAGGGATGAATAGTTGAAAATCATAGCAAAAGTTAGGTAAAAGAAAGAAATTATTCAAGAGTTAGAAGAATATCAAGAAAATTGGTGGAAGAAAAGATGGTTGAAGTCAAAGATAATCAAAAGAAATTGGAGTGTGATGTAATAACAAAGATGATGATAGATAAGTTCCATGAAGATATTAGAGGAAGGATACACAAGCGAGATTTTGAAGGAAAGAAAATCATGACGATAGATGAGGCATCACCGCTAAAATATTGGGAAAAACAGAAGATCACATTCACGGCAGCAGAAATTCCGAAAGAGAATTTAAGTCACACATCTCCATTGGTGATCACAGTGTCTGTTGTATCAACAAGAAAAGAGAAATCAGTAAAATCTACAGAAGAGTGGGCTGTGAATAGGACTCTGGTGGGCGTAGGAAGTTCTGTGGATATAATGTTTTACCACACATTCAAGAAAATAGGATACAAAGATGAAGAAATGCTTAGTCCAACATATCATATCCATGGATTTGGAAAATCTCTAACAAAACCTAGAGGTGAAATTGTAGTGCGAATTCCGCTGGGGGAAATAGATACGCAGATAAATTTGTGCGTGGTGGATGTGAAATCACCATATAACATGCTATTGGGAAGACCATGGATACATGCAATCAAGGTTGTATCATCAACTCTACATCAATGCATAAAGTTTCCTATGCCTAGAGGAATTGGCGAGATTAGAGGAGATGAAGATTATGCAGCGTTGTGTTTCCAGAATGAACTAAGGAATTGTGAAAATCAAATTCAGTTGCGAAAACAACGCAGAAAAATGAGGAGAGAAGAAAGGAAAGAAGAAGAATTCAAGATTTACATGATAAGATCAGAAGAAGAAAAAGGAATATTTGACGATGTATTGCAAGAAAGTGATGAACCAGCGGAGGTAATAAAAACACCAACACCAATGGGTGAACATGAAGCCAGTTATACTGCAGCAGAACCAACAAAAGAAGTAAATGTTGGAAGTGAAGAAGACCCAAAAATGCTGAAAATTGGAACTAAGATGGGTGTGGAGGAAGAAGAACAAACTGTAAACCTTCTGCGAGAATACATAGATATTTTTGCGTGGAATATGGATGAGATGCCTGGAATAGATCCATCTGTTGCGTGCCATAGATTGGAGATTAACAAAAATGTGAGACCATTCAAACAAAGAATAAGAAAGATTGCGACCACTTATCATGCCAAGATAGAAGAAGAATTGCAGAAGATGCTTGACGAAGGAATTATAAGGCAAGCAAAATATCCAGAATGGATCGCCAATATGGTAGTAGTTCCCAAGAAAAATAAGGGGATAAAAATTTGCATCAATTTTACTGATCTAAATAAAGCATGTCCCAAAGATAGTTTTCCCTTGCCAGATATCCCGCAGCTGGTGGAATCTGCCGCAGGAAATGATCGAATATCTTCGTTAGATGGATACAAGGGCTATAATCAAATCCTACTTGCGGAATAAGATCAAGAACATACTGCATTCTTTGCTCCCAGAGGATTATATTGCTACACAAAGATGCCTTTTGGGTTACGAAATGCAGGAGCAACTTACCAAAGAATGGTGGAAAAGGTGTTTGCAAAATGGATACATGAAACTTTAGAGGTATATGTGGATGATATGTTGG
This sequence comes from Papaver bracteatum, assembly GCA_023529315.1. Classification (NCBI taxonomy): domain Eukaryota; kingdom Viridiplantae; phylum Streptophyta; class Magnoliopsida; order Ranunculales; family Papaveraceae; genus Papaver; species Papaver bracteatum. The sequence continues at coordinate 27,870 of JAJJWX010000888.1, forward strand.
TAAAAAGCAAAGAAGCTAAAAATCATGTGCAGGACTTAAGGGAAATTTTTGATCAGATGCGGCTTTTTAATATCAAAGTAAATCCTGAGAAATGTACTTTCGGAGTATCATCTGGGAAATTCTTGGGATATATTGTATCAAAAGAAAGAATACAAGTTGATCCTGAAAAGGTGCAAGCAGTTCGAGATATGCCAACTCTAGCAACAATAAAAGATGTGCAAAAATTGAATGGACTTTTAGCCTCACTAGGAAGATTTATTTCGCGATCATCAGGTAAATGCAAACATTTCTTCAACATACTAAAGAAGGGAACAAAATTTAAATGGACAGATGAATGTGAGAAAGCTTTTCAAGGAATTAAGGAATATTTGATGAACATATCCATTTTACAGAAGGCTAAACTAGGAGAAGAATTGCTGATGTACCTTGCGACAACTCAACATGCTTTAAGCGCAGTACTTTTGCGAAATGACGCAGGAGTTGAAAAACCAATTTACTACATCAGTAAAACATTCAATGCTGCGGAGAAAAACTATTCAAAGATTGAAAAGCTAATTCTGGCGTTAGTTTATGCGGCATCTAAACTTCGCATATATTTCCAAGCGCATAAAATCAAAGTACTAACAAAAGTACCAATTGAATCAGTAATGAAAAATTCAAAAAGATCAGGCGAGTTGAAAGATGGAACGCACAAGTGGGGCATTTTGAGATCCAATATGCAATTTTATCCTCGCCAAAATCTCAAATTGTCGCAGATTTTCTCGCAGAATTTCCTTTGGAGGATGATGAAGCTGTAGAAGACATGATGGATATAGAATAAGAATATGGGGATCCTAGAGATCTTTTAACAGAACCAAATAGGTGGGAGATATTGGTAGATGGGTCATCCAACGGAGAAGGAAACGGAGTGGGAGTCGTTTTTATTTAGCCAGAAGGTGCAAAAATGGCATTTGCATTCCGACTAGAATTTGAATCTACTAATAATGAGACAGAATATGAGGTTGTAGTACATGCTCTAAGATTTGCGATAGAGATGAAGGTGGAGAATGCAAGAATTACCAGTGATTCGCAATTGATTATTCTCCAAATTGAAGGGGAATATGCAACTAATGATATATCTTTGAAAAAATATAAGAAACTTGTAGAAGAATTATCTGCGAAAATTCCAAAACTCAAATGGAGGCATATTTCAATAAGAGATAATAGGCTCGCAGATGCTTTTGCGTTTATATCAAGTATGATGGTAGACCCGACTGCAAGAAATATAAAAATACAAACACTCATAGCACCTTCAATTAATAAAGAAGAGGAAGAGGAGGCCGAGGCAATGATAGTAGAAAATAATAGCGAAGAATCAAGTAGAATTATCGCAGATTGGCGTGCGGAAATTCACGCATATCTAGCAAGGGGAGAGGTACCAAGAAACAGATTGGAAGCACATAAATTAAAAAGTAGAGCAACAAATTATGAGTTAAGAGATGGGATATTGTATCGAAAATCTTTAAATAGGCCTTCCCTCAGATGTTTGACACAAGAAGAAGGAAAACAAATATTAAAAATGTTACATAGTGGGGATCTTTGGTAATCACACGCGGAAGATCTTTAGCATACATAACTAAAATGCAAGGTTATTATTGGCCATATATGCATGAAGATGCAAAGAATTTATCAAGAAGTTGCGAGGAATGTCAGCGATTTGCAAAAAGAATACATGCACCCGGTGAAACATTAACATCCTCAAAATATGTTTGGCCATTTGGAAAGTGTGGTTTAGATATTGTGGGACCATTTGTACCAGGAACAGGGCAAAAGAGATATTTAATTGTCGCAACAGATTACTTCACAAAATGGGCAGAAGTTAAGGTAGTACATCATATTCGTGATAAGGACATTTTTACATTTATATTTGAAAACATCATTTGCAGATTCAGAATTCCTGCGCAGTTGGTGTCAGATAATGGAAAACAATTTGAAGGACAAAATATAGAGATGTTACTTAATGCATTCAAGATAAAGTGCGGAAAATCGACTCATTTATACCCACAAGCTAATGGTCAAGCTGAGGCAACTAACAAAACAATCGCAGATATCCTCAAGAATAAGTTAGAAGGGCATCATAGAACATGGTGTCAACAAGTCCATAATGCATTTTGGGCTTATAATACAACACGAAGAGAAGCAACTGGGGTATCACCTTTTTGTTTAACATATGGAGTTGAGGCAGTATTACCAACAGAAGTTGCTATTCCTACGACAAAAAGAGAAGCTTGGGAAAAGAATCTTAGTCTTTGGTATGATTCTAGACAAACTTGATGAAGTAGAAGAGAAGAGAGAAAAAGCATTACAACATATGGAGAACTACCATCACAGATTAGCTCGCGAATATAATAAGCGAGTAAAGAAACGTGAGTTCCAAGTTGGAGATCTAGTTCTGCGAGAAACACCAGAATATCAGCGAGAAAATGGAGGAAAATTAGCGAAAAAATGGGACGGGCCATATATCATCAAAGAAATAATTGGAACTGGAGCATATAAGTTAATGGATCCAGAAGGAAGAGACATGGGTCAAAGACTTGGAAGACCATGGAATAGACAATATCTAAGAAAATATTATCAATAAAGGTTTGAAAGACTAGGATGACTGGATTATACGCAAGCAATTGCGAGAGAATAAAAGAGATGTTTCACAAGAACAAAGTTGGCTAAATACAAAGCAATTTTTCGCAATAATTTGCGAGATAATTAAGAATTTTAATGCAAATGCATAAGACGGGCGCAAATCGCCTAAAAACATATAAGAATGGGACGAACCTTTGTGGCGTACACCCTAGTTCGCGGATTCTATTCCGTAAGAGGCAATGTCCTTAAAGTACGTCATAAGGGTGGTATCTCTTTGCATGGCTATGGGAAAGGCTATATTGCTGCTGGAACCTAGTCATGGAGATTTGGGATTATAGAAAATCCATCCGGGAGAGATAACTTGGATTCCCAACTATATAAGGTTATACCCTAGTTGGGCGCCCGAGAGTTTCTCCTAAGGAATGAAAAGTATGATCAAGGCGCCGAGGTACATGGTTGAGCTGTGGGTGCCCAGGACTGATGAACCTACCATGGGCATCCATGGCAAGTCTTGGCTTACGATGTGTTCGGCCTGAAGAAAACCCCACTAGGGTGTAGTCTCGTAACTATAAGCCATATAGGCATAAAGGATAAGAGACTACGAAAACAACTAGTTGTTTCTAGAACCGGATGGGAGGAGCTAGTCTTGTATGGCAGAAGTACGTCTCCTTGAAGGGGAAACCAGGGGGAGAGATAAGGGCGATACCCTCCATTAGGGAGTTGTGTATCAAAAAAGACGGCAATGTCATGGGACTTTATATTCGCAAGAATATTTAGGCCCGTCATATTATCGCGTAACATAGACAGCAATGTCATGGGACTTTATATTCGCAAGAATATTTAGGCCCGTCATATTCCCACATGACATGCCAAAAAGCCTAAAAATAAATGTTAAGATGAGATCAATGGGTTTTTGCGATAAGATCAAAAGATGAGATAAAATAAATCAATGATAAGAGGATATAAATCGCAAAGACGTCCTGCGATTTCATCGCAAAGACGGCAATGTCATAAGTCTTAAAAAGCAAAAAGAGATTAATCTCACAAGATGGCTTAGACTTATCATATTATCGCAGAGATCAAAATAAATGATAAGGCAAGATCAATGGATTATTACATGTGAAAGTAAGAATGTCCTGCGATCTTGTCGCATAAAAGTGGCATAATAATACCTTTAACTAGGAAGGCGAAATAAGACCACAAGAGAGGTTATATCGCAGAATTATTTGCGATACTTCATTTATCATATTGCAGATTAAAAACAAGAGGCAAGTTTAGGATTTCTTACAATGGTAATATATTAGTACTTCACAAGGAAGATTATGAGGGGCAAATATGGGGATTATAAAACAATATTTCATTATCTTCCTTGAGAAGAATCAATATAATAAAAAGAAGACAATCAAGTTACAAGAATTTGTGATAGGAGATTCAGCTTAATAAAAATATATAATCATAAGAAGATGATTGAGTTACAAAAATTGCAATATTTCGCAAAAGAAGCAGGAAGAAGAAAGATTCAGAAATTACAATCATTCGCAGGACAGGGAAATGAACAAGATATTTCGCAGGAAGACATGATAAAACAAGATTTAAAACTTCAAAAGAGTATTCTTCTTTAATTTCATCATTCTTGTTTGCTACTATTATCTTCTCTAGCAATATCTTTTTCAGTTTGAGTTTCTCCATCACCAGCGATTGATTTTTGAGGAGGATTTTGTCCTTCTACTTCATTATGAGGGTTTTCTTCTTCTTCTATTTCTCCATCACTAGCGATTGCCCTTTGAGGAGGATTTTGTTCTTCTGCTTCATTGGGAAGGTTTTCTTCTTCTTCTATTTTTTAGTTAGGTTTTGTTCATCTTCGGAAAAATCTTCTTCATCACTTGAATAATTTAGATCTTCATCAATGAGACGAGGAACTTCATTATTATTTATCTCCAAGGGTTTGATCTTTATAGGAGGTAAAGAATGAGAGAATAGAACATTGTTTACGAGAACCTCAGCGCCTAAATGATCCTTGCGGAGGCAATTCTTTTCCCTGTTTCTGATCTCTATATCCTTAAAGTATTCAAGGTAGTCAAATCTTCTCAATGCTCTGTTGTGAGAGTTATAAAGCGCGGTATTCTTTTTGCAAAGTTTGGCCAACTTCGTAGACAGATCAGAGATAGAAGCTTGAAGATGCTTCTCAGATTCTGCGGAAGAAAAGTTGTATATTAGATGGAATTCTCGTAAGAAATAAGATGGGAAAATACAATGAAATAATTAATAGATGAGGCAGTCAAAATGACTACCTTCCTTTTGCGAGGATAAAGTTTGAATTATGTTAAGGAAGAAACTCTTCCATTGATTCATGGTATCATTGAAAGTATCACCAACTTTACCTTTCAAACGAGATTTTATACTTTTCTCTTTAGAAAGAAGATAAGCATTTTCTTATTTTAAGGAGGAATGGGATTTCTTCAGTTGAGCATAGTCATCTTTGAGATTGTTGACTTTTACGCTTAGAGCTAATCTACCTTTTATAAGTTTCTCTTGTTCAGCGGAAGATGATTCGGTTATCTTTTTAATGTCGTCTTCCAATACACGAAGAGATTGCTCTTGGCTGTCACACAACTTTTGAAGATTTCCCAATTGCTGCGAATAAACAATTGTTTTATTCACAAAGCTACGTTTCTCTTGAGACAAAGTTTTGTTTTCATTTGATAAAGATTCCACCTTCAAATTAGTCTGATTTAGTGAATATAAAAGTTGAGTGGCTTCATTACTTAGGCAATCTCGTTCGTAAATTAGTTGGTTATTCTCATTCTTAAGATTATTTATCTCATCAATTGAATATGTGTGAAGAATATTCAATCTATCAAATTGATTTTTCCAAGACTCTTTCCCAATGCGGGCTTCATCGGCGATGGTTTCCCATTCAAGTATCTTCATTAATTGGTTATGATTTGAAGCTAAATATGCGTCAACAAATAAATAAAGAAAAATTGAGTACATAGAAAACAAAGATTTACTGAGGCAAAAGCAGAGGCAAGAAAGTTATACCTTTCAGATCATCATTTATACTGCGAAGATTTTATGAGTCAATTCAGGAATTGCGAAGCTTATGATCGAGAAGTTCACATTTTAAAGTTTTTGCTTGAAGGTTCTTCTTCAAGGTTTCAACCTCACTTTCTAAAGTAGTTAGCAAAGATGAAGAACCGCAAGATCCGATATGATTTCTTAGAATCATATAAACATCCTGTCTCACAGGATCTGTAGAAGATTTCATAGCATCGTTCAAAACTTCAGATAATATTTGAAAAGTAGCTTCAACCCCTGTTGCTATTTCTTGGGAAGAAGGAAGAGAAGTAGAGGAAGAGGTTTTGGCAACATCATTCATCGCAGGAACTTGATTAGAATCATTCGTGGTAGTAGGAGTGGAAAAAGGAACTTGATTAGTCGCGATTCTGAGTCTCATTTACCGCAACATCATTCACCGCAGCTTCATTTACCGTAGTCTCATTTACCGCAACATCATTCACCGCAGCTTGATTTACCGTAGTTTCATTCACCATGGCTTCATTCATCGCAGGTTTATTTGCTGCTGATTCATTCATCATAGTTCCAACCATCATAGATTCATCTATCGTAACTTTTAAAATATTGGGATTATTAGAGATGGAAATATTAGCATCAATAACTTCACTTGGAATTGATGAAGAAGTAATATGGGTGTTAATATTGGAATTTATGCAAGGATAAGGAGAAGATTTATCTTGTGGCGGAACAGGGTCTGCAGGCAAAAAATCAAGAATATCCACTTCAGCTGAAAGAGCTTTAACTTGACGAGAACGCTTAATAGGTCTAGAAATATTCTCTTCACTCTGCGAATAATAACGTAGATAAGAAACAGAGGCAACAATATTGTTATTTTAAATAAATAGATGTTTCTTACTACCTTATCATTCTCAGATCTCTTCGCCTTCCCAACACGCTCTTTTTGAGGACCCTTAGGGTTAGGGTTTTTTATAGTAATCTTAGTCTGAGAAGTAGTGTTACTGAAAAAGATAATAAAATATGGGGATTATAAAGAAAATTGGGCGATAGAAATGATGTAACATGAACAAAATAAGATTCAAGATAAGAACCTACCTTTGAGTTTCCATTAGAATAGCAGCAGGAAGGATAACAGGAAAGAAAAAATTGCAGACAAAAAAGGAAGAAGTTGAAGAAAAGAGAGAAGGTGAAAGAAGACATATCCTCAAGTGGGATATCTATTTATAGATGAAGAATGGGTAACCGGGCTAATCGGTAAAGAAGTAAGGATTGACACGTGTCAACGGTAAAAACGTATAATAAGGAATTTTGTCGGGTAAAAGACAAGGAGTTGCGGCAAATCAAGAAACTTAAATTCTCATGATCTTTATATTCTTCGCAGAAAAGATATGAGAAGAGGCAAGATGTAGGATCAGAATATTGTCACAAACAATATTCTGCGAAATAAACAACAATGATATTCTGCGATAAATCTCAAAGTGACGTAAGGAATGACATATCGGATGAAAACGACAGAAACATGAGAAAAGCGTGACATTTATGCGATGAATCAATAAAACCTGCGAAAGATTAAGGCAGTGCAAACTACGATGTATCGCAAGAACCCAGATCCGAAACTAAAGGGAATCTTAGCTGTAAATGAGCTGTCATGAGCTGTAATCCACTATGTAAATGCATATATAAAGGAAATGAATAGTTCCATAGAGAAGAATGAATTTTTGAGTGCTAAGAAAGTTTTTAGGAGAGAGAAAATCTTATTAAGTGTTCTGTATTCTTGATTTATGTAATTCTTTTAAAATATCATATTAATAAAAAGGTCCTTAATCTTCAAATTATGTCATAAATATTGATAAATTCTTGAGTAGGGTGTAGTGTGGGAATTCCTGCAACTACAAGGGTCTCGATAGAAACCTAAGGTTAAAGGAGATTCGACTCTAGCTTATACAACTAGTATTGCATAGAAGGTGTGGGGATTACCTTTCCCAGTTTCTATAGTTCTCTTTTATATAGTATCCAAATAAGGGTTTGAAATCTAGCTTACCTTGGTACAAAGCATTCAATATTCACCATTAGATAAAAACCTGATTAGATTCAAGCTAATATCATTCAACCGTTAGATCGAACTTAGCTTGTTATACACAAATGAAATACAAGTCTATTTAGGTTTGTGTAACTGTACCCAAACGTGTACTCCTAGTTGGTTCAACAGTAGTTAACCAAATGGTTAGCCATATGAGCACTTTCATATCAATTTTATTCATCTTCACCATAACTAGTTCAAACGATTCAAAAGAACTAGTTAGAGAGTTATTCAATTGCTTAGATCTCATAGAAGTATATCAGACATAATCGGAAAAAAAATGATTTTGATTCACTCTAATAGATTCATGAACTTTATAGACATGGTTTGTATTTATATAAGTTTAAGTTCACGAATAAACCGTTTTTAGAAAATAACCCACTCAAGTATGCATACCGGTACGCATACTTAAGTACCCGGTTTAAGTTTGTTTTCAGTTCACAAACTCCAGCAGAAATTCATGGGACGTGAACTTATGATAGTACACGTATGAGTATGCGGGCTTTAGTTTTGGTTATCCTGAGCAGCAAAGTATACATACTTTGGTTCAAGGATTCTGGACTTACACACGTATGAGTTCACATAAAATGTTTATATTCATTCAAGGTTATATATTATAAACTCTCATTTCAATCATTGAAACATTCTTAGAGGATGTTAAATAGAGGTTATTCACATACTACTCTTCATAAAAGAAATTTTCAAGATATTGAAATAACCAACATGACTTTCGTCACTTGTAAAGATGAACTTGGCCAAAGCGAAAGCTTACCAACACATATTTAGAGAAATGGATAAGCGAGATAAACTCTGCTCGAAATAGCAAATGTGTATAATCGAAGTCTATATAGCAATATGACTTTTATCTCAAGATAGGAGATATAGTAGATAGACTTTTGAGTGATAGATAAGTTCAAGTCTCCACATACCTTTTATTCGATGAAGATCCACCAGTTCCTTGAGTAGTTATTCATCTTTGCATGATGAATGTCGTGGAGTCTAGAGCTCAACTACACTTTCTATCCTAGTCCAAGACTTAGCTATAAGTAGACTAGAAATCAAGACTTATAATTTTGGCAACTAAACTTGATAAACAAGTTTAAGATAGCAACGTTAGCGAGTTCGACCGAGCAGTACTCTAACAAGTCAGAAAGGTATTAATTTTATAACTTACCGACTAAACTATATTCATTAAGGTCGAGAATTCTAAACACCAACAACTAAATATCTTATAAACAGGGTCGTCATGGTTATAGACAAAACAATCATGCCGACTAATAGTGTTATAGCACTGCTTAGTCGAACTCGCAAGCGTTGCTATCTCAAGCTTGTTTGTCAAGTTTAGTTGATCAAAACTATATTTTTGATTTCTAGTCTGTTAGAGCATTGCTCGGTCGAACTCGCATGCGTTGCTATATCAAGCATGTTTGTCAATGTTAGTGATCAAAACTATAAAGTCTTGATTTCTAGTATACTATAGCTAAAGTCTCAGACTAGGATAGAAAGTGTAGTTGAGCTCAAGAACTCCATGGAAATCATCATACAAGATGAAGGATTACTCAAGGAACCAGTGGATCTTCATCGACTAAAAGGTATGTGGAGACTTGAACTTATCTATCACTCAAAAGTCTATCTACTCTATCTCATATCTTGAGACAAAAGTCATTTTACTATATAGACTAAAGATAAAGATATACACATGTGACATTTCGAGCTGAGTATATCTCGTATATATATATCTCGAAATGTGTGTTGGTAAAGCTTTCGCTTTAGCTAAGTTCATCTTTGCCTAGTGACAAAAGTCATGTTATGTTTCAATCACTTTGGAATTTGCTCTGACGAAAACTAGTTTGTGAATAACAATTATATGACATCCTTTGAGAATGTTTCAATGATTGAAATGAGAGTTTAGACAATATAACCACTGGGGATATAAACATTATTGTGGTAACACATATATGTATAAGTCCTTAGCACTTGAACCGAAGTTTGCGAACTTTGTTGATCAAGTGAAAACAGGAACTTGAGCAGTCAACCAAGTCCGCGAACGCAGTCCGCAAACGTGCGTAGTTCCTGAACCATTATTGTGATTAAGACTCATGAGATTCAGAAGGCCCTGGTTCGACAACAACAACCAAGAAGGTTCATCGATATAAACTCCTTCCTTAATGAACATTATGTTCCCATGGCTGTTGATGACAAGGAGTTCGAGGACGATAATGAATTCTTCAAAGGTCTTAATGTCTAGTAAATCTTCTATTATTTTTATTTTGTTTAGAAGAATAACTAGTGTTTTGAATAGCCATTATTGTGATTACACATAGCTATATCCAATGTTTTTCATCTTCTTGTTTTTAGATTTATTGGTTTAAATTCTAAACTTCTTTAGAAGATGATGGTTGCAGTATTAATCTTTTGATATTATATATTGCAATATTTTGATGGGATATGTGTGTTTACGTATGTGAACTTGATTGTCCCATACTTTGTCAAAAGTAAAGTCATTCGTGAATTGATATGAAAATATTGATAAAAGAATGAATAGTTTTTTGACAAACACAAAAGTTAAGCCTATATTGTCAATTATTGATGTAAGATATGTTAAAATATTTTGTGATTCAAGGATTGTGTCTATTGTGTGTCATTGTGCAAATGGTGATGGAAACATAGAATGAATCCTTGTGTTATCCACGGTATAGATCCTTATTGATCCGATTTTTTATGTATTACCGTGAAGGCTCCATAATGTATCTTATGTTGAGCACGATACGACTAAGTCGATTCCTTATTGACATGGTTGGTTGTTTCATAAGATGCTATATGTTGAGCATTAAGAACTAAATTAATCAACTTGTGTGGTTATTTAGTTTGTATTCCATAAGTTTTCTTATGTTGAGTACATGTACGGTTAAGGTTGTCATATCTTATGATAATCTTAGTCGGGGTTCCATAATCTCTTATGTTGAGCCCAAATGAACTAAATCAATCATCTAGTATGGTTATTTAGTTAACACTCCGTAAGTTCTTCTCATGTTGAGTGTGTCCAATTAAATTGATTACTCTTGTAATTAGTTTAGTTGAGTATGACAATTAGATTATTTGCAAGTTTTCTTGTGATCAATCTAATTGAATTTTTTAAGTCTCCATAAGTTTACTTGTGTTGAGCATATTTAGTCAAATTAATCTTGGTTCGCTTTGGTTAATTTGATTGGATATTTCTTGTTGGATACCAAATTCATACATGTATGCAATTTGTTGAGTCTAAAGAAATCCTTCTTTTCTTTTTGAAATTATTAAGGTCGCTCTTGTTGTTCCTTAGGGAATAACATATTATGGGGGAGAGTTCTTTTGAACTTGTGCTTAATTGCCAAATATTTGTGGGGAGTGCGGTTGTGGAATATTATAGGGGTTATCTTGCGTCTTTATAAACTCCTTGATGAATGCATTTAGCTTCGGCTTTATGACTGCATCTAAACAAGATGATACACATTTACCTTTGATCATGAAATGTCTCTTACGGAAATTCATTAGGATCCCGTTCTTGTACCTTTGCTAATTTTATTGACAAAAAGGGGGATAATTAATATGTAGTTCACACTACAAATACATATAGTTTTCGGATCATTATGTAAGAGGGAGTGGTTTCCATGTGAGATGGAGTATTGACTAAGGGGGAGTGAAGTATCACCATAGTATTGTTGTTGAAGTTGTGATGCAATTGGACTTTGACACTGTGTAATAATACTATAACACTGTATAACAATGATTGAGAACCGCTGCTTTTCTCATTGTTATAGCTATGGATTTTAAACCTTTGTATTATTATGACTACTTGGAAGTGACGAAGATTTCGAGTATTGTTGAAGATTAGACATGTGGAATAGGAGCTACAAAGTTTATTTATATATTTTTTGTATTCCATATGTATTAATAGTTTTGCCACTAAAATTGACAAAGGGGGAGATTGTTAGAGCATTGCTCGGTCGAACTCGCATGTGTTGCTATATCAAGCATGTTTGTCAATGTTAGTGATCAAAACTATTAAGTCTTGATTTCTAGTCTGCTATAGATAAGGTCTCGGACTAGGATAGAAAGTGTAGTTGAGCTCAAGAACTCCATGGAAATCATCATACAAGATGAAGGATTACTCAAGGAACCAGTGGATCTTCATCGACTAAAAGGTATGTGGAGACTTGAACTTATCTATCACTCAAAGTCTATTTACTCTATCTCCTATCTTGAGACAAAAGTCGTTTTACTATATAAACTAAAGATATACATATGTGACATTTAGAGTTGAGTATATATCGCTTATCTATTTATTTAAATGTGTGTTGGTAAAGCTTTCTCTTTAGCCAATTTCATCTTTGCCTAGTGACGAAAGTCATGTTATGTTTCAATCACTTTGGAAATTGCTCTAACGAAAACTAGTTTGTGAATAACAATTATATGACATCATCTGAGAATGTTTCAATGATTGAAATGAGAGTTTAGACAATATAACCATTGGGGGACATAAACATTGTTGTGGTGACACATATATGTATAAGTCCTTAGCACTTGAACCGAAGTTTGCGAACTTTGTTGATCAAGTGAAAACAGGAACGTGAGCAGTCAACCCAGTCTGCGAACGTGCGTAGTTCTCGAACCCGAGAATTTATGATGGAGTTGTAGCACGGTTTCAGTCTGCGAACTGACGGAAGTTCTCGAACCCGATAACTTCTGCTGGAATTTGTGAACTCCGACCGGTTACTTAAGTATGCGAACCCAGTCCGCGAACTTGAGTGGTTATGTCTAAAAACGATGTTCGTGAACTTATTTAAATTATCTAAGGAATGCTATTGCAAACCGTGGCTTTATATTTCATGAATTGATTAGAGTGAATCACATCGTTTTTACTTCAATTGTGTCTTTTATAGTACATAAGATCTCATAGAAATTGAACAACTCTCTAACTAGTTCATTTGAGTCATTTGGACTAGTTATGGTGAAGAAGAATATGGTTGATATGGAAGTTATCATTTGGCTAACTATTTGGTTGACTAATATTGAACAAACTATTGTACACGTTTGAGTACGGTTACACAAACCCAAAATCGTCAAGTACATGTGTGTATGTCAAGCTAAGTTTTCGATCTAACGGTTGAAAGATATTAGCTTATATCTAATCAGGTTTTCTTCTAACGGTGAATATTGTATGCTTTGTTACTAAGCTAACACTGATTGCAAACCATGATTTGAAAGACTATATAAGGGAGAACTCTAGCAACTGGGAAACCTAATCCCCACACAATCTGTGTGATACTAGTTTGCTAAGCTAGAGTTGATTCTCCTTTAACCTTTGGGTTTCTTATTCTAAAACCAGGTTAACGACTTAAAGACTTCATTGGGATTGTGAATCCAGACCAATACTACTTTTCTTGTAGTTGTGTGATCTGATCTTGATGTTTCTATCATACGAGTACAATTATAATAATTGGCTTGGGATTTCTATCTCCGATAGGCAATATATAAAAGTAATCACAAACATCTTCGTCTCATCGTTTGTGATTCCACAATATCTTTTTTTGCTGCGTCGATTAAGACTATTGTAAGGTGATTGATAAAACTGAGTTGTTCTCTGGAAATATAAGTCTGGTTTTATTGATTGGTTCATGTTCACCTTGATTTATCAAAAGACGGAACAAAACTCATAGGTTTATCCGTGGGAGACGAATTTATCTATCTTGTAGACTTTTATGTGTGAGACAGATTTGTTTGCTAAAGTCTTCGACTTTGGGTCGTAGAAACTCTTGATTATGGGTGAGATCAGCTAAGGGAATCAAGTGCATAGTATCCTGCTGGGATCAGAGGCGTAGGAGCATAACTGTACCTTGAATCAGTGTGAGATTGATCGGGGTTCAACTACAGTCCAGACCGAAGTTAATTTGGAGTAGTCTAGTGTCTGTAGCGGCTTAATACAGTGTATGTTTAATCTGGACTAGGTCCCGGGGGTTTTCTGCATTTTCGGTTTCCTCGTTAACAAAATTCTAGTGTCTGTGTTATTTCTTTTCTTCATTATATTTTTATATTATTGAAATAATATAGTTTGTACGTTGTTCAATCGATTAGAATATCCGACCTTATTGGTTGTTGATTTAAATTGATTGACACTTAGATATTGGTCTTTGGTACCATCCAAGTTATCTCTCTTTGATTAGACTCGCGAATCATATTTGCTTGAGTAAATCAAATCTAGAGATTGAGATAATAACTCCTTGAGTATTTTCTATTGATTGAGGCTAGTTGATTCTCTATAAAAACAACTCGGAGTTGTCCATACAGATAGCTAATCGAAATATTGGGTGAGGTTGTTTGACCCCCGCTTTTTCATAGTCTACTTACAACAATGTCTCGGATTAGGATAAAATGTGTAGTTGAGATTTAGACTTCAGGCGTTCATCGATTGGAGACGAAGATCTACTAAGGAGAGCTTGGAGGAACTTCATCAAAAAAAGGCATGTTGAGACTAAAACTTATCTATCACTATAAGTCTATTATATTCTATCTTCTAATGAGACTAAGTCGTATAACTATATAGATTTTTTATATTATACACATTTGATATTTGGAACTGAGTTTATCTCGCGTATCTATTTCTCAAAATATATGTTGGAATATTTTTGCTTTAACTATGTTCGTCATTATTCTTGACGAGTTTAGTTGGAAATAATTTATTTGTTGGAAACTAAATATTAAGTCAAAAGATGATCATGTGAAGATTGCCTTGAAACATCTTACATGATTTGTGTGAGACAATCATTTGATGTCGACTTAGAAAGTTTCGTATTAATCATTCGATCACTTGGAAATTACTTGAAGCTAATAGTTTGTGTGATACATCTATTGTCGTCTTCTAAGGATGTTTCAATGATTGAAATGGGAGTTCAGAACAATTAACCATGTATGGATACAACACGGTACGCATACCTAGTATGAGAACTGTATTGTTATTATTCAGGTCCGGGAACAATGTTTGTGTACCAAATATGAGAACGATTTTAACTATCAAGATATGGGAACCTTGTTTGCGTACCTAGTATGCGAACGGTTCTACCTGAGTTGGGTCCGGTACTGCTAGTCACGTACCTAGTATGCTAACGGCTGGACAATGCCAAGGTCTGGAGCTGTTGTTTGCGTACCTGGTGTGCGAACACAGTGGTTAAGTTCTAAAATTGGTGAAGTATGATTCTCATACTCATGAACTAAAACATTTATGAATTAAGGAATGCAATCTTTACAAACCGTGGATTAATGTTCATGAATTGATTCTTGTATAAGTACGTTGTACGATTACGAATCAATCTGATTTTTTTTTTAACTTGTTCATATATATTTCTATGAGATAGAAAATAATTAAACAACTCTATGTGAAAAACAATTAGATCCATTTGATTATCTTTCTTTCTTGATTGATCATCATATTTGATCTAGAAGTGTTAGATGAATATGGTTAAGTCAAAAGTATTCATATGGCTAACTTCGGTTAACTGTTATTGAGCCAACTCAATATACACGTTCAGGTAACCTATATCTAAATGAAGGTATATTTTATTTGTGTGTAACAAGCTAAGACCATCTAACGGTGGAGATTGATTGCTTTATTTTTAAGCAGACTTAGCTTGAATCTTGTAGATGGGGAAAAACGATTTACTGGTTTTTAAGGAATTGGGGAGACGACCATGCGAAAGGGTCTCCTCGAACCAAGCAAACATCTTAACCTCACACATATGTACTGCAAAGGAAGTGCTTGAATTCAAGAGATCAATCTGTAAGACTCCGGCTTAAACCAAGATAATGGTCATTCCAGAGTCAATTCGGTCACAAGAGAGGATGGGTTGATCTATAGGAGGGAAGATGAGAAATGTGTGAGATCAATGGTGATCAAGGATTTTATGTGTATTGTATATTATGTGTGAGGAATATAAGTTCTGATTACCCACCACTCATTACACCACAAGTCAACGGCGTTGCAGAAAGGAGGAATAAGAATATTCAGGAAATGACAAGGGTAATGCTCTGTAACAAAAACTTACCGTAAAAGTTTCGGGGAGAAGCTATTTTTACAGCATGTTATTTGATCAACCGTGTCTATCTATGGTCAAAATCCCTAAATACTCCTTATGAGTTGTGGTACGATAAGAATCACAAATTACATTATCTCTGAGTGTTTGGAAGTAAGTGTTACATCTTAAAAAATCGAGAACAAAAAGAGAAATTTGATTCCAAAAGCGATTAAGATATTTTTCTTGGCTATGCATCTGACATTCGTGGTTTTCGATTGTACAATTTGAGGATTTCCTTCATGATGACCCTCCTGCTGAATTTCCTCTAATGGAGACAATTGAGAAAGTTAAAGAAATCCTAGAATCAGTAGAAGTTGTTCAAACGGTTGTTGATCCTGATATTTTTAGTGAAGAGGAGAGAACCCATAGTCAGGGTATTCCCGTGGAACGAAAACGTGCTCCTCCTCGGCACCTCTGAGTTCAAAGAAATCATGATACTAATATTTGGTACCATTAATCTCTGTACCGTGGTGACTATTATTATAGAGGATGTTAGAGCATTGCTCGGTCGAACTCGTATGCGTTTCTATCTCAAGCATGTTTTTCAATGTTAGTTATCAAAATTATAAAGTCTTGATTTCTAGTCTACTATAGCTAAGGTCTCGGACTAGGATAGAAAGTTTAGTTGAGCTCAAGAACTCCATGGAAATCATTATACAAGACGAAGGACTACTCAAGGAACCAGTGGATCTTCGTCGACTAAAATGTATGTGGAGACTTGAACTTATCTATCACTCAAAATTATATCTACTCTATCTCCTATCTTGTGACAAAAGTCATATTACTATATAGACTAAGAACACATGTGATATTTCGAGCTGAGTATATCTCGCTTATCTATTACTAGAAATATGTGTTGGTAAAGCTTTCGTTTTAGCCAAGTTCATCTTTACCTAGTGACGAAAGTCATGTTATGTTTCAATCATTTTGGAAATTGCTCTGACGAGAAATAGTTTGTGAATAACAACTATATAACGCCCTCTGAGAATGTTTCAATGATTGAAATGAGAGTTTAGACAATATAACCATTGGGGGATATAAACATTGTTGTGGTAACACATATATGTATAAGTCCTTAGCACTTGAACCGAAGTTTGCGAACTTTGTTGATTAAGTGAAACCGAGAACTGACGGAGGTTCTCGAACCCGAGAATTTCTGCTGGAGTTTGTGAACTCCAACCGGTTAACTTGAGTCCGCAAACTTGAGTGGTTATGTCTAAAAACGATGTTTGTGAACTTATCTTAAGAAACTAAGGAATGCTATTGCAAACCATGGCTTTATAGTTCATGAATTGATTCGAGTGAATCATATCGTTTTTGCTTCAATTGTGTCTTGTGTAGTACATGAGATCTCACAACAATTGATCAACTCTCTAACTATTTCATTTGAGTCATTTGGACTAGTTATGGTGAAGAAGAATATGGTTGATATGAAAGTTATCATTTGGCTAACCATTTGGTTAACTAGTATTGAACCAACTATTGTACACATTTGGGTACGGTTACACAAACCCAAAATCGTCAAGTACATGTGTGTATGACAAGCTAAGTTTTCGATCTAACGGTTGAGAAATAATAGCTTGAATCTAATCAGGTTTTCATCTAATGGTGAATATTGAATGCTTTGTTACCAAGCTAACATTGATTGCAAACCCTGATTTGAAAAACTATATAAGGGAGAACTCTAGCAACTGGGAAACCTAATCCCCACACATTTTGTGTGATACTAGTTTGCTAAGCTAGAGTCGATTCTCCTTTAACCTTTGGGTTTCCTCTTCTAAAACCAGGTTAACGACTTAAAGACTTCATTGGAATTGTGAAGCCAGACCGATACTACTTTTCTTGTAGTTGTGTGATCTGATCATGCTGTTTATATCGTACAAGTACAATTGAAATAATTGGCTTGAGATTTCTATCTCCGATAGGCAAGATATAAAAGTAATCACAAACATCTTCGTCTTATCATTTGTGATTCCTCAATAATCTTTTTCACTACGTCGATTAAGTTTATTATGAGGTGATTGATTAAACTGAGCTGTTCTTCAGGAATATAAGTCTAGTTTTATTGATTGGTTCCTGTTCACCTTAATTTATCAAAAGACAGAACAAAACGCATAGGTTTATTCGTGGGAGATGAATTTATCTATCTTGTAAACTTTTCTGTGTGAGACAAATTTGTTTATTAATGTTCTCGACTTTGGGTCGTAGCAACTCTTGGTTGTGGATGAGATCAGCTAAGGGAATCAAGTGCGCAGTATCCTACTGGGATCAGAGGCGTAGGAGCATAACTGTACCTTGGATCAGTGTGAGATTGATTGGGGTTCCACTACAGTCCAGACCGAAGTTAATTTGGAGTAGGCTAGTGTCTGTAGCGGCTTAATACAATGTATGTTTAATATGTACTAGGTCCCGTGGTTTTTCCGCATTTACGGTTTCCTCGTTAACAAAATTCTGGTGTCTGTGTTATTTCTTTTCCGCATTATATTTTTATATAATTGAAATAATACAGGTTGTGCGTAGTTCAATCAATTATAATATCCGACCTTATTGGTTGTTGATTTAAATTGATTGACACTTGGATATTGGTCTTTGGTACCATCCAAATTATCTCTCTTTGATTAAGACTCGCGAATTGTAGTTTCTTGAGTAAATCAAATTGAGAGATTGAGATAATGACTCCTTGAGTATTTTCTATTGATCGAGTCTAACTGTCTAGTTGATTCTCTAGAAAATAACTCGGAGTTATCCATACAGATTTCTAATCGAAATATTGGGTGTGGTTATTAGACCCCCTCTTTTTCAATTGTTATGAGAGCAGGAAAACACGTTAAAGACCTTATAAGCATGTGTTTGTAGCGATCTGATTATGGACGAGTCTATCTCTAGTAACGTACCAGTTCAGATATTACCAGATGATTCTAAAAGCTTGGATTCACCTGAGAGAACTGTCACATCTAAATCAATATATAAACATTTTCTTAATATAGAACCTGTTGAATTCTGGGAAACACGCCTAGAAGAACAGTTGGATGAACTTTTTGATGAAGGTGATTCATATGTTGATAGAGATGTTGATGAGGAAGTCTTAGAGTATGTGAAGGTTTTGAATTCGTTGGAAAAGAAAAAGATGGCAACTTCTCATGTCACACCTCTTCTGACTCCTCTCTGTCGAGAAAACAAGAAATTTAGAAGATGTTACGTAGGTGTTTATGTTTCGAATCGCTCTAACGAATCAATCCTCAAGGATTTTGAGGAAAACCTACGTATGAAGTCAATTGAATGTGATAATGTTTATCAAAAATATTTTTTATTGGAAGAGAAACTTGCAGAACAACAAGCAAGTTTTGATGACAGAGAAAGCACTTATCTCGCTCGACAAAAATGCCTTGAGGATGATTTAACGGCTGCTCTTGATAAAATCAAGATGTTGGAAGATGACTTGAAAAAGTTCAACACTAGTTCAATCAAATTAACCACTATGCTAGGAGCAAGTAAAAATCATCGTGATACACGATGATTGGGCTATAAGGGAATAGATGCTCCAAGTATTAGCAAAGAGGTAAAATTTGTCAAGGCTAGTGATTCTTCTCAACAAAAGGTTTCACTGATGGCTGTAGGATCATAATATCTCCATGACATTATTTCTATGAAATTAACAACACTTATGCGAGTACTTCTGCAACACTTTGCGAGCATCACAAGATAACTTAAAGAGTGACGTAATAGATGACGATGGGAAAAACATGAGAAGAGCATGATGATCCTGCGAGGATTACAACACCTGCGAGGACTGACATTATTACTGCTGCGATAATACCGCGAGTCAGATCCGAAATTAAAGGACAGCTTAGCTGTCATCCATTATGTAACTACCCTATATAAAGAGACCCAGTAGATTCAGAGAAGGAGGATGAATTTTTGAGCGTTAAGAAAGTTTTGATGAGAGAGAAAATTCAAGAGAGCGGTTGTATTCTTGATTTCTTCCATTTCTTGTAAACATTTCTGAGAAATCAAATAATAAAGTGTTGTTTTTAATCTTCAAATATGTGTTGATTATTGTGAATTCTTATAAAGGGTGTAGTGTAGGTTTTCCCGCAACTATATTTTGGCGCCCGAAACAGGGAATGAATTAACGAAAATCATAGAAAAAGCGAGGTTGAAGATGAGAATTATTCAAGATTAAGAAGATAATTGAACAAATCGGTGAAATAGTTGAAGGAAAAATGATTAGAGCCAAAAAGAATTGTAGGAAATTGGAGTGTGGTATGATAACAAGAACAATGGTCGACAAATTCCATGAAAACGTTAAAGGGAGGATACATAAACGAGATTTTGAAGGAAAGAAAATTATAACGGTGGAAAAAATATCACCGTTGAAAGAGTGGGAAAAGCAGAAAATCACATTTACAGCAGCAGAAATACCAACAGAAAATTTGAATCATACATCTCCTTTGGTAATTACGGTATCCGTTATACAAATAAAAAAGGGAAAATCAACAAGATCTGCGGAAGAATGGGCTGTAAATAGAACTTTGGAGGATGCAGAAAGTTCTATAGATATAATATTTTATCATGCATTTAAGAAAATGGGATACAAGGATGAACAAATGTCTTGTTCAACATATCATATTCATGGCTTTGGAAAATATTTAACAAAACCTAAAGGCGAAATAGTGGTACGAATTCCGCTAGGAAAGATTGAAACACAAGTAACATTATGTGTGGTAGACGTGGAATCAACGTATAACATGATATTGGGAAGACCATGGATACATGCAATTAAGCCTGTAGCATCAACATTGCATCAATGAATCAAATTTCCTATGCCCAGTGGAATTGGAGAAATTAGAGGAGATACTGATCTTGTGAAGATGTGTTATCAAATTGAAGTGAGAAATTATGAAGGGCGTACACAACTGCGAAAATTTCACAGAAAAATGGCGAAAGAGACAAAGAAATAAGAAGAATTTAAAGTTTACATGATAAGAGCAAAAGAAGGAAAAGGAATACCCAGCGAAATCTCGCAAGAAGGAGATGAACCCGTGAGAGTTGTGAAAACCTCAACACCAATGGGAGAGCCTGAAGCCAGCTACACTGAAGCAGAGCCAATAAAAGAAGTAAATATTGGAAGTGAAGAAGAACCTAAGATGCTAAAAATTGGAACGAAGATGGACGCAGATGAGGAAGAGCGAACTGTAAACCTCTTGCAAGAATATAAAGACATCTTCGCGTGGAGTATGGATGAGATGCCTGGAATTGACTCGTCAGTTGCATGTCATAAGTTAGAAATTAACAAGGATGTAAGACCATTTAAACCATGGATAATAAAAATCGCAACAACATACCATTCCCAAATAGAAGAAGAATTACAGAAGATTCTTGATGCAGGAATTATAAGGTAGGCAAAGTACCCGGAATGGATTGCAAATATGGTGGTGGTTCCAAAGAAGAATAAAGGGATAAGAATTTGTATAGACTTTACCGACTTAAACAAAGCTTGTCCTAAAGATAGCTTTCCATTACCAGATATTCCTCAAATGGTCGAATCAGCAAGGTGAAATGATAGAATATCTTCATTAGATGGGTATAAATGGTATAATCAGATTCCTCTCACTGAAGAAGATCAAGAGCACACCGCATTTTTTGCTCCAAGAGGATTTTACTGCTATACAAAGATGCCTTTCGGTTTGCGAAATGCTGGTGCAACATATCAAAGAATGGTGGAGAAAGTGTTTGTGAAGTGGATCCATAAAAAATTAGAGGTATATGTAGATGACATGTTAATCAAGAGTAAAGAAGCTAAAAACCATGTGCAGGACTTGAAGGAGATTTTCGATCAAATGCGACATTTTAACATCAAGGTGAATCCCAAAAAGTGTATTTTTGGAGTAGCTTCAGGATTTTTTTTGGGGTATATTGTGTCAAAAGAAGGAATACAAATTGATCCAGATAAAGTACAAGCAATTCGCGACATGCCAACGCCAGCAACAGTAAAAGATGTGCAGAAGTTGAATGGGCTTTTGGCTTCATTAGGGAGATTCATCTCGCGATCATCAGACAAATGCAAGCATTTCTTTAATATACTCAAGAAGGGAACAAAGTTCAAGTGGATAGATGAATGTGAAAAGGCTTTTCAAGGAATTAAAGAACATATCCATCTTACAGAAACCGGAGCCAGGAGAAGAATTATTGATCTACCTTGCGACAACTTCACACGCATTAAGTGTAGTGTTACTGCGAGTGGATGCAGGAACAGAAAGACCAATTTATTACATCAGCAAAACATTTAATACTGCAGAGAAAATTATTCAAAGATTGAGAAGTTGATTCTAGCATTAGTTTATCTAACATTCAAGATTCACATCTATTTTCAAGCACATAAAGTTAAAGTACTAACAAAGGTGCCAATTGAGTCAGTAATGAAGAATTCCAAAAGATCAGGCAGAGTTGAGAGGAATGCACAAGTAGGACACTTCGATATTAAGTATGAAATCCTATCTTCGCCAAAATCATATGTTGTAGCAGATTTCTTAGCAGAGTTTCCTCTATAAGATGATGAAGCTGTAGAAGAAATGATGGATGTAGAAGAAGAACATGGGGACCCAAGAGATCTGTTAACAGAACCCAACAGGTGGGAAATATTAGTGGATAGATCATCAAACGAGGAAGGAATGGAATTGGAGTTATCTTTATCTCGCCAGATGGAGAAAAAATAGCTTTTTCATTCAGATTGGAATTCGCATCCACTAATAATGAGACATAATATAAAGCTGTGATTCATGCATTAAAATTCATAATAGAAATGAAATTAGAGAATGCTAAAATTACTAGTGACTCGCAATTGGTTATTCGCCAGATAAAAGGAGAATACACAACAAATGAACCATCTTTGAAGAAATACAAGAAACTTGTTGAAGAATTGTATGCGAGAATTCCAAAAATAAAATGGAGACATATATCAAGAAAAGATAACAGACTCACATATGCTTTTACTTTCATATCTATCATGATGATAAATCCAGCTGCGAGATGCATAAAAATTCAAACACTTGTATCACCCTCAATCAATAAGGAAGAAGAAGAAGAAGCAGATATGATGATGATAGAAGGTGGTGAAGAAGAACCGAAAAGAAATATTGCAGATTGGCGAGCAGAACTTCATGAATATTTTGCAAGAGGAGAGACACCAAGAAATAGATTAGAAGCATATAAATTAAAAGGCCGAGTAACAAATTATGAATTAAGAGATGGAATATTATATCGCAAATCTTTTAATGGACCATCACTAAGATGTTTGACACGAGAAGAAGGACAAAAGTTGTTAAAAATGCTGCATAGTGGAGACGCTGGTAATCACAGTGGGGGAATGTCTTTGGCATACAGAACAAAAATGCAAGGCTATTACTGGCCATACATGCATGAGGACGCGAAGCAACTTTCAAGACGTTGCGAAGATTGTCAGCGATATGGGAAGAAAATACATGCACCAGGGGCACCATTATCATCCTCAACCAGTGTGTGGCCTTTTGGAAAATGGGGGTGGGATATTGTGGGACCATTTGTACCAGGTTCTGGATAAAGAAGATATTTAATTGTCGCTACAGATTATTTCACAAAATGGGGAGAAGTAAAGGAAGTGCAACACATTCGCGACAGATACATTTTTACATTCATATTTAAAAATATAATTTGCAGATTTGGGATTCCTGCACAGTTGGTATCTGATAATGGAAAGCAGTTTGAAGGACAAAATATAGAATTGTTACTTAATGCATTTAAGATTAAATATGGAAAATCAACACCACTATATCCACATGCCAACGGGCAGGCAGAGGCAATAAATAAGACAATTACAGATATACTGAAGAAAAAATTAGAAGGACACCACAGGGCATGGTGCGAACAAGTACATAATGCAATATGGGCTTACAATACAACTAGACGGGAAGCTACTGGAATGTCACCTTTTTGTTTGACATATGGGGTTGAAGCTGTGTTACCAACAGAAGATGCTATTCCTACAACAAAAAGAGAGGCTTGGGAGAAAAATCTTAGTAATGGTATGATTCTAAATAAACTTGATGAGTTAGAAGAGAAGATAGAAAAAGATTTACAACATATGGAAAATTATCAGCGGAGATTAGCTCGCGAGTATAACAAACGTGTCAAAATACGTGAGTTCCAACCAGGTGATTTAGTACTGCGAGAAACACCAGGTTATCAGCGAGAAAATAGTGGAAAGATAGCGAGAAAATAGGATGGACCGTATATCATTAAAGAGATAGTTGGAACAGGGGCATATAAATTGATGGATCCGTAGGGTAGAGACGTTGGTCAAAGACTTGGTAGACGATGGAACAGACTATATCTAAAAAGATATTACCAATAACAAATTTTGAGAAAGCTTTATATCGCAGATGCAAGAGTATTCAAGATTATTTTATCGCAGCTTTTTACCGCAGTTGCAAGAGTATTCAAGATTATTTTATCGCAGATTTTTACCGCATATACAAGAGTATTCAAGATTATTTTATCGCATATTTTTACCGCAGTTGCAAGAGTATTCAAGATTATTTTATCGCAGCTTTTTATCGCAGTTGCAAGAGTATTCAAGATTATTTTTATCGCAGCCTTTTATCACAGACACGAGATTATTCAAGATTATAATAAGAAACAAAAAGTTATTATTTCGTTACTTCATAAGATCTTTGATTATTTCACAAAGGAAAGAATCAATGATTATTTCGCGTATATATCTCACAAAGAATTGAAAGAAATGACAGAAATAGAAGAATAAATGAAAGAATAAAGAAACGCGAATAAAATTTTGCAGAGACATTAGAATGGGACAAACCTTTATGGCGTACACCCTAGTTCGCGAATAAAATTTCGTAAGAGGCAAATGTAAGACCTAAAGTACGTCATATAAGGGGATATCTGTATGCATGGCTCAGGGATAAGGTTATACCGCTGCTGGAATCTGAGTCATGGAGAGATGTGGTCCATATCCATGAGAGATACCTATCCAGGAGAGATACCTTGAATTTCCAACTATATATATAAGGTTATACCCTGGTTGGACAACCGAGGGTCTCTCCTAACGAGTGCAGAGTATGACCAAGGCGCCGAGGTACACGGTTGAGCCAAGGGTGACCAGGGCGTACGAAACTACCCTGGTCATTCTTGACAAGTCTTGGCTATAATGCACTCGGCCCAAAGAAAACCCCACTTAGGGTGCAGTCTCGTAACTATAAGCCATATAGGCAAAAAGGATAAGAGGCTGCGAAAAAAACTGGTTGTTTTTAAGACCGGATGGGAGGAGCTAGTCTTGTATGGCCGATGTGCCCTCCTTGAAGGGGCAACTAGGGGGAAGATAAGGACGGAACCCTCCATTAGGGAGCTGATAAGTGTCTAAAGACGGAAATGTCATGGGGATTTATGTTCGCAAGAACATCTAGGCCAGTCATATTGTCGCGTGACAAGTATTATACAGAGGCAACAAGCCATGAGAAAAAGTTAAGATGAGATCAATGGGTTTTTACATGAAAGTGTAAAGACGTCCTGCGGTTTCATCGCAAGACGGCAATGTCATGAGGCTTTGTTATCGCAAGGGAGTTTAAACTTGTCATATTGTCACAATACATTGAAAGAATAAAGATAAGGCAAGATCAATGGGTCAATACATGCCAATGTAAGGACGTTCTACGATTTTGTCGCAGAAACAAAAAATTGGCAAAATAAGACCTTTAACTAGGAAGGCAAAATAAGACCAACAGAATGATCCCAAACATTAACTATTTTCTTTTAAGAATGCAGGAAAGATTTGTTCACCGCAAGAGAGATAGTGAGAAACAAGTACTATTCAAAATTTCGCAGAAGTATTATTCAAATTCACTCAGAAGGATTATTTACAATTTTGCAGCACTATCCATAATTTCGCAGTCCTATTCACAACATTGTTCGCGGCAATATACTAAAATGCAGGAAACACTTGTACATTACAAGAAAGATAATGAGGGGCAAGTTTGGGAATTGATAAATAAAATATCATTATCTTTCTTGAAAATATTCAAAATAACATAAATGTAATTGAATTCCAAAGTTGCATAAAAGTACATTACTCGCAAGAAAGAGGAAGTAAAGGAAAACAAAAACAAAACTCAAGCTTCAATATTGGTCTCGCCAGCTTCATTATTTTTGCCAATGTTATCAACTTCACCAATATTCTTCTCGTTACAATTTATTCGAGCTTCTTCTTCTTCTAACTCTTCACCAGCAATTGCTTCACCATCAGTAGCTACTTTTCTAGGAGGGCTTTTTTCTTCTTCCGTTGGGTCTTCTTGAGAAATATCTTCTTCACCGCTTGCATAATCTAGATCATTATCTAAAAGAAGAGGAATTTCATCATCATCTACTTCTAGAGGATCGATGGATACAGAGGGGAGAGACTTGGATATCAAAATTTCATTCACAAGAACTTCAGCACTAAGATGAACATTGTGAAGGAAACCTCTATCGCGATTTCTAATCTCCATATTCTTGAAGTATTCAAGATAGTCATATCTTCTCTCTGCTCGGTCGCGAGATTGAACAAGATGAGAAGTGAGAACTCCATTTTCTTTGCGAACTTTAGCCAATTTGTCAGTCAGATCAGAAATGGTAGAATGAAGGCTTTTTTCAGATTTTGTGAGAAAAACAAATTAACAGAAAAGATATTCAGGTAAAGATATCGCAAGAAGTATAACAGAGAAATTTAACAGAGAGATTAACAATTGTGGCAGTCAAAATGACTACCTTCCTTTTGCGAAGTTAAATTTTGAATTAGTGTTAAGCAACAATTCTCCCATTGGTTCATGGCATCATCAAATTTATCCCTAACTATACCCTTCAGGCGAGATTTTATATTTTTTTCTTTGGAGAGGAGATACGAATTTTCTTTTGATAATAAA
The DNA here is from genome assembly GCA_023529315.1 of Papaver bracteatum. NCBI lineage: Eukaryota > Viridiplantae > Streptophyta > Magnoliopsida > Ranunculales > Papaveraceae > Papaver > Papaver bracteatum. Next base: position 54,659 of record JAJJWX010000888.1, read on the forward strand.
GAGTAAGATTCTTTTAATTGGGAATATTGATATTGGAGTTTACTGGCCTTTAAACTTAGAGTTATCCTACCCTTGATAAGTTTATCTTTATCAGCGACAGATGATTCGGTTACTTCCTTGAGTTCATCTTTTAGTGAACGAAGAGATTGCTCTTGATTATCACACACTTTTTGAAGAATATTCAATTGTTGCGAGGAAATCGCCATCATGTTCGAAAAACTATATTTCTCCCGAGATAAAGTTTTATTTTCATCTGATAAAGATTTCATCGCCAAGTTATCCTGGGTTAACAAATATGAGAGGCTAAGTAACTTCGCTACTTAATAAATTTTGCCTTTGCAATAATTGGCCATTCTCATTAGTAAGATTATCTATTTGATCGATCGAGTATGTGTGAAGATTGTCTAGTCTATTATATTGGCCAATCCAAGAATCTTTATTAGCATGGGCTTCTTCAGCAATAGACTCAAATTGAAATCTCTCCATGAATCGTTTCTGATTTAAAACTAAATATGCGAACCAAGGATTTAAAAAGGGAACTGAGTACAAAAAAGATGAAAATTTTCTAGAACAGAAAAACAAGAGACAGAGGCAGGGAAATTATACCTTTTAGTTCATTGTTTTTACCGCGAAGATTTTCGCAATCAAGTGAAGAATTGCGAAGCTTTTGGCAAAGAGTGTCACATTATGAAGTCTTGGCTTGGAGACTTCTTTTTAAAGTTTCAACTTCATTCTCTAAAGATGCATGTGAAGCCATCTGGTTAGAACCAAAATACTTACCTAAAACCTCGCAGACACCCTGCCTAACAGGATCAGTAGAAGACTTCCTAGCATCATCTAAAATATCAGACAAGATTTTAAAAGAAACATCTACTCCTACTGAAGTTTCCTTAGAAGAGGGGAGAGATGCAGATGGTGAAGTAGTGATAGTATAAAGCTGGAGATTTGAATCATTCGCAATAATTGCATCACCAGAAGGTGGAGTGTCTGGAAAATTAACAGTTGGAAGTGACATAGGAGTGGAAGAAGTTTTGTTCACAAAAGCTTTAAGAGACTCATTAGTCAGAAGATCAGCTGAGACAGGGATATTGGTAGCGATATTCTCACGGATAGAAGATGGAGGTTCCATTTGCGAGGTTTTAGGAACAGAACTCGCAGATGTTAATTTGGGAATGATAATGTCAATATCAACAGTTTTAGCTTGGCGAGATCGCTTGCGAGGTTTAGCAATACCTTCGTCATCCTGAGAATAATAATTTAGATAAGAAACAAAGGAAACAATATTGTTATTAAGAAAACAAATGTTTCTTACTACCTTATGACTCGCAGGCTTCCTTTTCTTTTCAGCTAGTTTTTTCCGCGAATCTTTAAGAAGATTAGGGTTTTGGATTACATACTGGATGTTAGGAGTATTTCCACTGAAAAGAAAACACAGTATGGGAATTACGAAAAATAAAGTAGAAAAGATTGAATAATATGGATGAACATAGTTCAGACAAGCAAAATCGAGTCTAATAACGTCAGAAGAACATATACCTTGGTGATTCCATTAAAGCAGTAGCAGGTGAACTTGTAGAAGAAGAAAGTTGCAGGTGGGAAAAGTTTGCAGAGAACGAAGGGGTGAAGAAGACGAAGAAGTAAAAGAATAAAAATATTTCTTTGACATATTCTCTCTTTTATAGACAGAAGAATGGTAACCGGATAATAAAGGATTAACCGGTAAAGAAAAGAATATTCGACACGTGTAGGCGGTTACACTTAATTTACGGACTTTTGTCGGAAAAAGAAGATGAAAAAATGGGTAGTTGTGGCATTAAGAAGAGGTAAATTTCTCATGATCTTCTCATCTTCACAGAGAAGACATGAGAAGAGGCAAGATGTAGGATCAGAATATCACCATGATATTATTTCTATGAAATTAACAACACTTCTGCGAGTATTTCTGCAACACTTTGCGAGCATCACAAGATAACTTAAAGAGTGACGTAATAGATGACGATGGGAAAAACATGAGAAGAGCATGATGATCCTGTGAGGATTACAACACCTGCAAGGACTGACATTATAACTACTGCGATAATACCGTGAGTCAGATCTAAAATTAAAGGACAGCTTAGTTGTCATCCATTATGTAACTACCCTATATAAAGAGACCCAGTAGATTCAGATAAGGAGGATGAATTTTTGAGCGTTAAGAAAGTTTTGAGGAGAGATAAAATTCAAGAGAGCGGTTGTATTCTTGATTTCTTCCATTTCTTGTAAACATTTCTGAGAAATCAAATAATAAAGTGTTGTTTTTAATCTTCAAATATGTGTTGATTATTGTGAATTCTTGTGAAGGGTGTAGTGTAGGTTTTCCTGCAACTATAATGGCAAAAGTGAAATACCTCCACTAGCAGTAAAAGATCGAAAGAGAAATGTATATCAACCTCCAAATCCAACACATATAGATCGAGGTAAGAACATTCCTTATGTTTGCCACTATTGCGGAAATAAAGGTCATCTAGAAAGGAGATGTCATTTTCGTATAATGAATGAGAAACTTCATGATGTTATTTTTTTGGAATCACAAGAAGTTGTGAAACCAAGATCATATGTTAAGACTAATCCCCTTAATGTTACAAGTTATAACTGTCCAACCTTTAGGTAAAGGAATCAATACTGTTGTAAAGAACCCCAAGCTCGTCAACGCTATTAAAATAGTCAAGAGTCGATTTAGCCGTTAATTACTCGATTAGTTTAACACGAATGTTAATTAATAGTAATTAATCTATCAACGACCTAGATACGAAATTAGTACCGTTGGATAGATATCGAAAAGTTATGCGAATTGGACTACTCGATCGTGTCATTCGGACACCAGACGAAGAAGATATCACCGGATGAGTATAAATGGAAGATTAATCATTTTATAGTCAAACCAACTTGGCTTCCCTTATCAATTAATAAGGTACCTTTAACAATCCGGCCCGACCTTATCCCCAATCAACCAAAAGGATAAACTCTCATTTCTATTTTTTTCTTCTTCATTCTTCTTTCTTCTTCACGTTTCTTTCTTCTTATCTTCTTCATGTTCTTCGCCTGTGAGAGGATTGAGAGTTGTGAGTTCGGTTTGAGAGATTTAATTGATGATGGAGAGCATGGAGTAGATGATAGTGATAGTGTCATGGTTTTTGTGGATTCATACTCGAAGGAGGAATTGAATTAGAAGTTAGGGTTTTTAAAAAAAGCTCAGTGAAGAATTTGGAGTTGAAATTAAAATTCGAAAGGGGAGATTCGAGATGAGTTTTATGTTAATTGAATCGTAAAGAAGAACCAATAGTCAAATTACAATTTCAGTGAAGGACTGGTGAATTAGGGTTTGTCTTGTTCTTCGTCAAATCGAGTATTAGGGTTTCAGGCTCAAACTGATGGAACAGATAGTGATTGTAGAAATAAGAGAGGGGTATCCAGAGCTGGTTGGAACTAAACTGAATTAGCAGAGTAGATCGTCTAGTTGTATGAGATTTAGATTTCACATGGGGTAATCTTTTCTTCTTAAATTGAATTGAGTTACAATTAAAAACAAGTGTAGTTAAATTTTGAATGATGGTTTGAACAGAGTTCTGAGATTGCTGTTAGTCAAGTTGAATTGTAAGTGGTGATGGATTGGAATGGCAGTGTGTTTTATATTCAGGGGATTTGAATTGTTTAGGCTTGTTTTTGATGAAATGATGTTATTGAATCATAGAGTATGAAAAGAATGAATCGGTGTAGATTTGAATTATTAGGGGTGGTCACATAATGTTATTGCAGGGAGTGTATGGAGTTAAAGAGTGGAATTAGCGGATTGTTGGTAAGTTGTGCTAAGTGAAGAAGTATTGAATTTGAATGAATATGAGTTGATTTGAGAACAAGGTTCTGGTTGGATTTGATGAAGAGTTTGGCTAAGAAGAATTTAAGTGTTGCTGGTGTCGTTGCTTTTAGATTAAACTGCTAGTGTTCGTATTTACAGCTGCAGGGTTGTTGAAGTTGCAATTATTGAAGTTTGATTGTGAAGGTGGAATAAAAATGAAGTTGGGATACGGTGGTAGAGTTGCAGATTTTGTAGATAAAGGTTTGTTCTGATGCACAGGGTGGTTGTATATTGAATTTGGGTGATGAGTGGTAGAAGGTTAAATGAATGAAATGCAATTGAAGTAGAAAGCATTGTATTATTGTAACTAGTGGTGTTGTATTAGAGTCGTTGGTGTTATGAAAATAGTTATAATGGCTGTGACTGAAAGAAGATTAGTTGAATGTTGATTGCATCTATGAAGATTGTGGTTATGCAGTTATGGTAACTGAAATCTATATAAATAATTGTTGAAGTGGGATACAGGAAGGAGGTCTTAGTGGTTTGAGTTAGTGAGTTTGTATAACAGATGATTGTGTCATGTTGGTGGTGATGATATGAACTGAGTTTGAGTAAGGCTGTGAGAGTTTGTAATTGAGTTGTTCAACTAAAGATTGGTGATTACAGAGTTGTAGATTGTGCTTGTTGTAAAGCTTGGAACTGCTAAACTGCAGGTAGGATGTAGTTGTATTTGTAATTTGATTATGAAGTTTAAGTTGAGATTTGTATTGTTGTGATTGTTTAAAGTGAAGTCTGTAATAGGATTTTGGACTGTAAAGTTTGTTGTTGTTGCACCATGATGGTGCAGCAGAGAATTTGGCCTATGAAAGGGCCTTGGTTTGTATAACCTGAATCAGTCTTGTGGACTGAGTCGACTCACCCTGAGTTAGACCCTTGACGGATTTGACTCAGTGACCTGACCAGGTGACCTTGACTAGGGTTTGACCATTGTCTTGACATTTGACCCTGACTTACTTTGACCGTTAGTTGAATCACATTGACTGTTAGTAACCGTTAGTTGAATCTTTGGACTGGACCTTAGTTTAATGGACTGGATTAGTGGACTTGGGCTTAGGGATAGTTTTACTAGTTTGATAATTTGGACCTCTTGTGGTCCGAATTAGCTTTTGACTTCTGCTACAAAGTTGTAGATATTCATAAGAGTTAGGCAATGGACTTTAGAACCAATCTAATTGAATTAGTATACCTTAGATGTACTAAAGATAGATAATAAAAGGTGTAAAGTGATAAATGGACCTAGAACAAGTAATCAGACTTGTATGATTCTTGTGTGAGACATTTTGGCTAGTTTCTTAGACTTCTTATGTGATTAACAGTTAGTTATTAACAACGATCGATTCAAGGATGAACCAGTGAATCATGGATCTCGAGGTAGGCAAGGCTTGTCATCAAAAGAGGTGGGAATCGATAACGAACTCTCTTGTATTCATTATTATTTTACAAATAAATCTTTATGTTGTGAAATTAATGCATATCTTTGTGTGCTCTGTGTGGTATGAGATGTGTGCCGACACAATATTAGTATTCTATGGCTTGGGCGATGCGCCACAATATTATTATGGCTAGGGCGATACACTGCAATATTATTCTTCCTTTATATATATTCAGTATTCTATGGCTAGGGCGATACATCGCAATATTATTATGGCTAGGACGATCCACCGCAATATTATTCTTCCCTTATGTGCGGCAATACACATCTCATACATGGATGTTTACTGTTATTTATGAATGTCTATGAAGAAGTTTCTATGTATATATATTTTATTGTCTTTCCTTGTATTACCGACTTTCGATTAAACTTGCATTGTCTTCGAATCATATTAATGTTTACTTGAAAGTTAGTTGTTATTTCTACTGGGCACCCCTTTTAGGGATGATGTGATCACCCATTCCCACTTTCAGTTTCGTTGACAGATCAGCGTTGCGCAGCGGAAGTTTCGTGGCGTTGAGTCTTCTACTATGTTTATTATGTTGTATAATCTATTTGCAAACTGAATTATTATTGTATATGTAAAATTTGAGAGGAGTTCTTGTATATATGTATATTTCAGAGCGGGGATAGTTTTGGATTAAGTTTTGTAGCAGATTTCTTAATTGAATGCTTAAGTGTTTGATTTATTTCCGTTAGTGCCTCTTTATTTAGTTAAATTCTTGGTTTACTCAGCTGCTATCTTAGGGGGCACTACAAAGTTTGTATCATAGCTCTTTATTAGATCTTATATGGGAAAAGATAGGAATAGCCAGTGCCAGTTAGTGACTAGATTAGTTAGAATTGGTTGGGTTTGTGAGATAAATTTTAATCACTAAAAGCTATCTATAATTAAAAGATTTATCTGATTGATTGATTTGTTTGTTGATTGTTTGTAATTGTAATGAAGTAAAAATTGTAGGGTACACCAATAACTTTAGGATTTGATAATAATTAATCAAAAAAGTATGAACACGTTGACAATTTATTACTATAAAAACATAGATTAGTATTATTGATAGATCTTGCAAATCACATAGGGACTTGCAGAACATATTGACTTGTATGAAGAGTAAACAAATTTTAATTACATAAATGTTAATAATATTTTTGGGACTTAATAATATTTGTAAGAATAGTTAGACTATTAGTTCAACCATCAATATTAATAATTGTTAATTGTAGATGATAATAATTTAATTAGAGTATAATAATAATAGTAAAGTAATGTTGGCATTTATCAATTAGTATTATATTAAACTTAGTTTAACAAAAAAATTAATAAGGATATATAACGATAAAAATAATAATTATGATTAAATAACTATATAAAATTAATAACGCTATTCTACGGTTAAGTGTTGTAAATTCAACTAATTACAAATTATCTTTAATCTAATGAATGATCCGGTGAATCTATAAAATTGAACAAATATACATGAAGTAGTGATAATACTATCCGGATACTTAGAGTAAAATTAGAATTAAATCATATATTAATAAGATACATCGGAAGTAATAATAGTAACATTTGGATAATAGATATAACATTAAATTATTCTTAAATAGTACATGAATTTAAAAGTTATTTAGTTATAATAATATAGTTTCATTTGGAATTAAAATTCGATTTCAGTAAAATAAATAAATAAATAATAATAATGATAAATAGAATAGAATAAAATAAAATAAATTTTGATAATTCAATTGTTTAAAAAATGCGGCTAACTATTTATATATTTACAAAGTAAATTTACAAAACTTACATCAGTTACAATTAAATTTTAGAGATTAATTAGTCATGATGAGTTAGAATTTAATTAATCTTAATAGATTAATCTAGCACTGGAGAATAGTGAAGGTTGTGTTCTCTCTGTTCGTAGGAAGGCATTGTTGGGACTGGCCAACCTTGACATGGCAACTGCATTCAAAGATGTCTGATCATAGAAGTATGTTGTGGGTACTTTAAAAACTGATAGATAGATATAATTTCACTTAAAAAGATTTGTAGGATTCTTCCTTGTAATTAGAGACACCTATTTTTTTTTAAGATAGAAATTAGTGTAAGAAACTTAGACTTCCGTATTTGGTAGAATTTAAAATCAGCATAGTTCAACCTAGAGCTACAAATTTTAGTTGTAGAAGCCATATAGGTTTGTGTTTTATTTCTTATTGTTTGCGCTTATACAAGAGATTGGATTATTCTATAAGGTGGGAGAGTTTATGAAGACCAGAAGGATGGTTTGATTTTCGATGACGAAAATGTATAAGGTGGGGAGAATGTAAGGAACCTCAAGCTCGTCAACGCTATTAGACTAGTCAAGAGTCGATTTAGTCGTTAATTACTCGATTAGTTTTACACGAACGTTAATTAATAGGAATCAATCTAACAACGACCTAGATACGAAATTAGTACCGTTGGATAGATATCGAAAAGTTATGCGAATTGAACTACTCGATCGTGTCATTCGAACATCGGACAAATAAGATATCACCGGATGAGTATAAATGGAAGATTAATCATTTTATAGTCAAACCGACTTGGCTTCCCTTATCAATTACTAGGGTGCCTTTAATAATCCGGGACGACCTTATCCCCAATCAACCGAGAGGATAAACTCTCATTTCTATTTTTTTCTTCTTCATTATTCTTCTCATTTCTTTCTTCTTCTCTTCTTCATGTTCTTCTCCTGTGAGAGGATTGGGAGTTGTGAGTTCGGTTTGAGAGATTTAATTGATGATGGAGAGCATGGAGTAGATGATAGTGATGGTTTCATGGTTTTTGTGGATTCAGACTCAAAGGAGGAATTGAATTAGAAGTTAGGGTTTTTACAAAAATCTCAGTGAAGAATTTGGAGTTAAAATTAAAGTTCGAAAGGGGAGATTCGAGATGAGTTTTATGTTAATTGAATCGTAAAGAAGAATCAATAGTCAAATTACATTTTCAGTGAAGGACTGGTGAATTAGGGTTTGTCTAGTTCTTCGTCAAATCGAGTATTAGAGTTTTAGGCTCAAACTAATGGAACAGATAGTGATTGTAGAAATAAGAGAGGGGTATCCAGAGATGATTGGAATTGAACTGAATTAGCAGAGTAGATCGTCTAGCCGTATGAGATTTGGATTTCACCTGAGGTAATCTTTTCTTCTTAAATTGAATTGAGTTACATTTAAAAATAAGTGTAGTTAAATTTTGAATGATGGTTTGAACAGAGTTCTGAGATTGTTGTTAGTCAAGTTGAATTGTAAGTGGTGATGGATTGGAATAGCAGTGTGTTTGATATTCAGGGGATATGAAGTGTTTAGGCTTGTTTTTGATGAAATTATGTTATTGAATCATAGAGTATGAAAAGAATGAATGGGTGTAGATTTGAATTGTTGGGGGTGGTCACATAATTTTATTGCAGGGAGTGTATGGAGTTAAAGTGTGGAATTAACGGATTGTTGGTAAGCTGTGCTAAGTGAAGAAGCATTGAATTTGAATGAATATGAGTTGATATGAGAACAGGATTCTGGTTGGATTTAATGAAGAGTTTGGCTAAGAAGAATTTAAGTGTTGCTGGTTTCGTTGCTTTTAGATTAAACTGCTAGTGTTCGTACTTACATCCGCAGGGTTGTTGAAGTTGCAGTTATTGAAGTTTGATTGCGAAGGTGGAATAAAAATGAAGTTGGGATTATGGTGATAGAGTTGCAGATTTTGTAGGTGAAGGTTTGTTCTGATGCACAGGGGGTTGTATATTGAATTTGGGTGATGAGCGGTAGAAGGTTAAATGAATGAAATGCAATTGAAGTAGAAAGCATTGTATTACTGTAACTAGTGGTGTTGTATTAGAGTCGTTGGTGTTACAAAAATGGTTACAATGGTTGTGACTGAAAGAAGATTAGTTGAATGTTGATTGCAGCTATGAAGATTGTGGTTATGCATTTACTGTAACTGAAATCTATATAAATGATTGTTGAAGTGGGATACATGAAGGAGGTCTTAGTGGTTTGAGTTAGTGAGTTTGTATAACATATGATTGTGTCATGTTGGTGGTGATGATATGAACTGAGTTTGAGTAAGGCTGTGAGAGTTTGTAATTGAGTTGTTCAACTGAAGATTGGTGATTACAGAGTTGTAGATTGTGCTTGCTGTAAAGCTTGGAACTGCTAAACTGCAGGTAGGATGTAGTTGTATTTGTAATTTGATTATGAAGTTTAAGTTGAGATTTGTATTGTTATGATTGTTTAAAGTGAAGTCTGTAATAGGATTTTGGACTGTAAAGTTTTTTGTTGTTGCACCATGATGGTGCAGCAGAGAATTTGGCCTATGAAAGGGCCTTGGTTTGTATAACCTGAATCAGTCTTGTGGACTGAGTCGACTCACCCTGAGTTAGACCCTTGACCGATTTGACTCAGTGACCTGACCAGGTGACCTTGACTGGGGTTTGACCATTGTCTTGACATTTGACCTTGACTTAATTTGACCGTTAGTTGAATCACATTGACTGTTAGTAACCGTTAGTTGACTCTTTGGACTGGACCTTAGTTTAATGGACTGGATTAGTGGACTTGGGCTTAGGGCTAGTTTTACTAGTTTGATAATTTGGACCTCTTGTGATCCGAATTAGCTTTTGACTTCTGCTACAAAGTTATAGATATTCATAAGATCTAGGCAATGGACTTTAGAACCAATCTAATTTAATTAGTATAACTTAGTTGTACTAAAGATAGATGATAAAAGGTGTGAAGTCATAAATGGACCTAGAACCAGTAATCAGACTTGTATGATTCTTGTGTGAGACATTTTGGCTAGTTTCTTAGACTTCTTGTGTGATTAACAGTTATTTATTAACAACGATCGATTCAAGGATGAACTAGTGGATCATGGATCTCGAGGTAGGCGAGGCTTGTCATCAAAAGAGGTGGGAATCGATAACGAACTCTCTTGTATTCATTATTGTTTTACAAATCAATATTTGTGTTGTGAAATTCATGCATATCTTTGTGTGCTCTGTGTGGTATGAGATGTGTGACGACACAATATCAATATTCTATGGCTAGGGCGATACACCGCAATATTATTATGTTAGGGCGACACACCGCAATATTATTCTTCCTTTATATATATTCAGTATTCTATGGATAGGGCGATACACCGCAATATTATTATGGCTAGGGCGATCCACCGTAATATTATTCTTCCCTTATGTGCGGCAACACACATCTCATACATGGATGTTTACTGTTATTTATGAATGTCTATGAAGAAGTTTCTATGTTATATTTTATTTTCTTTCCATGTATTACCGACTTTAGATTAAACTTGCATTGTCTTCGAATCATATTAATGTTTACTTGAAAGTTAGTTGTTATTTCTACTGGGCACCCCTTTTAGGGATGATGTGCTCACCCATTCCCACTTTCAGTTTCAAAGACAGATCAGAGTTGCGCAGCGGAAGTTTCGTGGTGTTGAGTCTTCTACTATGTTTATTATGTGTATAATCTATTTGCGAACTGAATTACTATTATATATGTAAAATTTGAGAGTGGTTCTTGTATATATGTATATTTCAGAGCGGGGCTAGTTTTGGGTAAAGTTTTGTAGCAGATTTCTTAATTGAATGCTTAAGTGTTTGATTTATTTTCGTTAGTGCCTCTTTATTTAGTTTAATTCTCGGTTTAGTTAGCTGCTATATTAGGGTGCGCTACAACTGTGATCAACCTAGATTTGCCTATAAACGTCATACAAAGCCCTTTTACAATCGTAATGGTTATCAAAAGGATAACTTCGTAAAGATGAAGACATGATCTGATGCTCCCAATTGGAGTAAGACTAACTTGCAAAAGAATAGTCAATCCAATTCTCTTTCGAGAAATCTAGAAGAGAGTAATGGGAAGAAAGTTTCGGTTGTTCCTAAACGCACTCAGAAGTGGATACCAAAGAAATCCAATGATGCTTTGAGTGTGAAAAGGAATGATCTTCCAGAAAATTCCATGACTATGGAGAAGGCAGTTGTTGATGGTGGATTTTCATTTAAGGCTAAAATTGTAAAACCCAAAAATATGCGCTAACATCTTGCAAAAGATAAAGCCATTAATAAGTGATGAATACTTCTTCACTTTACTAATTCACCTAGAATGGAGCATGTGGCAACAATCCCAGTATTATGTGAATTAAATACACGAAATTCATCCAGGTAGGAGCATGTAGCAACAATCCCATATACCCTGTGAATTTACAACATTATTAATTAATGCATGACCAGCCTTGTATTTCCTGTACTCATTATCGGTGCGGCATGACGACTGAGTGTTGTTCTCAGCAGAGCAACACGAACCTCCAAGCATTAATAATGAAGAATGTATGAAATACCCGTACAGGCTGCAACTCTCGGTGTGTTATACTAGCCCGATTGAGCATACATCTCTCGGTGTGTTATACTAGCCCGATTAAGCATATTTGAATCTAGACTGTCCATATTAGTCTCAAAAATGATCACGACCATCCAACTTCACCAAGCATGGTTGGATGGCTTAGATCGAATCCATGACCCCAAGCAGGTATTGGAATATTCACTACAGACCCAATGCGGGCCCCGCATGGTCGTCCTCCCCAAAAGGGTGGCATAGCTTGCCAAACCGTCCAAGCCAAAGCAGTATAGATGAAAAACCCTAAATTAGGGTTTGCGGCACATTACATGTGTTGCAAAACAGTCTCAACCATCCATCTTCGCAGGCATAGATGGAGGGTGTAGATGTAGATTCAAAGGGCCCAGATCATGTCAACACGCTCACTGTAAGCCTGCCTACACATATGACCGATCGTTCAGGACCAACCATGGTTGGTCGTTCCATATCGTGCGCCCAAAGTGGGCATGCCGCACGGCCGGCAAAACCCTAATTAGGGTTTGCATTGATCGCAAATGTCCGTTTTCTCCTGATCGAATGGAGGGTTTAGAAGTCGATTGAGTAGGTCCAGTGAGCATCAACATGATCACCGTAGACCCATCTATCTCCATGCCTGATCGTCCAAGTCATACCATGCCTGGTCGTTCCAATTCGCACGCCCAAACTAGCGCGGTCACACTTCCCAATCGCAAACTGATCTCGACCACTCAACTTCGACGAACAAATTTGGTGGCTTATATCACGTTCCTATGGGAAAGTAAGGTATAGGCATGTACACCAGCCTGCCACCTACACGCCAAACCAATCGTCCGGGACCGACCAAGCTTGGTCGTCCCGAAATGTGCGCCTGAAGAAGGCATGACGCGCGGCATTTGCGGCACCAAACTTCTGTCGTAAATCAATCCTGACTGCTCCTCTTTTCCAGACAAATTGAGCGGTCCAGATCACACCTTCACGGGACAATGAGGTATGGACATGTATATTGGCATGCCGTCTACACGCATGCCCGATCGGCCATGCTAAAATCGTATCCCAATCTTGGATTTGACCAAGCTGAAAAGTGGTGCTTGCACACCTCTTCTAAAACCCTAATTCCACTAACGATCGCAGATGAGTGTCTCAAAGATCATCTCGTCCGTACAACTCCACCGGCTTGGTTATATAGCCCTGGTCAGGAGTTAATTGGTCAGTAAGGCGTCATGGTGATCACTACCCGTCACTCTACCACACCATGTGGTCGTCTAAGGGAGGACTTGATTGCGCGACCTCCAAACCATCACATGAAGTAGGCTAGACATGAGGCTGTTTTGAGACGCTCAAACATCGATGCTTCATACATGCTGAATATACTCGATGCAGTACCTGCATAGAATACACACGATACTTCACAAGTATCGACTAATTATTTAATCTTGCTACTTTATGTGGGTTCCACGATCCACACAATCGAGACATCAATCATGTCACAAACTGGGGGATACATACTGGGGTATTGGTCTAGTAGTTTACAACGTGCAGCGCACAACGCACCATCATAAGAACGTGTCAGGAAGTCATGGACGGTTAGTGATGATGGGAGAAGTGGGCAAGACTGATCGTGTGACACTAACACACAACTCCACTACTCCATCACTCCACTTCCCACGAGATACGAGGGTTAGGCTTATATACTTGTATAAATAGGTTCTCCTCCCTATTTTCCAAAAAGGAACAAGGCAAGACAAGTAAACAGAGGCAAGTGTTGATACAATCGTATTCAAACACCATAACTGATAGCTTACATCCTGCAAGCCAGTTCAGCTTTATGATACAAGTCATACATAGCCAACACCTTCATAATCTCAACACCTTCTTCGCTTCCCTCCCTAAGATCAACCTCATCTCATTCACTTTGTGACCGAAACAAGTCTGGAACGGCCATTTCTTGGTTTAGGCCGGATTTGCACATATTGATTTCTCAAATCTAAAAGCACTCCCGTGCAGTGCATTTGTTTAATGTTTAGACTCATTTCTCATCCACACACCCCAAATTACCAAAACCGACAGAAATAGTTTTCACCCATAAACAGCAGTATCCATGATGTTGGAACTTAACAAGTTTTTTGGAAAAATGGAACTGGATGTGAAAGGTTTTAAAAGTGATCAATTTCATGATAATCCAAAGGTCACTTGTGGTGAGCAAGACATTTTTCACCCCAATACAACTTAGTTGTGTTGGAAGTGCATCCTCACCAAGGAATGCCCTGCTATGAATAAGGTGTGGAAATCACGAGAATTGGGACACACAGATTATGTTCGATAAGTCGATTGGATTCGTATAAAAATGTATGTCTATAAACTTTAGCAATATTTGTGTTTTTATCTGCTTAGAGTAGCTATAGTGATCCATGTACCTTGCTTATCATTCATTTCTACCTAACTTGATCTGTGTTTAAGGTTCTTAAATGTTTAGGTTTGAAAATAGTGGTTCGGGATGTTTAGACTTCATGGTATACATACCAAGTATGCATAACATCTTTTAAAACCAAAATCCAGGAGTTTAAGTTCGCGGACTTGAAAATTCGTGTGCAAACCCGTAAGTTCGCGGACTTGCCTGTAGACTTCGATATTAGGTCAAATTGTTTTGGTCGTAACTTCTTCATCCGAACTCGGAATGAACACATTATTTTTGCACTCTCTTCCTCTTTAAATTTTCTTAAAAATGAATATGAGAAACCTTTAATTTGGATGAATTAAGATTTGTATTTGTCCTATCTCTTGTTTTTGAGTATTTTGCTCCGTTTCATTGCACTTGTTCCACTTCTCTTGAACTTGGGCACTTGGATTCTTGGAGTACTACTCTTCTAAGCTAATTTGTAGCTTTTACAAGAATGTTGTTGGAAAATATTTTTTATACGCCTTTGGTAGCTATTATTGGTATAAATCTGGGCGAAAAAGATTGATTATACCCTCTAAGGACAAATCATCTTATATGTGCATTACGAGTTTGTATTGGTACCTAGGAAACTTCTTATGAGAATTTATTCTTGTTTTTGATAAGGATTAATAGAGTTTAGAATAGAAATTATTGTGATTTCACATATCCATGTCCAAAGTATTCATATTCAATGCTTTTAGATTTATTCATTTAAATTCTAAAGTTGATTTGGAAGATGATTTTTGCAGTATTAATATTTTGATTTCATATATTGCAATATTTTGATGGGATATGTGTGTTTACGTCCGCGAACTTGATTGTCCCATATTTTGTCAAAAGTAAAGTCGTTCGTGAATTGATATGCAAATATTGATAAAAGGATGAATATAATTTTGACAAACAAAAAAGTTAAGCCTATATTGTCAATTAGGTTAAAATATTTTGTGACTCAAGGATTATGTCTATTGTGTGTCATTGTGCAAATAGTGATGGAAACATAGAATGAATCCTTGTGAACTCCGCAGTAATTGATCTTCCCTGATCTATATTGTGTGTATTACTGTGAGACTCCGTATTGTAACTTATGTTGAGCATTAAACAACCAAAGTTGATTATTTTTGTGATTAGCTTAGTTGTGTTCCATAAGGTACTTTACGTCGAGTATTTTGAACTAAATTAATCATCTTGTGTGATTATTTAGTTAGCACTCCGTATGGATTTTTTCATGTTGAGAATTTCTTTGACTGGGTTGGTTATTCATGATTAACTTAGTCATTGCTCCATATAATTTTCTTATGTCGAGTATGGCCAATTAAATTGATTACTCTTGTAATTAGTTTGGTTGAGTATGGAAATTAGATTATTTGCGAGTTTTCTTGTGATTAATCTAATTGATTTATTAAGTCTCCATAAGTTTACTTGTGTTGAGCATATTTAGTCAAATTAATCTTGGTCCGCTTTGGTTAATTTGATTGAACATTTCTTGTTGGATTCCAATTTCATACTTGTATGTAATTTGTTGAGTCTAAAGAAATCCTTCTTTTCTCTTGAAATTAAGGTCGCTCTTGTTTTTCCTTTGGGAATGACATATTATGGGGGAGAGTTCTTTTGAACTTGTGCTTAATTGCCAAATCTTTGTGGGGAGTGTGGCTGTGGGATAATATAGGGGTTATCTTGCGTTTTTATAAACTCCTTGATGAATGCATTTAGCTTCGGCTTCATGATTGCATATAAATAAGATGATATACATTTACCTTTGGTCATGAAATGAATCTTACGTAAATTTCATTAGGATCCCGTTCTTGTACCTTTGCCAATTTTATTGACAAAAAGGGGGAGAATTAATTGTAGTTCACACTACAAATACATATGGTTATGTAAGGGGGAGTGGTTTCCATGTGAGATGGAGTATTGACTAAGGGGGTTTGAAGTATCACCATAGTATTTTTGTTGAAGTTGTGATGCAATTGGACCTTGACGCTGTGTAATAATACTATGACACTGTATAACAATGATTGAGAACCGTTGCTTTTCTCATTGTTATAGCTACGGATTTTCAACAACGATGATGCTAAACTTACAACCTTTGGGATCATTTGACTACTTGGAAGTGACGAAGATTTCGAGTATTGTTGAAGATTAGACATGTGGAATAGGAGCTACAAAGTTTATTTATATATTTTTTGTATTCCATATGTATTAATAGTTTTGCCACTAAAATTGAAAAAGGGGGAGATTGTTAGAGCATTAATCGGTCGAACTCGCATGCGTTGCTATATCAAGCATGTTTGTCAATGTTAGTGATCAAAACTATAAAGTCTTGATTTCTAGTCTACTATAGCTAAGGTCTCGGACTAGGATAGAAAGTGTAGTTGAGTTCAAGAACTCCATGGAAATCATCATACAAGACGAAGAACTACTCAAGGAACCAATGGATCTTCATCGACTAAAATACATGTGGAGGCTTGAACTTATCTATCACTCAAAAGTTTATCTACTCTATCTCCTATCTTGAGACAAAAGTCGTATTACTATATAGAATAAGAATATACACATGTGATATTTTGAGCTGAGTATATTTCGCTTATCTATTTATCGAAATATATGTTGGTAAAGCTTTCACTTTAGCCAAGTTCATGTTTACCTAGTGACGAAAGTCATGTTATGTTTCAATCATTTTGGAGATCGCTCTGACGAAAAATAGTTTGTGAATAACAACTATATAATGCCCTCTGAAAATGTTTTAATGATTGAAATGAGAGTTTACATAATATAACCATTGGGGGATATAAACATTGTTGTTGTAACACATATATGTATAAGTCCTTAGAACTTGAACCGAAGTTTGCGAACTTTGTTGATCAAGTGAAATCGGAACTTGAGCAGCCAACTCAGTCCTCGAACGTGCATAGTTCTCGAACCCAAGAATTTGTGATGGAGTTGTAGCTCGATTTCAGTTTGTGAACTCAGTCCGTGAATTGACGGAAGTTCTCGAACCCGATAATTTCTCCTGGAGTTTGTGAACTCCAACCGGTTAACTTGAGTCCACGAACCCAGTCCGCGAACTTGAGTGGTTAACCCAGTCCGCGAACTTGGGGTTCAATTACAGTCCAGACCGAAGTTAATTTGGAGTAGGCTAGTGTATGTAGCGGCTTAATACAGTGTATGTTTAATCTGGACTAGGTCCCGGGTTTTTTTTTGCATTTGCGGTTTCCTCGTTAACAAAATTCTGGTGTCTGTGCTATTTCTTTTCCGCATTATATTTTTACATAATTAAAATAATACAGGTTGTGCGTAGTTCAATCAATTAGAATATACGACCTTATTGGTTATTGATTTAAATTGATTGACACTTGGATATTGGTCTTTGGTACCATCCAAGTTATCTCTCTTTGATTAAGACTCGTGAATTGTATTTTCTTGATAAATCAAATTGAGAGATTGAGATGATAACTCCTTGAGTATTTTCTATTGATTGAGTCTAACTGTCTAGTTGATTCTTCAGAAAAAAACTCTGAGTTATCCATACAGATTGCTAATCGAAATATTGGGTGTGGTTGTTAGACCCCCGCTTTTTCAGAGGTGGAATTCAGAATAATAATAGACGAAAACTAGAAAACAGAACACACTAGAAACCAGATTCGAAGAAAATATCTTCTTTAGATTATGAACAAAAAAACTATTACAATTCTCTCTTTGTTACGCTTACAATCTCTTTAAACAGTGGATCAAACTTAAACTATTTTTCTAAGCTTGCTTTTACAATAATTAATTGTCTCACAAACTTGTCTAGGTGATTTGTCTCTCAAACCTACTTCTCTAATCTAGGTGTGTATGTATCACAAACCACACTCTAGATTGTCTTAGCTATGAGCTAAACATATCTATTTATAGCTTTAACGGTTTTCCAAACCTTATAGGAATCTATTTCCTTATCTAGGAATAATTCCATTTCTAGGTATATTTCCCTTTCTAGGAATATTACTTTGTCTAGGAAGTATTTCCTTATCTTAACATATTTCCTTACTTTGGTTTGGTTTTCCAAACCTCTTAGGAATTTATTTTCCTTCTATAGGAATACTTCCCTAAATCAGTAATCCCTCCTAAATTACAATTCTATCCTCAATCCGTCTTGAGGATTACTAGTTCCCAGAGATAGAAAGATACATATGTATCATACGCCCCCCTCAAGAACTTGAACTCCTGTGAAAGTTAGATTTGGAGGTTAGGGACCGAGAGTTCCTTTCTCCATGCTAAACCATCTCTCCTTGCTGAGAACTTTACTTCGACTTCCAATTATAAAAGCATCCTTATCTTCTTGTCTTGTCTTAGTCTCCCTTCTCTCCATAATGCAATCCTTTTCGAATGGTTCTTCTCTATCAAACCACAAGTCTTTCACATGTGGCAAGATTATCTTGTCATCTCCGTCATTATCTAGTAATGGTGGTTCAAACATATTCAACCTTCATAGGTCGTCTTCTTGTTGTTTGGTTAGGGTTTCCAAAACAACTCTACTCGGCTTCTCGTCAAGAGAACGGGTCACAAGGAGAATGAATTTCACACTAGCATTCACCAACCATTTAGCCTGAGTGGTTGTAATCAAGCTCGCTCCCTCAAGAGGTTAATCTATAGCTCATATTACAAAAGCTTTCCCATCTTTGGAGGTTATTCTATAGCTCATATTACAAAAGCTTTCCCATCTTTGGTAAAGGTATACTTCTGGTTCCTCCGATGTAAAATCGCATCTCGATCCCACAAGTAAGGACTACCAAGTACAACCTGACAAACATCTAATGGAACCGCATCGCATTTAACCTCATCAATATATGACTCATCAAAAGCAAACTTGAATGTACACTTCTCTGCAACCTGTATCCCACATTCCTTTTGAAGCCACCTTAAATGATAGGGTTTCGGATGTTTGAAAGTCTTTAAACCCAACTTTTGTACCAAAAAATGTGAAAGTAAATTCTTTTGACTTCCCGGGTCAATAACAACATCTATAAGTGTTGTCTTAACCTGCATATTAACTATGAAGAGTCGTTCCCTGGGATCGTCTTTTGTAAGTTCTTTTATACCTCCTTCAATTAGAGAGAGCTTTTGATTAGGTTTTGTTAGTCCTTGGATTTCTTTCGGAGCTTGTGCGACTAATGTTGCCATCATGGCTTATATATTCTGCAACCCTTTTGGTTTTAGATTAGGATACTTCACCCAACACTTGTCAACAACATGTCCTGTCTGTTTACAATAAGTGCAAATCAAACCTTCTTTTCCTTTAGACTTCCTATCCTCTTTCATCCTTTCATATCCTTTATCGACGAAACCTCCAGACTTCTCCTTGGTATTTCCCTTAACATCAGATATCTTAAGCCTGCCTTTTATGGCATTAGCTTTTATGCTTGCTTTGGAGATATTATCCACCAAAAACATCTTCAACTCCTTTCGTATACACTCATGGAACCCGAAGATATACTTCACATAGATAGTATAATCTTCCAAGTCTAAATCCAAAACCATAGCTTGATTCTTAAATTCTAAAGTATATTCTTGCACGATTTGGTTGTAAGTCTGCTTCAAGTCATACCACTTGAACCATCTCTCTTCAAGGTGCTTCAAGTCATACCACTTGAACCATCTCTCTTCAAGGTAGCCAACCAAATAAGCTTCAATGCCGACAATTCTCCCTTACTTAGGTATTGCCTTTGATAAGCTTTCCACCATATTAGAGCACGCTTTGAAAGCTTCAATGCAGCAAAAGCTATCTTCTCCTTCGAACCATATTCAAAGAAAGAAAAGTACGACTCTAGACGCTCTATCCAATCATCTAATTTCTCTACATCGACATTTCCATCATAAAGTGGAATATCAACATGAAAATCAATTTTTAGATTCTTACCATGATTCATAAACTTACCATGAGGTTTTGTTGCTTTTGTGCCTTTAAGAAGATATTCTTCTTCTTCTTCGTATTCTTTTTCTTCCTCCTCATCCTCTTTTTTCGAACCCAAAGATTGAGTTTTTGTCTTTTCCGAAGGTTTCAGATTTGGTGTATTAGAATGAATACAAGCAACCAACTCATCCAGGGTAGTTTGAATCGTCTTCATCTCTTTTTCTAACATAACCACTTTCTTGTCGGTAGTTTTGGTTCATCAATCTTAGACTCATCGTATGACTTTGTCATTCTTGGCATCCTTGTTCTTTTAACGTATTCTTGGTTTTCGAGTAACTCACCAAAATTTTTGTAGAGAGATCTAGTGAATACCATAAACCACAGGAATCTTCCCTAAAAGAAACGAACCTTGCTCTGATACCAACTTGATATGTATTGATATCTGTACCTTGGTGACTATTATTATAAAGGCGGAATTCAGAATAATAATAGACGAAAACTAAAAAACAGAGCACACTAGAACCAGATTCGAAGAAAATATCTTCTCTAGATTGTGAACAAGAAAACTATTACAATTCTCTTTTTGTTACGCTCACAATCTCTCTAAACAGTGGATCAACCTTAAATTGTTTTTCTAAGCTTGCTTTTACAATAATTAATTATCTCACAAACTTGTTTAGGTGATTTGTCTCTCAAACCTACTTCTCTGATCTAGGTGTGTCTGTATCACAAACCACACTCTAGATTGTCTTAGCTATGAGCTAAACATCTCTATTTATAGCTTTAACGGTTTCCCAAACCTCATAGGAATCTATTTCCTTATCTAGGAATAATTCCCTTTCTAGGTATATTTCCCCTTCTAGGAATATTACCTTGTCTAGGAAGTATTTCCTTATCTTGACATACTTCCTTACTTTGGTTTGGTTTCCCAAACCTCTTAGGAATTTAGTTTCCTTCTATAGGAATACTGCCATAAATCAGTAATCCCTCCTAAATTACAATTATATTCTTAATCCGTCTTGGGGATTACTAGTTCACATAGAGAGAAAGATACATATGTATCAATATTATTATTGGAGGTGAAGATTATACGGCTAATACGAGAGGAAAACTTCAAAATATTTTCAATTTTGGATGTTATCTATCGCAAGTAGAACAAAAAACGTTGATGAAGCTCTTAGCGATCCTTTCTGGGTGAATACAATGCATGAAGAGTTAAATCAATTCCAAAGACAAGATGTATGGGAAATCGTACCTTGTTTTTCAAGTGTAAATATTGTTGATACTAAATGGATATCTAAAAACAAGTCGGATGAATTTGGCACAATTGTCAGAAACAAAGCTAGACTTATCTCTCAGGGATACTAACAGATTGAAGATATCGATTTTGACGAGACCTTTGCTCCTGTAGCACGCCTTGAGTCCATTAGATTACTATTATCTCATGCTTGTTTTCTCAAGATTAAGCTATTTCAAATGAACGTAAAATCCACATTCTTAAATGGATGTCTAAATAAAGATGCCTATGTTGCTCAACCTAAAGGATTTGAAAGTACAAAATTTCCAGATCATGTCTTTAGGCTCAGAAAGGAATTATATGGATTAAAACAATCACCTCGTGCCTGGTTCGAAAAACTAACCACTTCTCTTCTTAGGAAAGATTTTTCGAGAGGTGGTGCTGATAAAACATTGTTTACCAAATGGAGTGGGAAGGATGTTGTTATTGCTCAAGTATATGTAGATGATATCATCTATGGACCGACCTCTGAGAAACTTGCAAAATATTTTCAGGTCTCTCTTGGAAGGGAATTTGAGATGAGTAATGATGGTGAATTAAAATTATTTTTAGGATTACAAATTTAACAACACAAGGATGTAATTTACTTATCTCAAGAAAAATATGCTAGGGATCTTGTAAAAAGGTTCGGTCTTGAGAAGTCAACTCCAAAACTTACTCCTATGCCCACTACTGGGAAACTGTATAGAGATGAGAAAGGTGTCAATGTGGATCAGAAACTTTATCGATCAATCATTGAAAGTATTTTATATCTTATAGTCACGAGACCTGATATTGCTTTTAGTTTTGGTTGATGTGCTAAATTTCAGGCTAATCCAAAGGAATCTCATCTTGCAGCTATAAAAAGGATCATGCGATATATTCAACATACTATCGATTATGGTATATCCTATACTTTTGATACTAACACTGATCTTACTGCTTATTCAGATGTTGATTGGGCAGGTTGTGTGGAAGACAGAAACAACATATCCGGGGGATTTTACTATGTAGGGTTGAATATTGTGGCATGGAATAACAAGAAACAAAACTCATAATCTCTTTCAACATGCGAAGAAAAATATTTTATTGCAGGCTCGTGTTGTACTCAACTTCTATGGATGAAACAAATGCTTGTTGATTATAGAATTGACACTGGCGTAATGAAAATATTTTGTGATAACTCAAGTGGTATTCGCATCACTGAGAATCATGTTGAGCACTCAAGAACTAAGCACATAGACATAAGGTATCATTTTATAAGAGACCTCTATGAAGATTGTATCATTAACATGGATACCATCCGAACAACAATTGGTAGATATTCTCACCAAACCTCTAGATACTGCAACGTTTCAACACTTACGACAGTCTATTAGTGTTGTTTTGGTTCATTGTATTTCTAGATTTTAATGGCCCCTGTGAGCGATAAAAGCTTGAAGTTCCAGTGTAGTGTTATTTAAATTCTACATTTGTTTCTAGTAGTAGTATTTTGTTTCTGTTAGGTATCAAAGTATCCAAAGAAATCCTTTTTTTCTTGTAAAAGTAAGGTTGCTCTTGTTGTTCTTTCGGGAATGACATTTTATGGGGGAGAGTTCTTAATTGAACTTGTGCTTAATTGCTAAATCTTTATGGGTAGTGTGGTTGTGGAATATTATAGGAGTTATCTTATATGTTTTATAAACTTCTTGATGAATACACTAAGTTTCGACTATGTGAAATCAGCGAAACAAAGTTGATATGTTCTCTTTTAGTCATGAATTATCTTTTTGAGAATTTCATTATGATCCCGTAGTTTTCGTACCTTTTCCAATTTATATTAGCAAAAAGGGGGAGAATTATTTGGTAGTTCACACTACATACATATGGTTTACAGATCATTATGTAAAGGGGGGTGGTTTTGATTGTGAGATGGAAGTATTGACTAAGGGGGAGTGATACATATCACCGTAGTATTATTATCAAAGTTGTGATGCAATTGGACTTTTATGCTGTGTAATAATACTATGACACTGTATAACAATGATTGAGAACAACTTTTTTCTTATTGTTATGGCTACGGATCTTCAACAATAATGATGCTGAGTTGAACACGTTCAGAATCGCTGGAGTACTTGGAATAACAAAGAATTCAAGGAATACTAAAGAGCCAAGGAAATCAAGCATGATGGATGATAAACTACAAAGTTTATTTAATTTGTAATCCATATGTATTGATAGTTTTGTCACTAAAATTGACAAAGGTGGAGATTGTTAGAGCACTGCTCGGTCGAACTCACAAGCGTTTCTATATCAAGCTTGTTTTTCAAGTTTAGTTGATCAAAACTATAGTCTTGATTTCTAGTCTACTTATATCTATGTATAGGATTATGATAGAATGTGTAATTGAGATTTATACTTCACGGCGTTCATCGATTGAAAAGAGCTTGGATGAACTTCATCAACAAAATGTATGTGGTAATAAAACTTATTTATCACTCAGAAGTTTATTTTATTATATATTCTAATGAAACTAAGATGTGTAGCTATATAGACTTTTATATTATACACATTTGATATTTCGAGCTGAGTTTATCTCGCGTATCTATTTCTTGAAATATGTGTTGGAAGCTTTTTGCTTTAACTATGTTCATCATTATTCTTGAGGAGTTTAGTTGGAAACAATTTATTTGTTGGAAACTAAATATTAAGTCAAAATATGATCATGTGAAAATTGCCTTGAAACATCTCACATGATTTGTGTGATATAATCATTTATTGTCGACTTGAAAAGTTTCGTATTGATCATTCGATCACTTAAAAATTACTTGAATCTAATAGTTTGTGTGAGACAACTATTTTCATCTTGTAAGGATGTTTCAATGATTGAAATGGGAGTTCAAAACAATTGACCATGTATGGATACAACACGATATGCATACCTAGTATGCGAAGTGTATTTTTATGATTCAGATCCGGGAACCGTGTTTGCATACCCAGTATGCGAACAGTTTTAACTATCAAGGTCCGAGAACCTTGTTTGCGTACCTAGTATGTGAACGGTTCTACCTGAGTTGGGCCCGGGAATGTTGTTCGCGTACCTAGTATGCGAACAGCTGGATAAGGCTAAGGTCCGGAGTTGTTGTTTGCGTACCTGGTTTGTGTACCTGGTTTGCGAACACAGTGGTTAAGTTCTAAAATCGGTTAAGTATGATTCCCATACTCATGAACTAAAACATTTATGAATTAAGTAATGCAATCTTTGCAAACCATGGCTTAATGTTCATGAATTGATTCTTGTATAAGTACTTTGTACGATTACAAATCAATTCGATTTTGTTTTAACTTGTTCATATATATTTCTATGAGATAGTGAACAATTTAAAAACTCTATGTGAAACACAATTAGATCCATTTGATTATATTTCATGATTGATTGATCATCATATTTGATCTAGAAGTTTTAGATGAATGTGGTTAAGTCAAAAGTGTTCATATGGCTAACTTCAGTTAGCTGTCATTGAGCCAACTCAATATACATATTTAGGTACGGATATACATATCTAAATGAAGGTATATTTCATTTGTGTGTAACAAGATAAGACCATCTAACGGTGGAGATAGATTTCTTTATTTTTAAGAAGATTTAGCTTGAATCTTAAATCAGGTTTTCATCTAATGGTAAATATTGAATGCTTTGTTACTAAGCTATCTTATCTTTGATTGTAAGCAACCCTGATTTGAAATACTATATAAGGAAGAACTCTAGCAACTGGAAAAACCTAGGTTAAAGACTTGAAGACTTTATTTGCGATTCGTGAAGCCATATCCAACTATTTTCTCTGTAGTTGCGTATTATGATCTTACTTGTTCTATCGTATTGAGTATTATCTTCCCTAAAATTTGCTCGAGATTTATCTCTGATAGGTAAGATATAAAAAGTAATCACAAAGTTCTTCGTCTCAGACTGAAAAAGCGGGGGTCTAACAACCACACCCAATATTTCGTTTAGGCAATCTATATGGACTAACTCCAATATAATTCCAAGAGAAACAACTAGAGAGTCAGACTCAATCAAGAAAAATATATCCAAGAGTTATATCTTTGTTTCTCAATGTAATCAGCAAATAAAACAGACAGAAATCCGCGAGCCTGATTATTATGAGAAACAACTTGAACGGTACCAAAGTGTTGATAGTGGATTTTCAACAAAGGTCAAAACCGTAAAATCATGATATTGCATGTTTCTGATACGGCTTCAGGCATGTGATGATTCATATTTTATGAATCCATGATGAACATGTCTTTCGAAAAGCCTCCACTAGCTGAGCGTTCGATCCCTGACATTTCATTGTGCCCTCTATGTAGAATAATATAATTGGGAGGTCCTCCTACATAATTGTTTGGAGAGTGATTAACGCCTTCAAGACGTCGATGATACTCACTGTTCCCTGACTACATGAGAGCGCGCCCCCTGTACATATAATAACGATTAGGCGGTTCTCCGTAAGATTGAGGGCAACAACGCCTTCAGGACAGTGATACTCACTGATCCTGACTATGTAGAGCGACCGTATATAGACTCAGTCATTCTCGTAAGGATTCGAGAGCGCCCTCAGGATATTAGCCGTCTCCTGACTATGCACATAGATTAATCCTGACGTGACATGCACCACTGAATTCCCAGAATAATCTATTATTGCTCCGATTCCATGGTCGAATCCACGGCCTGATCCCATGGAATGGCAATAACAATTGCTCTGATTCCATAGTCGAATCCACGGCCTGATCCCATGGAATGGCAATAACAATTGCTCCGATTCCATGATCGAATCCACGGCTTGATCCCATGGAATGGCAATAACAATTGTTCTGATTCTATGATCGAATCCTCGGCTTGATCTCATAGAATGGCAATGAACAACCGTATTATCTCATTACTTAGATTTCACGAATCTCATGGAGTGGTAATAGATAATTTTATTACTCCGATTTTATGGTCGAATCCATGATCCCATGGAATGGTAATGCATGTTTTATTATTCCAAATTCATGGTCGAATCCACAGCTGATCCTATGAATTGATAATAAATAACTACTCATTTTTATTGTTCAATTTCATGAATTATTCTACACTAAATTTCATGGATTAGAAATAAATAATCAACAACCGGGCATCTGGATCATCCCTGAGTAAGTGATAGGTGTCTAAAACACCGAATTTTATATTTAGTATTTATGCTTTCTTTGCTATTTTTTCGTGTGAATTATGTATCTTACGTTTGCTTTTGAGTTTTATAGGTGCTTTGGAGTCACCGGAGTAAAAACGAAAGAAGTGGGTGAAAAAGGTGCTAAACTGTCATTTCATAGGCAAATGCTATTGGGAGTCCAGCAGAGGATAAGGGGAACCATCTGACAAATCACTAAAGACAGGCTACAGTTCGTTAAGGGGCACCTTCTTTTCTTTATAAACCAGGACAAGGTCGAGACTTTGCACATATTCTTCAGTTCAGGTCCCAACCTAAATGACTATACCACTCTCAACGCCGGCAAACCAACGTTCCAATGGGTTATATGTTCAGTTACAAGAGATTTCATAGCTAAGACAAGTTAGCAGCAGGCAACACGAGATGTGAGAAGAGTTTGAATCAATTTTCAAGATGGGAAATACAGGGAAGAACACCTTCTGCTATTGCCGTTGATTCTGTGAACCAATGAATTAAATTGTTAATGAACGAAGACATTAAGGAAGAGATTTGAGTACTGAAATGAAAAAGGAAAGTTTGGTTTGATTTTGATTTCGTTTTGATGTCAAGAAACGTCAATGAAGAACCTGAGCTGTTACCATTGAGTTGAAGGAAGAACGGTGATTGATTAGTGAATGTTCTAGTGTTTGTGTATGTTTATGAGAATGGGTTATGCTTGTAGTCGTATTTGCAGGTTAAAGAGAAGTCTGCACAATAGCAGAATGGTTATCTCTGCTTGACCAGTTTCAGTCTCATCAGCTGTTCGAGAAAAGGCCTGAATGGCTTGTGTGCAACCAGATTAAAACAGCTGCTAACTCTTGGGTCTGAATGGTTCGTGGATGTAGTTTGGGAGACCAGAAAGAGGAAACATAGAATGGGTTCGAGTTATGGTGTCTTTGGGACGAGTTCTGGCTAGTACAAGCTGAGATAATCAGTAAATCTAGGTGTGTTGTTGCTGTGACTTCTGTGGGTCTATCACAAGGTTTTTCTTGCTGTTTGTCATGGGTTACAGTGGCTCAAGTTCAGGGGTTGTGTTGATTGAATTTGTGTTGCCATGGGGGAATATGTGTGGAGCTGTGGGCAGAGATTTCAAGTTTTGGAGATGCAGCTTCAATGAAGTGAAGCAGTTCAAGCTTAAATATGCCAGGAGTTGAAATGAATAGGAAAATGGCTCAACGTGTGTATGATGAGCTACAGAAGGCAGTGATGCTAAGATAGTGCAGATAAACTTAAATGATGGTTGTAGTTAGCTTGAGAGATGCAGTAGCAGTGGTGATGTTTTATAGATGATGCAAGAGGCTGTGAGGCAGATATAAAGCTGCAGGCATGAATTGGAGCCGAGTTGCAACTGGTATTTCAGGTGGAGAGATTAGAGAGTTGTTTCCATCAACGGGAAATAACAGTGGTCTAGTTTGTTATGAAGCTGTGATGGATGGCGGTTATGATAATGAGTTGGTGTGAGCTGTGACTGGAACCCAATGTTGCAGGAGACTGAGATGGGTTCTTGATGATGTTGATTCATGGGTTCAGCTAGCTACAGTTACAGGTTGGTATTGCACTTGGTAGAAATGAATGGTGGTGGTGAAGCTATAGAGTTCATTGCAGGTGCATGTGTGGTTTGAGCTGTAATGCTTACAGTATGTGGCAGAGCAGTTGTGGTTGGCATGAGGAGAATGGCTTGAGATTGTATATGAATGTTTCAATGGGATTTATGGTGCTGGTATAGCAGATCTGAGATTATAGGGAAGAACACAATGAGCAGATGGCTATGAAAGGGTCAAGAAGGAGCTGAAATGAGTTTGCAATCAGGAGAGTGTGGTTTGGTTTGAGTCTGTTTTGTTGCTGCCATTGTGGAGACTGGAATGAATGGGAATTTATGAACGCCACAACCAGCTGCAGAAATAGTGCGAAAAGTGAGCGAGAATGGTGAGCCGGTGGTACTAGTTTCGGTTGCCGGATTTCTGAACCGAGAGTGTTGATCATAATATTTCAGTGAATCGTGAAGGGGGTATGATTCGAATGCAAGAATCGGCCGCGGCATATATGAGTTTGGAGTTGCGCTTTTGGGCACGTTTTCGCAAGAAATAAAAAGTTGGGTTAGATGGTTTTTGTGAATGTTTGAACTGCAGAGAAGGAAAGATGAGTTGTTGGAAGTACATATTTGCGTGGTGACAGTTTCTAATGGCTCAGTGGCCTGAGATAATTTTTCGGTGATAAATTCCGGCGATGATGACCGGATTCCGATGATGATGTCAGTACTTCCGGAGAACAATTGTGGACATAGATTTTCACACGGGTTATTTCCATACATGGGCTTGGTGGACGAATTTGAGACGGATTTTGAGAAGACTTGACCTAATTTTGGAAAGAGTATCCTTTTGGGAGAGGCATATAAATAGAAAAGTCTTTCTCTAAACCTAGATATATCTCCATTAGGGAGAGCTACTGCTACTTTTGTTTTCTAGGGTTTAGAACATGATGCTTTCTTCTATGCGTTTTGTTATGAATTCCATGAATATGAACTAAGTTTTCTTATTGGTTAAAGATGTAGTTGGATTTTGAAAACAAGTTTTGATCTTTATGAGTTAGTTTTCTCTCAAAACCATCGTTCACTTTCTACTGATTATAATAATTGCATGATTGATGTATTGCAATATGATTGAATGTTTGTTTAGTTGAGTCTAGAATTGATTGAACATACATCCATACCTATAGCTATTTTAGGGTTCATCATCGAGCGATAACCTTGAATACGAGTAGCATGATATGATTATAGTTTGTAGTGATACATCATTGTAATCATATGTAGAAATTGACCTTTGTCCGAATTGTCATGCGCAATGTATGATAGTTGCATTGATTAGCCTATTTCTAAAACTTAATGCCCCTAGGAATTGAACTTAATTAGCGCAAGGCGTTAGGTTATTCTTTAGGTAGAATTCACATACTGTGACTCTAATGTGTGTGTTGATAAATTTAGGAAATTTACGGAGTATTCTTGCAATAAGGTATTCTAGGGCTTTTGATGATAGCGAGATTAAATACGAATTATATTCATACATTCAAATACTTGTTTACAATTGAAGATGAAATCTTTACCCAATATTCTCACAACCTTGATTTGTTTGCTTTTATTTTATTTTTACTTTATAAAAATCAGAAAAAACCCCATTGGTATTTATAGGAAACCGAAAATATATTGACAACCTAGTCCTCTCTGTGGGAACGATCCTTTCTTGCCCTTGCTATAATATATATTTTGTGTAGTAAGAAAGTGTAATTTATTTTTGACGCCTACGACAGCGATCAGTAAGCCCCACAAAAATGGTGTAAGTGTACTCGACAGTGATGCACGACTGAGCACCCAGATGCACGAACGAGCATCCAAAAACATGAATAGACGAGGAATCCTACGCAAAACGGGAGAAAACAACAAATATTAATAAAATAATAAGGGGCGCCCAGGGCCGGGCCCACCGGCCGGCCGGCCATGCCCTAGCCGTGGCCGGTCCCCATGCTTCCTTCATTATTTTGCCATATTTTGTTATTTTCATGAACTTATGAAAAACTCCTTGATTTTAGCAACATTCCTTGTTTTTGCAAAATTCATGAATTCTCCATAACTTCATGGATTCATGAAAAATAACAATATTATAAAATAAGGAAAGGTGTGCGGGACCGGGCAACCTAGCCGGCCGGCTATGCCCAAGCCATGGCCAGTCCCATACCTTACAATCCTTAGTCTTTTTATAATTATTATTCCCCAATTTCATGAAACTCATGGGTTTCAACAAAATTCATGGATTCATGAAATAATATTATAAAATAGGGAAAGGTGTACGGGACCGGGAAACATAGCCGGCCGGCCATGCCTTAGCCGTGGCCGGTCCCACACCTCACAATCACTAGATTTTTATAACTACTATTCCCTAAACTCATGAAACTCCTCCGTTTCAACAAAAAAACTCATGGATTCTCCATAACATCACGGATTCATGAAAATAATATTATAAAATAGGGAAAGGAGTGCGGGACCGGGAAACATAGTTGGCCGGCCATGCCCTAGCCGTGGCCGGTCCCACACCCTGCAATCCCTAGTATTTTATAATTATTATTTTCCTCAAATTCATAAAACTCCTTGGTTTGAGAAAAAATCATGATTTCTTCATGACTCCTCGAATGTTGCTCAAATCATCAAAATTTAAAAGCCAACATGGTCACATGACCGGATATCCTTTCACGGTAATTTTAGATGTTAAAATACTTGTAGCAGCAGCAAATCCCATACTACACCGCTCACAAGAATTCATATAATCAAATCATTTAAAGATGAAAAATCACAATCTTTATTGATTAATCTCACAAATTTTACAAGAAAGGAAAGAAATCAAACTAAAAAATTAACAACCGCTCTGGAGTCTGGACTTTCTCTATCCTAATGACTTGCTCAACACTCGAAAAAGATCTCTCCCCTCTTACGCCATGTTCAACTCTTTATATAGGGAATTACATAGTGGATAACAGCTATGCTTTCCTTTAATTTCGGATCTGACTTGCGATGTTCTCGCAAGCTTACAAATGTTAACCTCGAAAACTTCCTAAATCTCGGAAGATCATCACACTTTTCTCATGTTTGAGATGACGTTACTTATTATGTCATCTTCATTTTCTCTGCGACGGATTCGTAACGTTGTAGATGAAAACTTCGCAAGAGTGTTGTTATTGCGATATTCTGATCCTATATCTTGCCTCTTCTCATGTCTTCTCTACGAAGGAGAGAATGTCATGAGAAATCGTTCTTCAAAATGTCGCAACTGTTCATTTTTTCATATTCTTATGTACTAACACGATTCTGTATTTTGCGTGAATTTCGTTACACGTATCTCTTCCTCCATCCATCTTTTAACACGTCTTTTTCAACCGTTGCTTTTTAACCGCTCATGTCTACTCTTCGCATTAAATGCACTTATATTCTCGAGAATTTCTACCCTCTATATATAATCTCCTTATTCTCCTCTTTTCTTCTTTTTACTTTCTTCTCTATTTCTATGCAATCTTATTGTTCTTCCGTAAATTCCGTTTTTGTTACTATAATTTTTCGTGATTCTCATTCTTTTGATTTTTACTACCTTCCTTCATTCCCATACTAAAAATGCCTCTAGATGGTCGTAAGAATGAAGTTACTCTTGAAGAAATTCGAAATAAATTTCTAACCAAAGGTTTTACTTTATCTCTCATTCCTGGTCAAAACCCTAAATCTGAACTTTCTATTAGTTTATTTTCTGATCATCCTTGCAATCATGAAAAGATCATAGTCTCGCTAGGTCAGCTTCTCGCTGGTCTTCCTATTCCCCATTATGATCCTGAACTTCCCTTATTCTATGAAATTATTTTTCATGCGAAGTTCTCGCGAGCAGTATATCAATTGAGTGGAGATTGCATTCGCTTAATGCTCGAGTTTTCGAATCGTGGTGCTAGTAAGGGATCTCTTTACCCATCAAAAGTTAAGAATCCTAAGTTTGTTGATGTTGCGATTATTCCTGCGAAGTATACCGTAAAAAAATTCTTTGTGAATTATGAGATAATTCCCATGAAAAGAGATAGCACTTGCTGGGGCATTCGTTTGAGGAAGAAAGATGATGTTGATGATGATAAGATACTTATGCAAGAAATTGATTGGCATCATGACACTAATAAAACTCCACGTCATTCTAGCGACGATAAATGGTGTATCTTTCCCCTAATCTTAAAGGATCCGTACATCTCCGGTTTTCATGCTTTGCCTGCGAATCTCTTAGCATACCAACCATGGGTATTTAAATGGCCTGAGAGGGAAGCAGAGGTATATTTCCACACTTTGCTTGCTTGAATTGTTGTTCTTTTCACTCTTATATATAATTTTGCTGACCACTCTAATGTTTTCACTTGCGAAATTATCAGATTGAAAGGTTGAAAGTAAGTTATAGCAAGACTGGGAAAATTAGCACTTTATCAGCTCTTCGATCATTCACAGATGAAGTAAGAATTAATTTTTTATAATGATTCTTCACAATATATTGTTGCCTCTATTTCTTATCTTCATCTTTGTGTGTAGGTTATCACTGAAGTGGAAGAACCTGTCAAAGTTGCGAAGACTAGGGGTAAAGGCAAGAGTATTTCTCACAAAGATAAATCCGTTGCCCCTCCTTCAAAGAAACGAAAACTCCAATCTAGCAAAAGTTCTAGTGATCGTAGCGATGATGATGATGATGTTTCTTCTGTGAAGGAATCTTCACAACCTGAGTCTTCTATGGCCCAATTGTCTAGTATTTTTTCTAACTCTTGGCAAGGAATTGGTGATACTTCAAGGTGCTCAAACTTTAGCAAAATTCCAAGAAACTCTTCTTGAGGTCCAAATTGAAAGAGATGATCTTAAACATAGAAATGCTGTACTCTGCGAGAGAGAGAACCAAACTCGCTCCAGTCTTATCATAAATGATGATGATGAATTTGCTTGGGTTGCGAAAGTTCTAGATAACACCAGAAATAACTTAGGTGTAAATGTTAGTCTTCAAGCTGAGCAGACATCCTTGATTAGAGATATGATCTCTAACAAAGAAGGTTGTTAATTGTTCTTCTTCCTTTAGTTATTTGATTTTTCATAAACTACTATCAGGTGGTTGACTTATTGTTATATTTTCGCAAAAGCTGAAGAGAGATATCGCAAAAGAATTGAAGAGCTTGAGAATGAGAAAGCGAAGCTCGCAAAAGATTTATCTTCTCGCAATGATAAATGTTCAAGGTTGAAGGCTCAAATGAAGATCACCATTGCAAATTTTAGGAATGACGCAATTTCTTTCCGTAATGACACCATCAAGGAGATCTGTGATGACAATAACATTCCTCACTCCAAATACCCTTGCCTCTTAGATACAATCCCAAAAAATACTCCTTCTATGGTAATCTCTGATAGTGAAGCTGATGAAGAAGAAGAGTTTGATGAAGAATATGATGAAGATAAGGGAGAAAGCTCTAGTGAAAAATTAGATGGAGACAAGGAAGAATCAAGCAAGAAATAGTTTCATTTCTTTGTTCGATTTTTTGTAAAACTTGTACATTCGTTCTCTGATCTTCTATTCTTGTAATCTATTACTGTGAATTTTTCTTCAATATAATCTCAACTTCTCTTGTTTCATCCTGCATGTGTTAGAAAAAAATTTCTCTCTTACAATATGATTGACCAAAATACAATTAATTTTTTACTTTATGCGTAAATTTATCATGTGGAGACAAATAACATTTAACTCATTCTATACATTCCCATACTTGCCTATGTTATTTGTATTCAGATGAGTGATTGAGCAAGCTACCTCTGTTTAGTAAAATAATTTGCGATAAAATCGCAATTATCTCTGCATAATCTCGCAATCGTAAATTGTTAGAAAATCGCAATTATCTCTGCATAATCTCGCAATCATAAATTGTTAGATTGCATTTGTTCTTGTATTCTGATGTGGTCTTATTTTGCCTTCCTAAGTAAAGGTCTTATTTTTCCATCTTTTTTTTTTGCGAAAAAATCGCAGGATGTCTCTACACTTTCATGTAGAAACCCATTGATCTTGCCTTAACTTTTTGTTATTTTGTATTTTTGCTGCGACAATATGACATGCCTAATTTTTCTTGCGAAATTAAAGCCCCATGACATTGTCGTCGTGCGACGAAATCGCAGGACGTCTTTACACTTGCATGCAATGACCCATTGATCTCGCCTTATCTTCTCTTTTGTATTATTGCCTCTTCAGGAATGTTGAAAAAATATGACAAGTCTAAATATTCTTGCGAAAATATAGCCTCATGACATTTGCGTCTTAAGACACTTATCAGCTCCCTAATGGAGGGTGCCGCCCTTATCTTCCCCCTGGTTTCCCTTTCAAGGAGACGTACTTCTGCCATACAAGACTAGCTCCTCCCACCCAGGATTAACAACAACCAGTTGTGTTCGCAGCCTCTTTTCCCTTTTTCCTATATGGCTTATGGATACGAGACTGCACCCTAAGTGGGGTTTTCTTTGGGCCGAGTGCATCATAGCCAAGACTTGCCAAGAATGGCCAAGGTAGTTTCATACGCCTCGGGCACTCATGGCTCAACCATGTACCTTGGCGCCTTGGTCACATTCTGCACCTATTAGAAGAGACCCTCAGTCGTCCAACCTAAATCATAAGTCTAGGTTGAAAATCCAAGGTACCTCTCCTGGATGGGTTTTCATTGATCCCAAATCTCCATGACTCAGGTTCCAGCAGCGGTGTAACCTTATCGCTGAGTCATGTAACATATACCCTCTTCTATGACCTACTTTAGGTCTTACATTTGCCTCTTGCGAAATTTTATTCGCGAACTAGGGTGTACGTCATAAAGGTTAGTCCCATTCTAAGGATTATTCTTTTGCATTTCAGTTCGGTTGTAATTTCTCAATCTTATTTTTATCATTAAGTAAAATATGTTTTTGAAATTTTTGCAACAAATCAATCATACATCTCTTTTTCCTTTCTCAATATTTCTTTCATTTCACAATTTAATTTTTTTACCTTTGTTGTTTTCTGCCTCTGCTCTTTTGTTGCTATTCGCTACAGTCTTTCTTTCTGCGACATTTTCGCTGCTTGCTATTGCATCAACCATTAACCTTTCACCTCTTTGTTTTTGTTTGCTGTTATACTTCCAATTCTCCTTCTTCGCATCTCTTTCTTCGCAGGACTCCATATCAATCTCATAACATTTCTTTCCCTCTATCCAATCTCCTTTTATGACTCCAATACCACTGGGATGAGGAAACTTGATACACTGGTGGAAAGTTGATGCCACACCTAGAATCCCATGTAGCCAAGGTCGGCCAATTAAAGCGTTATATGGCGATTCTACGTCAACAACACATAATAGAATCTTAGAAGATATCCCCTTTAATGGAATTCGCATAGTGATTTCCCCTTTAGGTTTATTGGCAGTGCCATTAAAACCATAGATTTTATAGGTCGAAGGTATTAGATCCTCATCTCTGCCTCCCATTGTCTTGTAAGTATGATAGAACAGGATATCCACAGAACTCCATGTATCAATTAAAACTCTATTAATTGCCCATGAATTTTCGGCCTCATCATCTTCATCTTATCTTTGTTTTGGGTTTATCTCTAGTCTCACCACCAATGGATTGTCATGCATTTAGCCAAGCTCAGGTACTTCTTTTACAGTGAAAGAAATTGTCTGCTTTTGCCACTCTTCTAATGGCGAAGCTTTAGCAATATTCATTATTTCTCTCCCATCAGTATCTCTTGCAAAAACTCTACTTAGAACATTGTCATGGAAATCTTCGATTGCCTTATATAAATGTACAATAGAGTTACAAAACAGATTTTTTTGCCTTTCTTCCAACTTCTATGACAAATGTTTCTCCTCCTTTTGTTGCATTAACTCTGGGAATTTTTGGTGGTGGCGGTAAGAGTTGAGATTGAGGTTACTCTATTAGGAAATAATTTAATTTTCCCTGGTCTATCATTCGGAGAATGATTCTCTTTACATTCCTGCAATCATTTGTGGAATGTCCATGAAAGTGATGATAAGAGCAAAATTCTTGACTTCTGTGATTTGGAAGTGGTTCTTTTCCCATGTTCCAGGGTGCTGGTATGTTCTCCATTAAAATTATTGCTTCCCAAATTTTTTTCACACTAGTATTCAAAGGAGGCATCTTGATCTCTTCCCATATCATTTTTTGACTTCCTGATCCTCTATAATAATTTTGTCTTTGTCCTCCATAATTTTCCTACGGATGATCAAGTATTTGGATTTTGTTGTTTCCACCTCGGCTATAAAAGTTTATTTATCTTTCAAATTCTTCTTCGTCTCGACTTCCCATAGATACTATTTTTTGCTGATTATTCTCCATTCCCTTTTCTTGTTGGGCCTGCGAAGTGCTCGCAACTGTGTTTATCAATTTGGTAGCAAACTCGCATTCGCTGCTGTTGAGCTTGTATTCGCAACGGGATATGATTCCATTTCATTCTGTTTTTCTTCAAGAGCAATGTACTCCTCCTGCATCTCCCGTAATTCAGTCATTGTGATTGTATTCTTGATTCTAAAAATTTGAATGTACATCAGATTGGTTGCGAACATTGCATTGATAAATGATAAAATAAGATATCTCTCATCCACTCGACCTGCCATCTCGCTACACATTGTTTTCCATCTTATGGTTATATGCTTCAAACTTTCTCCAATTCTCTACTTTAATCCAAATACATCTTCAATCCCTGGTCACGAAGAATTGTTACTTATATATTCCCCTAAAAACGTAGTTTGCAAGTGGTTGAAAGATGTTATCGTGTTTTTGGGCAAACCCTCGAACCATTTCAGTGCCTCCCCTGTTAAACTAGATGCGAAATACTTGCACAATACAACATCATGATTTTCCCACTGTAGCATACACCTTACATACGCCTTGATGTGTTGAATTGCACATGTTGTTCCGTCAAAAATGCTAGTTAATGCAGGCAGATTGCACTTTGGGGAAATTCCTCCTAATTGTACTTCTTATGTGAATAGAGTTTTCGCAGCTTCTTCAATGGACTCATCTAATTGCCTTTTGCCTCCTTCTTTTCTATTATTTATAATTCCTCCCATCTCTGCCAATTCTCTTAAGATTTGTTCATTTATACCTGGATTTTGGTTCATTAGTCTTTTAAGTTCTGCTTCCCTCCTTCTGCGTGCATGCCTGTCTTGTCTTGCGAGATTATGTGTTTCTTCATTATCTTCATCTTGTCTTCTCCTGCGATTTTATCCCTCACCTCTCTCTTGAATTCGCATATGATTATGCCTTTCATTTTTTCCTCTGCCATTCTGTCCATTCCTCATTTATTTTCTTCGCAGCTCTTCAACTCTTCTTTGTATTCTATCATACTCTTCATTAATATTGCCATTATTGCGGTTCTGCTCACGTATTCTTTCTCGATTGTCATGATTGTTCTGACATATTTCTTCTTGGAACTCTCTTTCCTCCATTTCTGCTCTCAATATTTCCCTCTCGCAAGCTAAACGTGTTTGTTCAGCGTAATGTCTCTCGATTTATTCTTCAGTTACTTGTTGATTTCTTTGAATTTCTCTCCCACGTAATATTCTCCTTCCTTCTTCCTGATTTTCTTCG
Source organism: Papaver bracteatum (assembly GCA_023529315.1). Taxonomy (NCBI): domain Eukaryota; kingdom Viridiplantae; phylum Streptophyta; class Magnoliopsida; order Ranunculales; family Papaveraceae; genus Papaver; species Papaver bracteatum. The sequence continues at coordinate 92,386 of JAJJWX010000888.1, forward strand.
CCATCTTGGTTATTTCGTTCGCGACGTCGTTCATTTTCTTGATTTATGTTATTTTGTCCGTCTTGGAGAATTTCGTCTTGTGGAATGTAACGATCTCCAATTATTTCCCTCCTCTCGCTACGTTCTCCATCTGGATTTTGTAATTCATCTGGAATATCCTCATTAGCACTTTCCATAGGTGTATTTCGTCTTCTTTCTCATCTATTTGATCTTGAACTTGACCTTGTTGTACTCCTTGACCTTGTATTCTGTAATCTCATATTTTCCATCCTCAACTCATGATTTTTCCTTGTCAGATTTGAACGCTCTTCTATTTCTAATATTCTTTCTTCATGTATTCTTTGTCTCAACGTCTATAATGCTTCAACTTCTCCATTTCCATGAATTATTCCTCCAACTGCTTCCTGATCTTCCTCTATTCTCCTATCGTTTCTTAATTGTTGCTCCTCTTCCGCACTTACTGAATCTGACTGCCATGTGTGTACACTCACTCTATCATAATCTATAACTCTATTTTGCGTTGGCGTACGCTGAATTTGATGTTGAACTTGATTTTCTCTATTGTTTCTTGCGTTCATTCTTGAAGATTCCCCAACTTCATTCCTTCTTTCTATAGCAAGTCTCTTACTCCTTCTAACAGTTGTTGGTTGTCTTGGAGCATTTCTTCTTCTAGCCATCTCTTCAATCTCAATGAATTGTTGAAAATTATATGAAACTTTTCACCAACTACTCCAAATTCTTTCAAATCACAATACTAATCTTCACCCTAAAAACAAGGAAGTCCATGTTTCTAGCGCCAATATGTAGTAGCAGGAAATCCCACACTACACCCCTCACAAGTATTCATATAATCAAATCATTTAAAGATGAACAATCACAATCTTTATTGATTAATCTCACAAATTTTACAAGAAAGGAAAGAAATCAAACTAAGAAATTAACAATCGCTCTGGACTTTCTCTCTCCTAATGACTTGCTCAACACTCGAAAAAGATCTCTCCCCTCTTACGCCATGTTCAACTCTTTATATAGGGAATTACATAGTGGATGACAGCTAAGCTGTCCTTTAATTTCGGATTTGACTTGCGATGTTCTCGCAAGCTTACAAATGTTAACCTCGCAAACTTCCTAAATCTCGCAAGATCATCACACTTTTCTCATGTTTGAGTTGACGTCACTTATTATGTCATCTTCATTTTCTATGCGACGGCTTCGTAACGTTGTAGATGAAAACTTTGCAAGAGTGTTGTTATTGCGATATTTTGATCCTACAATACTCTTATTTTAATATTTACAAAATATTGATCAATTGAGCATACACGCTCATTCCAACAAAAATAACAAAAATCAAGAATTTCAGTCAAGATGAAACTCTTCTGAAAATTCACAATGTTGCTCGAACGCACATCAGAAAATACTGAAACTCTTAGTACGAAGACACGGACACATGGTAACATGTGCATGACTTAATGACCGAACAGAGTCATTCCTAGGGCTTGCACAAAGCCAATCCCACATGTTTTCATAATTCTAACCTAATTTACTCAATTGGTCATATTGGGCCCAAACTCTCTCCAACCAACCTGAGGATTGCTCAAACGGACAACAACTGGTCCCGTGATCACCAAGAGCCGGTCACATGCTCTCTTGGTCGGTCCCTTATCATTCATACTTAGGTTTTTCCTAATGTTGAACCCAACAGTAATTCAATAAATGATGAAACCGACATTTAATCATCATTCCTTCACCAACTCTCCAACTGAGAACCCTGGTGCACGCTCACTTGAGAGATCGGGCATCACATGGACGTCCATGGTCTAATGTGGTCGGTCCCTCCTTCGCTCAAGACCTATTTTCAGCAATTCGTTAACTAATGAGTAATTCATCAAAAATTAGGGTTTTCGAACAAACGCTCAACAAATCATTATTCTGATCAAGTTCAAACACCAAATAAATTTATGTTGATCCACGAGGATTAATTTTATAATATCTGGTAATCTACCAATATTTTTATATTTTATTGGGTCACATCACCAGTAAATATTTCGTCGAATTGAGCAACTTTGCTCAGTCGCTCAAATATTGATCCAACTATCAATATTTAATAAATTGTTAGTAATTTGTCTAATTGAGCAACACTTGCTCAATTGCACGTCAAATTATCAACATTCATTAAATTTGTCGAATTGAGCAATACTTGCTCAGTTGCTCGAATATTGACCCAACTATCAATATTCAGTAATTTATCAGTATTTCGTCGAATCGAGCAATATTTGCTCAGTTGCTCGAATAGTCCACTTATATTCAGTAACTCATCAATATTCAACAACTCGTCGAATTTACAATATTTGCTCAGACGAGCAACATTAACGTTCATGAATCGATGAGCATTTTTCAAACATACTCGATTCAACAAAACCTAGGATCATTGCCTAATCAGTCAACAACTAACAAACTAAATACAGGTCTTTCATGCAGACTCCACGATTCGTGAGACATCAATCACATCAAATTGGGGGATAACAACTAGGATTTTGATATGGCGGCCTACATCACATGGATTCACCCACGACGAGAAATATGTGTAAGTTGTGTCAACGGTTGAAGGAGTTAGCAAAGTAGTGGGTACACGATTCGTCAAGTATCCACACAACATGGAACTAACTTTACCACGATCTTCCATTTGCCCACCCTTCCACTCATGAAACCGTCACACTTACAGGGATCAAGGTGTTCACAACTCTGACAATATAAATAAGTTTCCGAATCCATGATTGAGGGACAACGTTTTTAGTCTCCACAGATTTTCTCGAGTAACTACTATCAAGAATTCGACAATCCTTCAAAACTTATCAGAACTCAACGGTTCACCAATTATTGCAGAAAACTTCAACATATCCACAATCCTTGATCATCATTGATCCCACACAACTCTCATCTTCCCTTTTACAGATCAACCCATCTCCCTATTTGTAACCGAATTGACTCTGGAATGGCCATTGACTTGGTTTAGTCCGGAGTCCTACATATTGATCTCTCGAATCTAAGCACTCCCTTTGCAGTGCATCTGTGTGAGGTCAAACAGTTTGCTCGGTTGAGGAGTCTCGACAGCACACTCGACTCTTCACTTCCCTAAAAAACCAGCAAACCGTTTATCCCCATCTACACAAAGCCCAATGTTCAAGTGTCAATCAATTTCAATCAACAACCAACGTTTGGATTTACCAATTGACTAAAATACGTACAACCTGTGATATTTCAATTATATAGACAATATAATGCAGAAAATAAATAACACATACACCAGAAGTTTTGTTGACGAGGAAACTGCAAATGCAAAAAAACCGGGGGCCTAGTCCATATTTGAACACCACGCTATATTAAGCCACTACATAATCTAGCCTACTACAAGTTAACTTCGGACCATAATGTAGTTGAACCTTAACTATTTTCACACTGATTAAGGTACAATCGCCTTCCTTACTCTCTGAATCCCAGCAGGACTCTACGCACTTGATTCCCTTAGTTGATCTCACATACAACTAAGAATGCTACGATCCAAAGTCAAAGACTTGATAAACGAATCTGTCTCACATAGAAAATTATATTTAATAGATAAATCTGTCTCCCATAGAAATACCTACGAGTTTTTGTTCCTCATTTTGATAAATCAAGGTGAACAAGAACCAATTGATACACTGGTGTTATATTCCCGAAGAACATCCTGGTAATATCAATCACCTCAAAATAACTCAACTATATGGTAGTAGAACAAGTTATTGTGAAAATCACAAAGAATGAGACGAAGATCTTTGTGATTAGTTTTTATATCTTACCTACCTGAGATAATTTCGAGAAAATCTTAGAGAAAATAGTACTCAATACGATAGAACAAAGTAGTATCAGAACCCGCAACTACAGAGAAAATAGTTGGGTCTGGCTTCAGAATCCAAATGAAGTATTTAATTCGTTAACCTATAATGGTTTTAGGAAAAACCTAGGTTAAAGGAGAATCGACTCTACTCCCAACTAGTATCACACATGAGGTGTGGGGATTAGGTTTCCTAGTTGCTAGAGTTCTCCCTTCAAATCAGGTTTGATAACTTTGGAACATAGCAATCAATATTCACAGTTAGATAAAACCCGATTTAAGATTCAAGCTAATATCTTTCAACGGTTAGATGGTCTTTAGCTTGTTACACACAAATGAAATATATATGCCTTCATTTAGATATGGGTAACCGTACCTAAACGTGTATATTGAGTTGGCTCAATAACAGTTGAAGTTAGCCATATGAACACTTTTCTTTTAACCTTGTTTATATTAACACTTCTAGATCAATTGATAATCAAATGAATCTAATTGTTTTACTCATAAAATTGTTCAATTGTTTATATTATCACAGAAGTTTACAAGACACAATCGAAGCAAAATTGGATTGATTCAAAAGAATCAGTTCGTGAAATTTTTAGCCATGGTTTACAAAGAATGCATTCCTTAAATTATAAATGTATTTGTTCATGAGTATGGAATCATACTTAACCGATTTAAGAACCTGAACCACTTCAGTTTGCAAATGGGTACACGAACTTAAGTTCTGGACATTGGTCACAAGCCGACAGTTTGCAAACGGGTACCCAAACTTTAGCTTCGGACCAAACTTAGTTAAACCATTTACGAACGGGTACGCAACCTTGGTTCTCGTACATCAATAGTTAAATTAGTTTGTGAACGGGTATGCAAACTTAAGTACCCTGACTTAAACAGTTGAATAAGTTTGCGAACGGGTATGCAAACTTCCGGTCCTGAATTCTGTCAAAACAGTTTGTTCACTAAGTACACAAACCGTAATGTATCCAGACATGGGTTTTAGTTCTTAACTTCCATTTCAATCATTGAAACATTCTTAGAAGACGAAAATAGCTGTCTCACACAAATTTTTATCTAATAAGCAATTTTCAAGTGATCTAATGATCAATACAAAACATACCGAGCCTACATCAAATGACTGTCTCACACAAATCATGTAAGATGTTACCAGGTGATTTTCGCATGATCATCTTTTGACTTTTGTCATGAATAATAATGAGCGTTGTTAAAGCAAAAAATTTCCAACACATATTTCGATAAAGATATAAGCGAGTTAAACTCAACTCGAAGTATCAAATGTGTATAATGTAAAGTCTATATATCTATGACTTTCGTCTCAATGGGAGATAGAAAAGAATAGACTTCTGAGTGATAGATGAGTTCAAGTCCCCACATACCTTTTGTTGATGAAGTTCCACAAGCTCCTCTTAGTAGTTCTTATTTGTCTTTAATCGATGAACGCCGTGAAGTCTAAAGATCAACTACACATTCGATCCTAATCCTAGACATAGCTATAAGTAGACTAAAAATCAAGACTTATAGTTTTAACAACTAAACTTGACAAACAAGCTTGATATAGCAACGCCTGCGAGTTCGACCGAGCAGTGCTTTAACAATCTCCCCCTTTGTCAATTTTAGTGACAAAACTATCAATATATATGGATTAAAAAATAAATAAACTTTGTAACTTCTCATCCAAATGCTTGATTTCCTTGGTTCTTCAACATTCCTTGAATTATTCGTCACTCTAAGTACTCAAGTGATTCTGAACGTGATACAATTATCAAAATCAATATTTTCACCGAGGAGTGCAACACTTGATTTTTCGTCTTCATTAGAATCATAGTGATCATACATTTTATCAAGAGTTGCATCAAGACCTTTGTTTCCACTGTATTTTCTACGATTTGGACACTCATTTACAAAATGACCAAAACCTTTACACTTGAAGCACTGTGGCATATCCTCGTCATTAATATCGTCAGTATCCCTATTTTTAGGAGGAACACGATTATGAGATTTAACTGATGACTTAGGTTTATCTCTAGTGAACCGTTTACTTCACTTCAAAAGAAGATCTCTAAGCTGTCTTGTGATTAAAGAGACTGACTTGTCAAGATATTCATCTAAAGAATCAGTCTCAGAAGGATCAACTTCAGAGATGCCAACACTTTTACTTTTATCAAGTAATTTAGTGTTCTTTTGTGTTGTGAAAGCAATATCCTTTCCATATTTGGATGTATGCTCATGATCAAAGATTTTTAACTTCCCAACCAAGGTATTTCTGGATAGAATGTTAAGGTTATTTCCTTCAACGATGACATGCTTCTTAGAATCGTATTTGTCTAGTAACGATCTGAGAATTTTAATCATAATGTCCTTTTCAGGAATAGTATTACCCAATGCAAAAGATGCATTAACAATTTCAGACACTTTGTGATTGAACTCATCAAATGAATCTTCATCAACCAAACGAAGGTTTTCCTAATCAGAACTTAGGTTTTGGAGCCTAGCTTCCTTTTCAGAGGTATTACCTTCGAATACAGTTTCTATGATATCCTACGCATCTTTAGACCGAGTGCACATAGCCACATGGTACTGAAGATCTGGGGTAATGGGATGGATGATAGCATTTAGTCCGTCAGAATTTTTCTTTGCAGCAAGAATATCGACAACATCATATTTTCCAATAATAACCTTTGGAACAGTTACATCACTTTCTGTAACTTCCGGAGGATCATAGCCATTAATTACATAAACCCATGATTGAAAATATCGCGCTTGAAGAAAAGAACGCATATAAATTTTCCACCATAAGTAATTTGAGCCATCGAAGACCGGCGGTACGTTTTGTAGTTGCAAGAAATCCCACAACTACACCCTCATGAGATTCTATTAATTTGATTTGATGATCTAATTTATTTGATATTAAAATAAAGATTAAAGTACTAAGATTGTAAAAGAGACACAAGAATTTTTACATGGTTCGATCATTGTGATCTACATCCATGGTTCTTCACTAGTGATTGTATGTAATTACATGATTTTACAATTGAGACTCCATTAAAGAATATTTGGAGCTCTAGATTTTTGGGGAATAAGATCATCAAGAAAATAAGTCTCTCTCTCTCTTTACAAAATTCTAACTTCAAATGTCTCTCGAAAATCTATTCTCCAAAAGAACTCTCCCTTTCTCTTATGCCTAAATGGCTATTTATATGATTTTACATAAAAGATGACAGTTGTGTTGTCCCGCAATTTCGGATCTAAAATATGTCATGCGAGTCTTCGCAGCCTTGCTCGCAATATGTCTTTTCTCTCCACAATTTCGCAAGCTATCATTTGTTGCGTCGTTAATTATTTGCAAGCATAATAATGCTACGGATTCTGCTCCTACACATTTATAGAGAGATCACTTCTATCCATAGAGTCAGATCGCTACACACACAGACTTATGAGGTCTTAAACGTGTTTGCCTGCTTTGATACCAATTGAAAAAGCGGGGGTCTAACAACCACACCCAATATTTCGCTAAGCAATCTGTATGGACTAACTCCAATATACTTTCAAGAGAATCAACTAGACAGTCAGACTCAATCTTAAGAAAAGTATATCAAAGACTTATATCTATATTTCTCAATTCAATCTGTAATCAAACAAATAGCAATTTGTGAGCCAGATTTAATATAAAAAAAAACTTGAAGGGTATCAAAAACCAATATCCAAGTGTCAATCAATTTAATTAATAAACAAAGGTTGGATTCACAACTGATTGAACTTACGCACAACCTGTGATAATTCAATTATATATAAAAAAAAATATAATGCGGAAAAGAAATAACATATACACCAGAAATTTTGTTAACGAGGAAAACTCAAATACAGAAAAACCCCGGGACCTAGTCCAGATTTGAACACCACACTGTATTAAGCCGCTATAGACACACTAGCCAACTCCAAGTTAACTTCGGACTGGAATGTAGTTGAGCCCTAACCAATATCACACTGATCAAGTTACAGTTGCGCTTCTTACTTCTCTGAATCCCAGCGGGACTCTACGCAATAGATTCCCTTAGCTTATTTCACCCACGACTAAGAGTTGATATGACCCAAAGTTGAACACTTGATAAACCAATTTGTCTCATACAAAAAAGTTTATTGAATAGATAAATCTGTCTCCCACAAATATACCTATGAGTTTTGCTCCGTTTTTTGATTAATCAAGGTAAACTTGAATTAATTGATATACCGGACTTGTATTCCCGAAGAACAGCCTAAAAATATCAATCACCTCACAATAATCTTAATCATATGGTGGTGAAACAAGATATTGTGGAATCACAAACGATGAGACAAAGATGTTTGTGACTACTTTTTATCTTTCTTATCGGAGATTAAATCTCGAGACAATCTTAGAGAAGATAGTACTCAATCGGGATACAAAATAGCAAGATCAGAACACACAACTACAGAGAAAATAGTTGGGTATGGCTTCACAATCCCAATGAAGTCTTCAAGTCGTTAACTTACAAGGTTTTGGAAAAACCTAAGGTTAAAGGAGAATCAACTCTAGTCGCAACTAGTATCGCACATGAGGTGTGGGGATTAGGTTTTCCAGTTGCTAGAGTTTTCCTTTATATAGTCTTTAAATCAGGGTTTGCAATCAATGTTACCTTGGTAACAAAGCATTCAATATTCACCGTTAGATGAAAACTTGATTAGACTCAAGATAATATCTTTCAACCGTTAGATCGAACTTAGCTTGTTACACACAAATGAAAAGTGACTTCATTTAGATATGGGTAACCGTACCTAAACATGTACACCTTTGTTGGCTCAACAATAGTAAACCAAAGTTATCCATATGAACACTTTCATATCAACCATATTCATCTTAACCATAACTAGTTAAAATGACTCAAATGAAACTAGTTCTAGAGTTGTTCAATTGTTTATATTCTCATAGAAGTATATAAGACACAATTGAAGCAAAATCGATTTTGATTCACTCAAATAAATTCATGAACATTATATCCACGGTTTGCAAAAGATTTCTATAAGTAGACTAGAAATCCAAACTTATAGTTTTGGCAACTAAACTTGACAACAAGCTTGAGATAACAACGCTTTCGAGTTTGACCGAGTAGTGCTCAAACAATATTTGTAAATGATTTTAACACCATCATATATATCTCAAAAAGTTACGTAAATTGACTACTCGAAAACGTCAATCGGATACCTGGCTAGGAAGATATGATAGCCGGAAAATTATCGTGAATATTTGATCGGCGATCAAACAGAGTTGACTTGACCTTGGCTATACTTGACTTGGACCTATGACTAGCAATTGAATGTCTTTAGTAATTCCCAATGTTTATTAACAATAATACCCAAATGAGTGTAAGCAAAGTGTTAGAGCACTACTTGGTTGAACTAGCAAGCGTTGCTACCTCAAGATTTTTTGTCAAGTTTAGTTGTCAAAACTATAAGTCTTGATTTCTAGTCTAATTATAGGTAAGTCTCGGATTTGGATAGAAAGTGTAGTTGAGCTTTAGACTTCACGACGTTCATCGATGAAGACGAAAAACTACCAAGGGAAGCTTGTGTAACTTCATTACCAAAAGGTATGTGGAGACTTGAACTCATCTATCACTCAAAAGTCTATTGACTTTATCTCCTATTTGAGACAAAATTCGTATAGCCATATAAGCTTCGATTATACACATTTGATATTTCGAGCTGAGTTTAACTCACTTATATATTTCTCGAAATATGTGTTGGTAAGCTTTCACTTTAACCAAGTTCATCTTATATTCTTAACGAAAGTCAAAAGATGATCATGTGAAAATCTCCTGGTAATATCTTACATGATTTGTGTGAGACAGTCATTTGAAGTAGACTCGGAATATTTAGTATTGATCATTCGATCACTTGAAAAATTGCTTTAAAGCTAATAGTTGTGTGAGATATCTATTGTCGTCTTCTAAGAATGTTTCAATGGTTGAAATGAGAGTTTAGAACAATTGGATATATGCACAGTATGCGTACTTGCATATGTGTAATCCAAGTCCGGGAACCATGGTATGCATACCCGTATGCGTACTGATTGGTGTAGTGGAGGTCCGGGAACTAAGTACGCATACCAGTACGCGTACCGGTGTGAGGTTCAAGTTCCGGGATTTAACTTAGTTTGGTGGTATGCGTACCCGTTCGCGTATTGGCGAACCCAAACTTAGTCTGACCACTTAGATATGCGTACCCATTCGCATACTTGAGTAGGTTATGTTCTAAAATCGGTTTGTTCATGAACTAATAAATTTATATAATAAGGAATGCAATTTTTTGCAAACCTTGGCTATAATGTTCATGAATTGATTCGAGTGAATCAAAATCGATTTTGCTTCAATTGTGTTTTTTTTTTCTTCTTTTTTTTTGCTTAATCATGAATTTTATTACTCAAAATATTCTCAATTACAAATAAAAGCCAATCAAGGCTAACTAAAAAAACAGATGCCTCATACATCACCGAGGATTTACATGGTATTTAAAATCTAAAGTACATGTCATATTCATTCTCTAGTTTTCCCAAGAACTGTGGTTTCCCTTCATAGTAAATAACTGCTCCTATGTTCATCAAAACTCCTTTCTTTGCCATATTGTCAGCAGAGAAGTTTGTCTCCCTATAAGAATGTCTCAATGTAATAAAAGGGATTCTTTATTTGTTCCTATATGCTCAACACAATCCATGGCACCTTATTGTTTGAAAAAGCAACTAATACTGCATTTGTATCTAGACTAAAATACACCTGTTAAAAATGTTTACTAATAGATCATTCACCTGCCACTATCAATGCCACTACTTTAGCTAAGTAATTTGTTGCAATTCCCATTCCACCTGAAGCTGCTCTAATATAATCACCTAAATTATTTCTGGCCACAAACCCCAAACCTGCCATTCCTGGATTTCCCTTTGATGCTCCAAATCCAAATCCAAAGTCTTTTCCAGTAGCAAGTACCGGGTCGACTAGAGAAAATCTCCTAAGAGTCAAACATAGGTTTTACGCCGGCCTGTCCAAGACTTGCACAACTTGCGCTACGACAAGCAATTCCCTTTGATGTTCCATCACAACAAATTAACACTTGATTAACTTCAAGCAGTTTAAAGAAAACTTGCTTCACATTTATAGTTTTTTCTTTTATTCCAGAGATTCCAAAGAATAGAAGAATTTGCAGATCATACACACTCCCCCACATTTCACCTTTCATTCTTATACTGCTTTCCTTGGTAATTCTCACAATTTTCTGTTTAAATGCCTCAACATTAATTTTCACAGCCTCATATATTACGGAGTTCCTTATAAACCATAGTTCTACCATTATGTTAAAAGAGAGGATGTTCCACACTTCCTTTATAGCAGGGATTTTTCCTTTGGCTCCATTCAAAATCTCCTCAAAGTTGGTTGGTTTAGAGCATTTAAATATACCACTCACCCAATGCCATATCTGTTCATTGAGTACACATGACCAAAGTATATGTTCCATTGTGTCTTGATTATTACCACAAAGATAACATTTTGACACAGTGGAGAAACCCTTATTCCTAACTGTTTCCTCAGTAACGCATGCTCCTCTTAAAATTTTCCATAAATTGCTAGAAGTATAATGATGAATGTAAGGTTGCCATACCTGCTTAGCCCAAGGAATAAATAAAGTCACTTTTTATTTGTGTGTAACACTAAGTTCGATCTAACGACTGAAAGATATTAACTTGAGTCTAATCAGGCTTTCATCTAATGGTGAATATTGAATGTTTTGTTACCAAGGTAACATTGATTGCAAAACCTAATTTGAAGACTATATAAAGGAGAACTCTAGCAACTGGGAAACCTAATTCCCACACCTCCTGCGTGATACTAGTTGCGACTAGAGTCGATTCTCCTTTAACCTTAGGTTTTTCCAAAACCTTGTAGGTTAACTACTTGAAGATTTCATTAGGATTGTGAAGCCAGACCCAACTATTTTTTCTGTAGTTGTGTGTTCTGATCTTGCTATTTTCTATCGTGATTGAATACTATCTTTTATAAGATTGGCTCGAGATTTAATCTCCGATAGGCAAGATAAAAAGTAGTTACAAACATCTTCGTCTCATTATTTGTGATTCCACAATATCTTGTTTCGCTACCATACAATTAAGATTATTATGAGGTGATTGATATTTTTAGTCTGTTCTTCGGGAATATAAGTCTGGTATATCAATTGGTTCCTATTCACCTTGATTTATCAAAAGACGGAACAAAACTCATAGGTATATCTGTGGGAGACATATTTATATATTCAATATACTTTTTTGTGTGAGACAGATTGGTTTATCAAGTCTTCGACTTTGGGTCGTAGCAACTCTTAGTTGTGGGTGAAATCAGCTAAGGGAATCAAGTGCGTAGAGTCCTGCTGGGATTCAGAGAAGTAAGAAGCCCAACTGTAACTTGATCAGTGTGAGATTGGTTGGGGGGTAAACTACATTCCAGTCCGAAGTTAACTTGGAGTAGGATAGTGTGTCTGTAGCGGCTTAATACAGTGTGGTGTTCAAATCTGGACTAGGTCCTAGGGTTTTTATGCATTTGCGGTTTCCTCATTAACAAAACTTCCGGTGTCTGTGTTATATCTTTTCCGCATTATATTTTATATATAATTAAAATATCACAGGTTGTGTGTAGTTCAATCAATTAGATAATCCAACCTTTGGTTGTTGATATAAATTGATTGAAACTTGAACATTGGTCTTTAGTACCGTTCAAGTTGTTTCACATAATAATCAGGCTCGCATATTTCTATCTGTTTGATTTGTTGATTATATTGTGAAACAAAGATATAACTCTTTGATATACTTTTCTTAAGATTGAGTCTGACTGTATAGTTGATTTTCTTGAAATTATATTGGAATTAGTTCATACAGATTGCTAAGCGAAATATTGGGTGCGGTTATTAGACCCCCGCTTTTTCAAATATTTTATTATTAATTACCATAATTAGTTGATTAAAATTTTATTAATTAAATCATTACACGACGTAAATATTATTTTACTAGTCAAATTGGTTTGACCTAGTTGCGGATCCTTCCACAACAACAACCTAATGAGGCTCACAATATGTCTTAATAGTAGTATGGCTTGGCAAGAAAAAGCAAAAGCTCATTAAGAAAACAAGACAACAAATTTTCTGAATGCATCTTCTATTTCAAAACATTTTACTTTTTCTTTAGTTGGTAAACTAGCAAAGCAGGCATCAATTGCATTTGTTAACTCTGATAAAAATAGCTACCTGCAACTATCAAGGTTACTCTCCAACTTGTATTTTTAATCTGCTGAACAAAGATAGGTTGGGAAACTATGCTCAAGACTATGTACTCCATGTTTGTTGTAATATTTAAGCTTTAAATCTCCGATTTCCGTATTAAAAAAACTCTAACAAAAATAAAAATAAGATAGTCCACTAGCATCAAGAGAATATGCACGTAACACATGAAAAAAAAAATACTAGTAAGTAATATATACACAACATCGATGAAAATAAAGACTAATGTCAAGTTCTTCCCCCAAATAATTTTTAATTTTTTATCGGCGAAGAAAGGATTTTATTTCTACATACTATCACTACCATACAAACGTTTTTCTTTTGCGGTCAAACCCAGTCTTAAAGTGGGATTCAAGTTATGAGGCAATGAACTTTTGTGTAACCGATTTGAAAAAAGGAACTAAAAATATAGTTGTAGAAAATCTAACAACCATGACCCAAGATATCTAATGACTCAAAATAAAAATCTAAAAACATGAATCATATACTAAGAACATGAAAGTAAATATGAACATCATGATTTTTACGTGGTTCGACAAAAAAATCAACATTCACGGTCTGGGTTTCACTATGATGATTATAAAGTTACAAGATCTTTCATGTCCACACAGATGCAAGTATGTTCGTCTATACTCTTCACAACTCTCAAACTAGTAGTAATAATAACAACTCTCACATTTACCTAAGACTCCAAAAGTGATATTAAATCATATTTATATGAAAATTGGGTTCCATAGTTTTTTAAGCTATCGTGGTTGGGTATATGACCTTCTTGCTCGGGTTGGTCTTCTCTAAGGCTTATACGATGCAACTCATGTGACCTTGGCGGTAACATGTGGATTGCTCATGGGCTTGTCGCATCATCTTCTACAACTGAATTTCATTTTGTCTGTAGCTTCAACAAATAACTTTGAACTTGACCGTTATATTGTCATGTTGCCTTGATAAGCACGTAAGTGTGACACGTTTTCACCCATAACTACATTAGCTGCGACTCGTTTTATCACTAATAAACTTGTTTTAAGTCTTTTCTAGGAAAAAAGATCTTGTGGAGAATGTTGCTCGACAAGTTATTTTTGCACCCCGGAAAAATCACTAAAGGGCACCCTTGGATGATAATGGCACCTGTATTATGTATAAGGGAACCCTTAATTCTTCGTTTGAATCTGGAATATGACCGGAAAATGGTTTGAAAACTCGAAGATATTCTACGAATATTTGTGAGGAGTTTGGGCGAGATTAAATCTTTGGGATTGACTTGGAATATCTTGTTTTGACTAAACAAGAGTGGTAACGGTGAAGATCTCGGAAAACATGGGTTGTAAACGTGGATTTGAGTGGAACATGGAAAGAAAATAATACTGATATTTTGTTTGATTTTCTAGCGATGTTTTTGAGAAGTTTTCGTTTGTTTGGAAGGAGTTGAGCATATTTAGAAGGTGATGGCAGCGTGTGGTTAGTGAATCAGCATGCAGAAGACGCGTAAGAATCAAAGTAGAAGATTTTATTTTCTAGCTTTGGCAGAGGAGTAATGAAGATTGATTGCGAGTTATTCTCGTGAGTTCTTAGGGTCTGTCGAGTATATATAGAGTACTGAGGAGTTGTAGAATGAGGGGAGAGTTTATGGAGGGTTGGGAGGAAAACAAAGAGCGAGAACAGAATGTTTAAGGATTTTTATCCTGCTGCTGCAAGAGGAAGAACATGAAGAACAACACCAGTCCAAGACAGTCGTAAAATAATTGTTATCTATTCATATGTCTTGTAACGGATTTCTAGCGACATTCAAGCAATGACTTCATCACTTTCTATTTATCATTCCTTATAACAGTTGGTTTGTAACGAACATAAGCGTCGCAAAACCCGATTTTAATTAATTTTCTCTATTTTCATCATTTGTGAGAAATTTTTGAGCATGCATAAATATACTGAAAGAGTTTTCATCATGATGAGCTAAACCCCATCACTGGGAAAAAGGAGGAAGCCAAACTTCACGAACGTGGTAATTCTATTAATTATTTTTATGACTGTTTGCACTGTTATTTAGTTGAATTATCATTATCGTTGAGTGGTTGCGATTTCAATTGATGGGTCATGCTTAACTTAAATGTTTTGATGTCCCATGCTATTGATTTACATCCATTACTTTCGAAATCTACATTAGGCAATGAATTAAAGTCAATGAAACTCAACCTTATGAGCTATTATTGTTCGGAATATATATTTGAACTGCATGAAATTGAAGTCTGGTGGAATCCTGAGTTCCAGTCATCTCTTCATCATGTGCCCATTTTTGTATATATTTTATTTATTTTTAGTATTTTCCTTTATTAAATCTTGAAATCAATCTCATCAAGTCCGAGCGAACGACAATCCTATTTACCACTATATGAAATTCGATCATGCCTTTCCACGTGTTTTCATCAGGTTGAAGCGGTAGATAAATACCTTGTGCAACAACTTTTATGATCTTCTTATATACTTATCATATCTCTT
The DNA here is from genome assembly GCA_023529315.1 of Papaver bracteatum. Classification (NCBI taxonomy): domain Eukaryota; kingdom Viridiplantae; phylum Streptophyta; class Magnoliopsida; order Ranunculales; family Papaveraceae; genus Papaver; species Papaver bracteatum. The sequence continues at coordinate 108,101 of JAJJWX010000888.1, forward strand.
GTCTTACGGTCTTTTTCCTGGATGCGTCCACATGGTGTTCAAATATGTTGTACTCAGAATAAAAATGAGCAAAACTTAGGAAATGGTGGATGGATTAAAAGTCGTGTATATGATGTGTCCATATGGCGTTCAAATATGTTGTACTCAAAAGAAAAATGAGCAAAACTTAGGAAATGATAGCTGAATTAAAAGTTGTGTATAACACGATGGTCGGTAGTGACGACTTTTTTTTGGAAGGATAGTACAATAGTCCCTAGACTACTTCCAAACTCCTTCAAATAGGAGTTGGTTTGTCCACATGACGTTTAGATATGTCGTACTCAAAAGAAAAGGGAGCGAAACTTAGGAAAGGATGGTTGAATTGATAGGATAGTATATAACACGACTGGTCGATAGTGATGACCTTTTCTTTTCTTTTTTCATAGGATAGTATAATGATCCCTAGATGACATCCAAACTCCTTCAAATATATAAGTTGGTTTGGCTGTTACGGAGTTCGAACCCCTATCTCCGCAGTGCGAGCACAAGAACTAGGGGTGAGCAAAAAATCCGGAACCACGGATTTCATCCATATCCATCCGCAAAATTGCGGGTGAAACCCAATCCGCGAGATCTATGGGCCGGACAAGGGTGGAATTCTCAAATCCGCACTTTAGTGGTTGGACTTTGAAATCCGCGGATTTACCCGCACCGTAGGGCACAAGGAAATTTTGATATCTTATTGATGTCGAACTTGTTTCCTTGATCTTTCTTCTTATCAGCTTCAATATAAACATGGATCAATCACCAAAGATAACTTGATTTTTTGTATCTATCTAGCTAGCGAGAAGTTAGCATCAGATGGACGAAGTTTTTGGCGACACGGTTGAAGTTGCAGTTTACAGTTTGTTGTATCGAAGCACCCGATGATTCTGAGAAGTCCTGATGATACTCAGAAATTTATTGTTGTGGTATTGCGGATTAGTAAGTTCCAATGGCTGCCTTGTCATATTGCCTTCCACACCCTTCACACCAAATATTCTTTAATTTTCTTTTTCTTTACACCAAACATTATTGTTACACAAAGTTAATCTTTTGATCCAACTTGATCCATTGTCCAGTATTGGAAATAACATAGTTTTTTTGTAATGATAATTTATGATTAAATATTTGTGATCTTTAAATCCCCTTCATTCTATAAATAGACATTAATGCCCAAAGTATAGAAATTAACGCCCAAAGTATATCGAAACAACAACAAAGTTTCCTCTTGCAAAGGCACTAGAGTCTTCCCGTATGATTCTTTGAATAGTTTGTGAATCAACTGAAGCCGTAGATGAATGAATGCAATTGGGAATTCTGTTTGTTTAGTCAGTAGTTGGTGCTCCATTTTTGGCCTGTAGGTGAATGCAATTGGAATTTGCATGTGAGTGTGGTTTCAGAATCAAATGGGTTGAGCCTAAATTTGTGTAATTTCTTTAGAAATTGTAGTAATGATCAATTGATCACCTTGTGTTTTTATATTTGTTTGGTTGAATCTGGGAAAGGTTTTGTTCTTATTTAGACAGTTTGGTAGTTTTCCGATTAGCGAATTGCATTTTGTTTCGGAAAGCTTGTTTAGAATTCCTTTTCATTTTTCTCTGTCACTGGAATGTCCAATATGAAGCTTGTATTATGGATTTTAATCCATTTGATTAAGTATAAGAACATTTTTAAAGACTTTTGAACTGAACCAAGTGCAATAGTAGGTTCTGAGGAAGGATTATCTTTTATTTAGTATATTCAAAGGACTTTTTTTTTTTGGTTTAAATCCTATCATTGTCCAGTTTGGCTCATGGTCATCTCCCTTTTATCTCTGTTAGTCTTTTCTTTGTTCCTACCGCGCTTCAGTCATGTATGAACTTATTGAATTTATTGATTTGGGTTAAAGATAGTTAGGCGTGTTTTATCTGTAGGATTCTTTTAAATCTCTTCTTAATTCTCTAGTGGCTCTTTTGGAGGCTTGTGTTTAGTGACCAATTTTCTAAGATCTCTTTATCTTTGTGCGATTCTTTCTTCAATTTATTTGTTTTCCAACCTATCCTTTGCTTTAATATTCTTGTTAATTTTCGGTTAGTTTTAAACCTCCTTAGCACCTCTGTTGTACGTGCCGGTTTTGAAGAAATGCTCCCTACAATCCCAAACCCATGCTCCTCTGATCTGACTAACCCCCAGGTGATTCCTCTAAAACTAATTTGGTCTTATTAAATCAATCTCATTTATTTTACATTTTTATTTGTATTGGATCATGAATTTTACTGGTCTCAATCTCTGACAACCTGTTTCCACGCTGATTTGGCTCTAACCAATAGTGTTTAAATTTATTTTTGTTTGCACATCCACCTAAGTTTCATAAATCACAGCGTCTAACCTTGGTTGTAGTGTAACCAGGTTCCGATTTATACTTGTAAGTGATATATATTTTAAGATCAGCAGCTAGTCCGGTTTGTAGTGTAACTTGGATTGAATTATATTTCTAATTGTAAGTGCTATATTATAAAGCACAACCGAATTTTATTTTTGCATATTTGCAATTTCAGTTGTAATTATTCCCATCCTTGTTGTGACAAAACTCATACATCCACTATCTCATCCTTCAACAAACCCCACTTCACTTTTACTTCTTATCATCACAATGACTATCCTAGCTTGGAATTGCCAAGGCATAAACCTTCCACCCTCAATTCAACACTTAAAAGGATTGGTTTCTCTTCACAAACCCAACATTGTGTTTCTGTCTGAAACTTTAGCTAACAATCAGCATATGAGAAACTTATCACAATCCCTTCAGTTCCATAATTACTTCTCAGTCCCAAAAATTGGAAGGCTAGGCGGTCTTTGTTTAATGTGGAAAGATTCCCTAAATATCCAGATTTTATTTCACTCACAAAACTTCATTCATAAAATAGTTACACCACCAGCCCATGTACAACCTATTCTCTGCACGAGTATTTATGGCCCGCCACACCCCAGATATCAGGAAAAATCTATGAAAAAATTTTCCAACAATCTTCAACAACATCAACCCATCCACACCATGGATTTTATTAGGAAACTTTAACGACGTCTTAGATCAATCAGAAAAAAAAGGAGGAAGACAAGTAACCTATGCTCAATCTCAACCTCTCCTCTCTCTAATGGACTAGATGGGATTTATTGATTTGGGGTTCCAATGAGACCCATGCACCTAGAAAAACAATCAAATGGGTCATGATAACATTCTAGAAAGACTAGATAGGGCAATGGCGACCCAACATTGGCGGACTGCAAATACACATGCAGCAGTTACTCATCTCCCAAGAATAACATCTGATCACAGCCCGATACTTCTACAAGAGAAAGCAATGGACTAGCATGGAACAAAAAACTACAAATTTGAACACATATAGCTCTCTTATCCATAGCTCAAACAAGTGGTGGAAACATCTTGGGAATAACAACAAGATACTGAACCTACCCTTGATCTTCAACTAAAACTCATATCAACCGAACAAACTCTATTGGAATGGAACAAAGAGACTTTTGGACACCTACCAACCATGATCAAGAAATCAAAAGCCAAGATAAAACACGCTCAACATCAATGTGCTACACAATCGGGCGACGATCTGGAATTTTGGTTGATCCAAGAAAAACAACTAAGAACTGATCATGATGAGATACTACAATGTCATGCGACATACTGGAAGCAAAGATCCAGAATATAATGGTTGCAATCAGGAGAACTCAATATAACCTTTTTCCATACTAAAGCCACCATTCACAGAGCCCGCAACAATATATAACAGCTACAAGACCCACAAAACAACTGGGTTGACAAGAAAGAAGACATTGTTCAACTCATTCTGGATCATTATTCTCAACAATATACAGCCCCACCTACGGTGATAAATGAAGATGTTTTCACAAATATCAGGCCAAGATTAACTCCCAGACAATCAGACCTGCTTACGAGGGAAGTAACTACAACAGAAATCAAACAAGCTCTTTTCTCCATAAACTCTGAAAGTTCTCCTGGTACAGATGGCTACACAAGTAAGTTTTTCAAAGTTTTCTGGGAAACAACCCATTCTCAATTGATAAAAATGGTTCGAAGTTTCTTTAATAATCTAAACATGCATCCTCTCATGAATCACACAAACATAACACTAATACCTAAAATAAACCATCCTTCAAAACCTTCACAGTTTAGACCCATAGCACTTTGTAACGTCACATATAAAATCATTTCAAAAATCCTAGCCAACCGAATTAGACCCCTTCTTTCTTTCTTAATAAGCCCATACCAAAGTGCCTTTGTGCCACAAAGATCAATCCATGATAACATAGCAATTTTCGGAGAACTATTCTACCATATCAGAACCTCAAACCTCACCAATGATCCAAAAATAGCTCTCAAACTAGATATCCAAAAAGTCTATGATAGTTTAGATTGGGGTTTCATCAAAACCTCCTTTACAAAACTTGTATTTCCTTCATCCTTTATAGGTTACATTATGCTATGTGTCACATCAGTTACATATTCGATCAAAGTAAATGGTACTCCCCATGGCTACATTAATCCAACTAGAGGTATGAGACAAGGAGACCCATTATATTCCTATATTTTCATCATATGTGCTGAAATCCTATCTACAAATCTAGGAAACCTTGAAAACCAAAAGTTAATTCAAGGACTAAACAATTCAAAAAAAAAACACCATCCATTTCTCATATAATGTATGCGGATGATTTACTAATTACCTATAAAGCCTCAAATCAGAGCAACCATCACCTTAAAACCCTTCTCCAAGCCTATGGAAATTCTGCAGGACAGGTAATTAATACCACCAAATCAGTAATAATTCACCACCCAAGACTAGACCCGGTCAAGGTAACTGAACTACAACAATTTTTCGATATGTCAACAACATAAAAACCTCCCACCTACCTAGGCATCCAATCAAACCTTCACACTCCTTCTACAAAGATTAACTCGAAAAGATAAAGGATGGATGGCAAAATGCCAAATTCCAGCTGGAAGACTCACTCTCATCAAAACTTCAGTTACCCCCACCTCAAACCACATTATGCAAACACAAAACCTACCCAATATTGTTCACAAACAAATAGATCGTATCACTAGGAATTTTTTCTGGGGACATGACTCAACAATCAAAAAGCTTCACCCTATAGACTGGGATAAAGTAACAAAACCACTTTCCGAGGGGGGGGGGGGGTTAGGCATAAGGAAAGCAAGTGATCATAATAATGCTCTCCTCATGAAAAGAATTTGGAATTTCCATGAACAACCTAACTCCATTTGCGGAAGTGATGTAATTTTAATGTTGTTGTTGTAAAGTGGTAGTAAAGATTCGTTCAAAGACTTGTAAAGATTGATGATTTTAGACTTATATACAAAGTATTGTCACAAATATCGAGAGGTACTGAGAATCGGGATTCCACCATAAACTCATTCATGCGATTCATATATTTATTCCAAACAATTATAGCTCAAATAATATCGTCTCTAATTCTTTGCCCAGGTAGATTTTTAAAAGATTGACTGTAAATCACTAGCATGATGCATCAAAAGCACTTAGACCAAGCATACATCATCAAACGAAATCACAATCAATTAAGAAAAATCATAAAACGATTAATGGTTAATGCAAGAAGTCATAAAAGAATTAAATATAATTACCACATGTATAAAATATGGCTTCCTCCGTTGTCCCAGTGTTGGGGTTTATCTCCTCATGTCGAAAACACGCTCAAAATAATAACTCATAGCTGAATATGTGTTTTATTGGAGGAAAATGGTATTACATCCGAATCCGTAACAAGTATAATTGTTACAGAATCGACTGTTACAGAAATTGTTGCAACTGAAGATAATAGTTACTAATGGACTGTTACAAGATTCTGAAACTTAAGACCCTACAAACGACAGTCCCATACAACCTTATGTTCTTCAGCTTCGTCTTCTTCCTGCTGCTGCAGAAACTTCTCATGCATCTTGATTCTTAGCTCTGCAGCGTCCCCCAAAGTCTCCTAACTACTCCCAACTCTCCTTATATAGCCAACATACCTGATAACCCTCGGTGAAAACTCCGGTTTATCATCTCTTTTCTTTTTCAGCAAGTTACAGGAATGTCTCTTTAACCTCCTCTGCACGCGTCTTCTGAGTTCAATCTAACATCCCAGATTATCTCAATGATACCATGGAATCGAGCATCCACCGTTCTTCCCTTATCTTCCACCAATAGTTTACAAATTTTCAACCAAAATCCCGTGATACTCTCCATGCCTCTGTTTCCTTAAAACCGAAGTTATGAAGCTATTTTCTCGAATCTAAAGACAGTACGAACGATGTTTTGACGAATCAAGTGAATCCCAATCCATCTCCACGTCAAACTCCGACTAAAACTGACCCTATTCATAAACAGAACCCGGTAAACTTCCAATACCTCTGTTTGCTTCTCCCGGCCTATCTAGCCCATTCTGATCGATCCAAACACTCTTACCAACCCTGTTGTGATCTAACAGGCCCATCCCAACGAAAATAGTCCATTGAATCTCGTTAAAACTTGCCGAGAAATCCAACACAAAATCTGCTTCGCTGCTGCCATTTTTCCCGCCAAAAAGTTCTTTAAACGTGAAGAAAAAGAGGCGCCCCTATCCATAGTAGGGGTGCCTTTAGCATCCGACGAGGGAGTGCCCCAGGAGGTGCCCCTTATCCAAAATGTGGGTGCCAAAATCAAATTCCTCCGGGTGCCTTTAGCGACTTTTCGAGCAAATTTTTCCAAAAATGTTTATTGACCAAAAATACCTACACACACATAAAACACCGTAGTAAGTACAAAAATGAGCACTATGAATATGTAGAAGTGAGACAAATTAGACACAAAAATATGTCTATCAAATACCCCCCAACCTATTATTTGCTAGTCCTCGAGCCAAAATAATAAAATAAATAAAATCCTAACTCACTGTCGTAGGCATCGTCGATTGCATTTAGCGTATGCAATAAGCCTTTAAACCCCTAGGTGGCCCTAGTGGCCGAGTTATAGTCTCGGGAGGGATTACCAAAGATATACCCACAAAACCTTTACTCCAGACCCTAGATATCTACGCAGAACCTTGGAAAGCACTAAAGAATCTACTTGGTTGGCATACTTATTGACTACAGGAGGAAGTACCCTGATGCGAAATTCCAATTGTTGTACACGAGTTTGCACTCAAGCATACTAAAATTCATATATAAGTCACAGAGCTCTACTCAGATAGTTTCAATGTGGACATCAATATAACGGAGTCAAAAATAATCACATGGATAGATCAAGAAGATGGATATAAAGAAAAACATAGATGGCTTTGATGTTTACTAAGTGAACGATGTTTCCCATATATGTCTGAAGGCCTACGCCAAAATGAACCTATCCTAATGGACTGAGATACTGGTCTGAATAATATCAACACACTGGCATATACAAGGGAACTAGTGGTCGATAATCCTAATTCTAGATCAACTCGTCTGGCATATACAAGGGAACCATCGGTTGATTTATTCACTGAACATTAACAATTTTTTTTTTTTAACAACATGATTAGATCTTGCGGATCAAAGCGCATGCTTCTTGTCAGCAAATTACATGGTAATTCCCATGGATCCTGCGTTCCATGCTTGTTTAGACGACGGAGAGAGGGAGAACACACACATATTGCTATCCAAGTGTTAATATTTATTCCGATTGGTCTAATTGGTCTGGTCTTTATTTTTATTTTTATTTTAGCAACTCAATCACTCTATTTCACCCTAGCATTGGTAACAACTTGAATCGTGAGCCCCACCTAATCACTTAGAGAAACATAATTTAAAAACAAAATAAAATAAAAACATAAGTGAAAAGGACTCAACGAGATATGGTGAAACTATCATGTTATTTCTAACACCTGAGCTCTGTGCTTTTATGAATAGACTCTTTAGATGTTTCCATCTAATCAAATTGGTTCCTCAACTCCTACAACCAAAATGCTTCCATCCACTTAGATTGGTTAGTGCCATCCTTAATAAGCATAAATTTCTAGGCTCTGGAGTTTATTTATTTCAACTAAAAAGTTTCTCCCATACCCCCAAACTTAAATCTAACATTGTCCTCAATGTTCTAAAGATAAAATTAAAATCATGAACAATGAGAAACTGTTACAATTTGAAGCAAAAGAGTTAAGGAAAGATATTACCGTGTCGCATGAATATTGGGTTACCTCCCAAGAAGTGCTAAGTTTAAAGTCTTCAGCCAGACTAAGAAAGGATTAGTCACCTCATAAAATCATAAAGTAATAGCCGAAATTTATGTGGGTCATCAAAACCAAATAGATCTATCACAAATAAAAGGAATCTGCAACATGCCAAGAAAATGAACAAATAAAGCGCACCCTTGTCTAGTTTACTATTTAAGACAACTATATCTAGTTATGGTTCATGTTCAGGCTCTATGTAAGGGTCTAGATAAAATATTTTCATGAGTTGAATTTCCTCGTAGATAAGATCCGATTGTTCGGGTTGTAAAGTCTGTAAAAACTCAAATAAGAACTTAGAAGCACAAAACAATAACCTAAATAATTGAGAATCCTCTAAGTCAAACATATTTGACCTACACATCTGACTATAATGAGAGTGGTGGTCTTCCTTAAAAAAATGTGTCGACCCTAATCTCCTAAAGTAATTAGGTTTAGTCTCAAAACTTAATAAATGACACATCTGAAACTTATACGTTCCCACAATTGGTTGAAAAATATTTGGTGGGAAAAAAAAATCAATCTGGGTATCATAGCCCGGGTAAACCACATCAACCAGAGGATGGGTTTCTAACAATTGAACTTCCTTATGGACATCACTAGGTTCAGGAAAACGTGTATGAAGATAATTTTGTAAAATGGTTGAGGCACATATGTCAAGTCCCAAGTGAGGGACTTTTCTAAGAGTTAAAGCATATGGAGAATGATAATCACCCCCAAACTTAGAGTTTTTAGTGTCTCTAGAAAGACTAGTCACAATTTCCCTAATTTCAAGGTCATCTGATTCCTGAAAATGGTCAATTGATTCTTCTAAGTCGGGTACATACTCACGCATCTCTACGAGTTCATTTTCTTTTTTCTAAGTCTATTGTTTCTAAATCGCTAGACTCAAAATATACTCGTTCCTCTAAAGTCTAAACCATCATTGGCCTCGTAATCAAAGGGAAATACTACATCGTCTAAAACGGGGGTATCTCTAGTCAAATCCCCGTCCTTTTGAATAGGTGAATAATTATTAAAATTATTTGGATTTGAACTAGAAACATTATCATTATTAAGCTCAATTGGAGTAAATTCCTGATCACTGTGCCTACTTATTTCAAATTCTTTATCAACACTATCCTCATCATAACCATAATCATAATTATAATAACATGAAAATGGTCGAACCTCAACTAAAAAGGTAGTGTTACCAATTCTAACCTCGTCATCTTGATTATGCAAATAACTATCCTCATTTTCAAGGGTACTATTGGAAACACTATATTGGAAATTAAGATTATTTTGAGCAGTTCTGTTTTGGGCCTCTAACAAAAGATTCTGAGTTGACTCACATGACTTCCTGATTGAATCTAGGAAAGAAATTTCACTTGTTGCATTGCTTTCGTCCATAACTAAGTCATTCATCTCAGCTGAACTACGTGTCGACTCAAGTAACTTTTGTGTTGACTCAGCTAATTTACGTGCGGACTCTAGTAGAGAGGAATTTTGCTCGTACGACCGGTAGGCATATGGATAGTAATTGGGCTCATCATGGTATGAGCCATAACCTTCAAAAGGCTGATGTTCCCAACCACTATTCAAACTATGGTCAAAGTAGTAACGTCCATTTTGAAACTCAGTCGGATATTCGTTGTATTGGATATTGTAATACCAGTTCGACATTCTATTGCAGGGGTGTGAGTTGTCACACAAAATATAACCCACTGACAAGGGATTCATGGGTGGATAGAGTCTTACCTCCCGTACCAGACGGGCAATGAACCGTTGAAGTCGACTCAGGCCACCGACTCCTATGTCAGTGTACGAACCCGAGGGGCCGAGACAGCATCGTAACTGTCGTCCTTCCCTGAAAACAGTTTATATTTAATCTTTAACCCTTCCTTAGGGTTTTAAAAATAATGTCCAGTCCAAAAAGTCCAAAAAAGTTTCCAAAAATAAAAAGAAAAATTACAAAAAATAAAACCCTATTTATAGTTTCTAAAAATAAAACAAATATGTACAAAATATTCTTCACTCCTCGGACTCCTCTTTTCTTTCCTTCTTTGGCGATGCTTTCCTTTTATAGAACTTTTTCTTTCCTTGTAGCTTTGCTCCAAATTTGAAAAGAAACAAAAAATACCAAAGGGCGTAAAAAAGAACAAAAAAAAATAAAAATAAAAATAAAAATAAAACCTAAAAAATAAAAATAAACCTAAAACAAATCTAAATACAAGTCCGCATCGACGACGCCAAAAATTGATGTAATTTTAATGTTGTTGTTGTAAAGTGGTAGTAAAGATTCGTTCAAAGACTTGTAAAGATTGATTTTAGACTTATATAGAAAGGATTGTCACAAATATCGAGAGGTACTGAAAATCGGGAATCCACCATAAACTCATTCATGCGATTCATATATTTATTCCAAACAATTATAGCTCAAATAATATCGACTCTAATTCTTTTCCAAGGTATATTTTTAAAAGATTTACTGTAAATCACTAGCATGATGCATCAAAAGCACTTAGACCAAGCATACATCATCAAACGAAATCACAATCAATTAAGAAAAATCATAAAACGATTAATGATTAATGCAAGAAGTCATAAAAAAATTTAAATATAATTACCACATGCATAAAATATGGCTTCCTCCGTCGTCCCAGTGTTTGGGTTTAGCTCCTCATGTCGAAAACACGCTCAAAATAATAACTCATAGCTGAATGGGTTTAGTATTACAGCCGAATCTGTAACAGGTATAATTGTTACAGAATCGACTGTAACAGAAATTGTTGCAAACTGAAGATAATAGTTACTAATGGACTGTTACAAGATTCTGAAACTTAAGACCCTACAAACGACAGTCCCGTACAGCCTTATGTTCTTCAGCTTCGTCTTCTTCCTGCTGCTGCTGCAGCTTCTCCTGCAGCTTGATTCTTAGCTCTGCAGCGTCCCCCAAAGTCTCCTAACTACTCCCAACTCTCCTTATATAGCCAACAGACCTAATAACCCTCGGTGAAAACTCCGGTTTATCATCTTTTTTTTTTCCAGCAAGTTACGGGAATGTCTCTTTAACCTCCTCTGTACGCGTCTTCTGAGTTCAATCTAACGTCCCAGAATCTCTCAATGATACCAAGGAATCGAGCAGCCACCATTCTTCCCTTATCTTCCACCAATAGTTTACAAATTTTCAACCAAAATCCCGTGATACTCTCCATGCATCTGTTTCCTTAAAACCGAAGATATGAAGCTATTTTCTCGAATCTAAAGATAGTACGAACCCTGTTTTGACGAATCAAGTGAATCCCAATCCATCTCCACGTCAAACTCCGACTAAAACTAACCCTATTCATTAACAGAACCCGGTAAACTTCAAATACCTCTATTTGCTTCTCCCTACTCCAAGAGATTATCTAGCCCATTTCGATCGATCCAAACATCATTAGAATACAGTAAATGTCTAATGGTATGCCCATCCTAACTAAAATAATCCATTGAATCTCGTCAAAACTTGCCGAGATATCCAACACAAAATCTTTGAGTTAAGACCAACTCTTTGCTTTGAGAACTTCTAAGAAGTAGCTCAAATCTCTCGCCATTTTTCCCTTTGAATCCAAAAAGTTCTTTAAACGTAAAGAAGAAGAGGCGCCCCCTATCCAGAGTAGGGGTGCCTTTAGCATCTGACGAGGGGGTGCCCCAAGAGGTGCCCCTTATCCAAAATGTGAGTGCCAAAATCAATTCCCTCCGATAAAAGCTATTTTCTCGAATCTAAAGATAGTGCCTGTTTTTAGTGCGTCAAACTTTTCGAGCAAATTTTTCCGAAAAAAATGTTTATTGATCAAAAATACCTACACACACATGCCAAAAAACTTTTCGAGCAAACCAAAAATGTTTATTGATCAAAAATACCTACACACACATAAAACAAAAATGTTTATTGATCAAAAATACCTACACACACATAAAACACCGTAGTAAGTACAAAAATGAGCACTATGAATATGTAGAAGTGAGACAAATTAGACACAAAAATGTGTCTATCAGGAAGTCTCTTCAGTGCAAAATATCTTGATCTTCAAGGCATTCTCTTCCAGTCCCCAATGGAGACAACTAGCATCAATTGTCCCTGCCATGCAAAAACTGATTTTCCATCAAATTGGAAATGGGTTATCAACTCCAGTAGAAACCAGTTGGATCCCACACTCACCACCTCTAGACCCAACTCAACTCTACCCAATCCTAATGGTAGCAGATTTCATCGACCCATTCTCTCACACCTGAAATCAAGAAAAATTAAACACCCTTCCAAATCCTATAGCCCAAAAAATCATAAACATCCACCTTCCCCAAAACAACACACATGATAAAATTATTTGGCCACGCTCAAGATCTGGAAATTACACTACATCTTCGGGATACAAATGTCTAACCCATGGTCAACCAACTCATACCCCTCTTCCACCCACCAAATTCCTATGGACATTACCATGTCCACCAAAAATTCGGCTTTTCTTGTGGAAAGCAATCAATGAAGGGATTACCAACCTTCTTTCTCCTACATCATATCCACTTGACCAACTCTGACATATGCCCCAGATGCAATGCTGATCCAGAATTAGCGAGTCATCTTCTAATCCATTGTCCAACGACTATTACTTCCTGGAACACCCTGATCAATCAACTTACAAATATACAAAACTCCAACTACACCCTCACTTTCACCTTAACCCCTCAGACAACCATCTCCCAAATCCTACAATAATCTGCACCAACAACTGTAATCTCCTCCCTTTTCTTTCTTTTTTGGACCCTATGGTTAGCTAGGAATGACCTAATTTACCTCCAAAAACAAACAACTTCAGCCGAAATCTTAATATGGGCTCAAAAGCTACAACAAGAATTCACCGCGGCACAAGATTCCCTACCACCGGTCTTACCTGGAGATGCACCTATATATAACCATCCAAGAGGAGACAAAAGAATATCTACAATATCGATAGGATGGTCAATTCCAAACATCAACTGAATTAAGATTAACACAGATGGAGCAGCCAAAGGGCACCCATGTTTTGCGGGAGCAGGATTCATCTGCAGAGACTCCGATGATCAAACTTTAATGGCTCTGGCTCAACCTTTAGGAATTACGACTTCCTTAACCGCAGAAACTTGGGCTCTTCTTTTAGCTTCAAGAACGGCAACAAAAAGACAATGGCCAAAAGTTCTCTTTGAAACTGACTCAGGAAATCTTTTGCGCTTCATCACATCCTCTACCCCCATCCCCCCTCCTCCTTCGCACATCTCAGGGATGATTGAGGAAATAAAGAAGAGATTCAGACAGATCCCACAGGTGGCCATTCAACACGACTACAGGGAAGGAAACCAAGCCGCAGACGGTTTGGCGAATCATGCAGCAGATGAAATCCAAATAGGAAACTTATCAACCAAAATATGGGACCAGGCAATCCCGTATTTTATTAGTCAAATTTTATTTATTGATTCAGTGGGTACCACATACCCACGACAAATTGTAACTTAATCTCCTATCATAAAATGCATGCTTCAAAAAAGAAATAAACAACATCCTACTTTTCGTTAGCATTACTCTTCCGAGACAGAGCAACTACCTTTGTCCTACACTCCAATTGTCTCCAGTATCAACCACTATGAAAAGGAAACGACATGGTCCAAAAATACTCTTTTTTTTGTTTGTTTTACTAAATCCACGGTTAATCCGCATCCGGCCCGTAACACCCGCGGATTCGCGGATATCAAATCCGCGGGTGATTAGGCCGGACACAGTTTGATTTTTCAAATCCACAACTTTAACGGAATGGACGCGGGTGACCCCTAATCCGCATCCGTCCTTCCGTTGCACACCCCTAACAAGAACCAGACGATGACTTTATTCGGCTGAATTCATCAATTCAAAGTCTGGACCATAAACAGGCCCAATTATGAGAGAGCGACAAAGAAGCTCCACTATTGGAGAATTCTGAAATCTTCACGGTTAGTATACCATCATCGTGTCGCTGCAAGATTTGTAGATTTTAGTAAAGATAAGTAGAGAGACAGTGACAGAGATATTATTCTAAAATGTCATTACCGTCGACAAAAATAAGCTCAAAATGTTTTTGGTTGTTAGATCATAGTTTTGCAAAATTCATCTATAAATTCAAATCTCACATCACTTCCATTTCTGAATAAAATGAGATATAGTTTTCAACTGCTTCTTTTTCTTGTTTCCACACTATTCTATTTCTCGATTGGTAAAGACGAACCAATCGGATACGGGTATAAGATTCGATCAGTCGAAGTCGATGGTGGCAGATCATTGACTGCTGTTCTTGATGGAATTCGAAATTCATCCGTTTTTGGGCTTGATATACAGCATCTCAAGCTCCAAGCCAGGTAAAAATTAGATAACAGTCCAGTACACTGTATACCCATTACTGCACAACATCTGACATTTTTCTTGGTTATAATGAAGCTTTGAGAATGCTGACCGGCTGCGAGTTCATATAACCGATTTGAATAAAAAGAGATGGGAAATTCCAGACACGATTCTGCCTCGGAACACAACTACTGCTACTGCTGCGAATCGGTCACTAGCTGAAAATGACTCATCATCATCTATTCAAGGGCCTGGCTCTGACCTCACATTCACTCTCCACAATTCTTCCACCTTCGGTTTTTCGATCACTCGGATTTCTACCGGCGACGTTCTCTTCAGTACTTCTAGTGAGGATTTATTTGTGTTCAAGGACCAGTACATACAAATTTCATCATCACTACCGGCAAATAGGTCTTCGATATATGGGTTAGGCGAACAGACTAAGAGGACATTCCGTTTGCAGAAGGGCGATAAGAGGACACTGTGGAATTCTGATATTGCTAGTTACAATGTAGACCAGAGTCTTTATGGATCTCATCCGTTTTATATCGATGTCAGAACACCGTTAAAGAATGGTCAAGCAGCAGGGACTACTCATGGTGTTTTATTACTGAACAGTAATGGAATGGACATTGTCTATGAAGGATCTAAAATAACTTATAAAGTTATTGGAGGTGTCATAGATCTGTACTTCTTTGCTGGACCTTCGCCGAAATCTGTTATCAATCAGTATACCCAACTTGTTGGCCGCCCTGCACCCATGCCATACTGGTCCTTTGGTATGAAAACTTAACTTACTATATCTGCACTATTGTAGAAGTTCCATGTGAAGTCATTCAACTCCTACTTAGTATGAAATTTTTTGTGTGCTCTCTGTGCAGGATTTCACCAGTGTCGATACGGATATCAAAACGTGTCTGTTCTTGAGGAAGTAGTTGCTAGATATGCAAATGCTAGTATCCCACTAGAAGTTATGTGGACAGACATCGATTACATGGATAAGTTTAAGATTTTCACTCTTGATCCAGTTAACTTTCCAGAAGATCGAATGAAGAGTTTTGTGGATAAAATTCACAAGAATGGCCAGAAATATGTTGTCATTATAGATCCTGGTAAGCAAGACTGCACAAGATAAAACAATGAATGATACTCAGATACCATTTTACAGTTGTACTAATTGAATCTTTGTTCATTTATTTCCCTGTGTGGTGTTAAACAGGAGTTGGCATAAATGACACGTACGGAACGTACCAACGAGGAATTAAAGAAGATATATTCATAAAAAGAGACGGCAAACCATACCAAGGCAAGGTATGGCCAGGAGACGTCTACTTTCCTGATTTCCTTAACCCAAAAACAGCACCTTACTGGACAAATGAAATTGCAATGTTTCTGAAAACTCTCCCAGTTGACGGTCTTTGGCTTGATATGAATGAAGTCTCTAACTTTATAACCTCCCCTGCTGACGGAGGTTCTACTCTTGATAATCCTCCCTTCAAGTTCAATAACGGCAGAAACATCAATGAAAAAGCTATTCCTGTGACTGCTGTTCATTTTGGCAACATTACTGAGTATAATGTTCACAACACATATGGTCACTTAGAGGTCAAAACAACAAATGCAGCATTGGAAAAGGTGACCAAGAAAAGGCCTTTTATACTCACCAGGTCAACTTTTACTGGGACAGGCAAGTATGCAGCACATTGGACTGGCGATAATGCGGCTACCTGGGATGATCTTGGATATTCGATTTCGACCATGCTCAACTTTGGATTGTTTGGAATTCCAATGGTTGGAGCAGATATCTGTGGTTTTGCGCGTAACACAACTGAGGAGCTCTGTCGACGCTGGATTCAGGTTGGTGCCTTCTACCCATTTGCTAGAGACCACTCTGAAATAACCTCATCTCGTCAAGAGCTGTATCTGTGGGACTCTGTTGCAGCATCAGCAAAGAAAGCTCTCGGGCTGCGATACCGACTACTCCCTTACTTCTACACGCTAATGTACGAGGCACACATATACGGGACTCCCATTGCACGGCCACTTTTCTTTTCTTTCCCTGAGGATGTAGGAACTTATGAAATCAGCTCGCAGTTTCTAATCGGTGAAGGTGTATTGGTGTCACCAGTAGTGAAACAAGGACAAGTTTCAGTTAATGCTTACTTCCCTAGGGGAAATTGGTTTGATCTGTTCAACTACTCTAAATCAGTTAGTGCATCAAAAGGACATATTATCAAACTTGATGCCCCACAAGATCATATAAATGTGCATGTTCGGGAAGGGAATATTTTAGCAATGCAGGGTGAAGCCATGACTACAAAAGAAGCAAGAAAGACAGGATTTCAACTTCTGGTGGCAGTAAGCAGCACTGGTAGTAGTGCTACAGGAGAAGTTTTCCTGGATGATGGAGAAGCAGTCATTATGGGAGGAGCACTTGGAGGAAACTGGACTTTCGTCAGGTTTTCCAGTAGGGTCGCAGGGGATATATTGACAATTCAGTCAGAAGTCAGAAATGGGCAGTTTGCCAAGGATCAGAAATGGGTAATAGAGAAGATAGTTTTTGTGGGTCTGAAAAAGAAGAAGAGTAGTTTGTTCAGAAGATATACAAGGAACCTTGTTCAAAGGACAAACAATGTTCCAGCACTGAAGGTGGCCTTCGAATGGAAAGGTTCTTTCGGCATTGCAGAGGTTACAGGGTTATCACAGACCATTGCAGAGAATTTTAACCTCAAGTTTCAAATCAACTACACCCTGTAATTAGGATAATGCAATATGTCACGAAAACTAGTCTCTTTTACTACGTACAATCGAGTTTCCGTTCTTAATAAAATCAGAAATTGCGTACTTTAGAACAATCATATACAACAATTTGGTTGAATTAACTGACACACAACCCTGAACTTTGTTATCCAGCACTACTTTTACACCTTACTATCAACTCCCTAAACTCGTCTTCGGTACTTTTAAGCATCAAACCCAAAGGAATCCTAATTCCAGGAGCATTGGCCTTGACAATCTCCTTATGCCTTGGCTTTATTCTCTTCTCCAAACTAAAAGTAAAGTACTGAGGAAACTCCTTGAGTTCTTCCAAGCTCCCTCCCATTTCCTCCATGTAATATCCGAATTTCGGCTTGTAATTATTCTCAATACTAAATGTAAGCAAACTGGGACACCTTAAAACCATACCAATCACATCATCTTTACTAAACCCAATGCTTTGCAAGTAATCCAATTTAGGCAGCAATGTATTCTCCACACTAGACACTAACAAGATTGAGTCCTGATAAGCAAGTGCTTCTAAATCTTCGAACCCAAGTCTTTGCAGATAAAACAGTGTTGGTTTAAGCTGATCTCTAACACTTGAAACAAGCAATCTTGGATTCTTATTAATAACCCTTCTGTAATTCTGGCTTGGGACATTAAGATCATGTGAAAGGAACTTAAAAACAGGAGCTAAATCAGCTTTAATGTTGGATGTAAGAATTCTAGGACACATACCAAAAATCCTACCCATGTCTTTTTGCTGAATGCCTTTGGATTGCAGAAAACGAATGACTTGATGGATTGAGTCAAGTGTTGCTTCATGTAGAAAAGGGTTCACTGATAATGCTTTGCCAGAATCAACACCCATTATTTCAAGACAAAGTATCTTCTCTTTGACTTGATCTGATGATACTGGGATTTTCTGTAAGAGTAGTGTTTTGGGTTTTGTTGAGAGATTGCTGAAATTTGTTTGGGTTTTTTGTTGTGTTGGTAATGAGGAGGAGGAGGAGGAGGAGCTGGTGGTGGGATGAGCACAACACAGTGAGTGTAGTGCTACTGACATGGTTTTGTGAAGTTGCAATAACTGGCTAGCCTGTAGTAGGCGTTTGGTTTGGTGTTCTTTTCTAGGTGGGAATTTGGTTATCTTTTTATCTGTTTTATGGTTGTGAGACTAGGCAGAAAATGATTGGCTGAGAGTTGATTTTATAGATACTCTAAAATGGGTATTGGGTGAGGGGCTGATTTCCCCATTTTTCTTCTTATTTTATTAATAAGAGTAAAATTATTTAGTTTTATTTCAGTTCAAATGAGTTTCTTTTCTATCAAAATAAAAAACAAATTAATTTTTTTTTTGAACCAATACTATTACTAGGCAGTAAAATCGGTTCAAACGGGTGGTCCAATGGTTGTTACATTCCTTCCCTCGGCGGAGGTAAGGGATCGAGCCTCATAATTGTTAGGAAAAACTCCTTTTAAGAGTTAAGGATATAGTTTAACAACGCTGTTCCAAGCCATAAAAGATATACTAGTCAGTAAAATTATTGAACTTCAATTTCTTAATCCACTGAACCCTGAAATCATTAAACTATTAAGTGGGATATATTTTGCTTGTGCGTTGTTTTGTTCAAGTATTTTTCTAACAAACCAATCATTTTAAGATCTGAATGATAAATAATTAATCTACTTAAGTTAGACAAAGTTTTTATTTAACAAATATCAAAAATTATTTACACTTCTACTCATATCGTCTGATTCACACCTAGCTTGAAGCTAGGTGAAATTTGTCTTTTTTTAGTTAGGCTTGTAATTCGTCTTTCTTAGTTGAATAAATTAGTTTCCTATTAAAAAAAAAGTTTTGTGAAATTTGAAGGAAATTTCAATCTATATTTTTCGGAAGAATATAAATATTATAGCTTTTTTTTTTTCCGGAAAATATGTCATTTGTCTAAATATTTTTAAAACATGATTTTAATGGACGAGTAAAAATTAGTACGGGTGAAATGGACACCAAAAAAATAGCAAGGATAAAACTGGATTCATCCTGGCTTAAACTTAAAAAATAGCGAGGATGAAACTGGATGCATCCTAGCTATTAAAGAAAAAATATTCAAAAATGGTTAGGATGAAATTGTTTACATCCTAACTATTTTTGCATTTTTTTCCATTTAAACAGTATCAATAATTTTTTCACCTAGAAATTTTTAATTTTGATTTTTTTAACCAATTTTATGTGTTTTTTTTTTAATTATTTGATTTTCATTTGAGTCTATCTTAATCTCTCTATTGTTTTCATGTTAGCTCAAGCAAACAGTTAAACTGTTTTTTCTTTTTCCTCTCATTTTTTAATTTGTGAGAGAAAATTACATACTTTTGGTTGGTAACCTAGCGACAAGCTGGGACCCAACACCTTTTTGAATAGCGATACCTAATCTATGGAAAATAAAGCTACCAACACCACTACTAGCGTCATTATTAACTAAGCAAGTTCTTGAACGCTTAAAAAAACATAAAGTATCCTCACATAGTTCTCCTAAGGTAGAGAAAGCTAAAACACCTGGACCATAACCAAGTGAAACACACTTATCCAAATACTTAGTGTGTTTTCGAGCAACAGCATTAGAAATGGCTTTGCCAGGAGCAAAAGAGCGAATGCCATCACTGCGAATGGAGAAACCCCCGTAACATCCATGCAAACATCCTTACCATTTTCCCGATTAAGAACGAGGATATCATTTGGTCTTAGATCTTTGTCGTCATCCGTATGAAGCCCAAGAGAAACTTCCTTGTGCGCAGGTACATTAGCTTTGTAGCAAATGTCAAGCAACTATATCACGCACAAAGTCATGTATGAACTTATACCCAACATCTTTAGCACGGTGGAGTGCATGATCTCCATAAATATCCATATGCTTGTTACAAGCTAGAGCATGACCCATTCTCAACAAACAAAGGGATACCCAATCGGTAGCAAAGGACGACTCTAAACCGCCTCGGCCCAAGGCATTGGTTAAGCCCGCGATGATAGGAATCGCCAATAAATAATCTTGAGCATGCTTAACTTGGTTAGACCGCCATAAAATGGAATCTCTAGTGAGACATAGAAAATCTGGTGCAGGATCTTCTTCTTAATTGCATCAAAGTAAGTAATCGCCAAGGAATGCGGGGCGATATCATCAACGCAATAAGAAGAAGGCAATCCACATACCGAATAAAATTTGCAGAGCCAACCGATAAACATTACCTTTGTTGGTATGGAAAAGGTCACCAAGGATCGCATTTTGCACAGAAGCCGTCTGACATTGAGATGCGATATAACAGTAGGCTCGGGTGTCTGCCATGGTGTATATGCCGAAGCCACCATCCTTGATAGGCAAAGTAGATAATCTCTCGCTTGTAAAGGCCCAAATCCAGGGCCATCACCGGTGATAAGGAGCCTCAAATACTTGAACAAATGCTCGTCAAAGATCTCATTAGCTTTTTGAAGGGGGCGAGGATTGGTAGTACGTAATGCAAAATATAATCTAGAAACACCCGTACAATTACGAAGTAATAGCATCTCACTTTGGGGGTCCTTGAGCTTTTTGATGGCAGTCATAAGTTGAAGAGTCTTGTCCACTCGACTCAGCATCATATCACTAATAAAGTTCAAGTCCAAACTCACAGGACCTCCCAAAAGTTTAACACCATTAGACGGTCTACCAATCTCAGGAGGGAAAACACCATCATCCACACTTCTGGGATCGACGGAAGGCCAAAATACTTCTGTTTTCTTAACATTGAGATGCAAACCTCTACCTGGGCCTTCATTTTCAATAATACGCAGAGCTTTGGACACTTCAAGCGTATCACCAATGATTGTACCATCATCAAGGTACCAAGCATGTAAATCGAGTTCTGACTAGAAGCAACATTCTTCACAAGAGGGTGAAGAGTCAAGGCAAACAATAAGGGACCGAGAGGATCACCTTCTTGTACTCAAGAGCAGACGACAAAATATATTGGTCGTAATACAATTTCGCAGCCGCATATAATGAATTCTACCCATCGAGAAATACCTGGACAATGAAGACGAACCTCCTTGATGAGTTGAGACCTGCTCACCATGTTGAACGCATTAGAGAAGTCAATAAGCAGCATTGACATCTTGTCTGAGTGTCCTTTCAGCTCGAGGAGACTATTCACAGCGTGTAAAATACTTTCACCTCCAGCAGAAACACCAACTCCAAATTGGTAATCCCCTAAGTAAGAAGCCAAATCCTTCCCAACAACAAAGGCAGCCACCTTGGAAACCAATCTACGCCAAACCGTGCCAACTGCAATAGGACGAAGACCACCTCCAGGCTTGAGTAACGGAGTTAAAGGCACGCTAGCAACAAACTCTCCCAACTCCGCAGGGCATTTCCCAGCCAACCAAAGGTTGACAACCCCCGTAATCGAAGCAAGTAAGATGTCAGCGATAGCAGCATCAGGTCCACTCATCGCATCGACTAAGTGCTGAGCCCTCAACCCGTCTCGACCGCAAGATGTACCCTTGGGAAAACTCTTAATAGCCCCCAATATTGCTCTGCAATCAACAACGATTGAGTCCGCAGTAGTCTCTTCGCAAGGAACAGCTGGAGGAGGCGATACCGGATGTTTATCTTGTAATTCCAAGTAGGTCTGTTTATTGCAAGGCGCCACACCTACTGAAGAAATTACACGGATGGCAGCTCCAAAATGACCACAACTTATCTTTCGACGACATGCCGTTAAATTAGCAGACTCCAGCTTCTTCACATCACTCTGTCTAGGCCGGACTGGAGTCTGTAATAACTTGTCCACCAAAGTGAGGCACCCATCAGGCTCCCTCCAAATAGATAAGGCATTATTTATAGCTGCCACTTGAAGACGTTTACGCTTACAAGACCTCGCCTCAGCCGCGTTCTTGGGTCTGTAAAGCGTTAGTGTGCAAATAGGGAGCAAAATGAGCTGAATCCAGGCAGACGTGCTAGCTGGATTGGCTATCACCTTGTCAAGGCAACATTTTAAGGCTCTCGAAAATGATAGACGACACTTGTGGGGGATACAAGTTACGGTCTGGAACTGGCGTAAGAGTACATAATTAAGCATCTCGGTAGAAAGGGAGCAAGGAAACTCAGCACCATCGTCAATCCCGTCAGAAGCACCTACATCGACATCTGAAACCCCCTCCACAACATCGGCTTTGCTCTCGGTAGAGAAAACTAACCCATGAAAGAGGAAATCAACACCTTCACCATTGAAGGGTCCAGCAACTACATCACCATGAATCAATCCCTCCTTCCCTTTGCAAGACATCCTCCAAGCGTGAAGATGAAGACATCTGCAACACACCCACATGCGTAAGAAGTTGAGAAGCTTCTCCCAAGCGTGACGAATGTCTTTGTGAATTGGCCATTAAGTCTCTCGCATTGTTCCTTCTTTGTTCTCGAGAAGAAAAGTGTTTGTCGTGGAGATGCTTGATGATAGACCCCTTAGCATATCCCCTGCCTTTCGTACCATCCAAACACCCATGAACTCCCTTGAAGGGGCAATGGCAGATATTATCAATACCTGTAACATCTTCCGTGGGAGGTGAAGGAGAGACGGATAGGGGAGGTGAAGAAGACAACCGGCTACATGGAGTTCCTTTCGATTTTTACTGTAGCATCTCTGCGGAAATCGGATAATACTGAAGCATATGTTACTGTAGCAACAATGAAGGTTTGGAAAAACGAGCATGCCAACCAGACGGATCTTAAAAATAAAGAAATATTCCATCACTGCAAACACATTAGAACTTGAAGACCAAACGCTACTTAGAAGAAAAAAAAAAATCAAAATCAAAATAAAAAATAAGTAATGAATAAACGAATCAAAAGAAAAAAAAATAAATAAAAATAAAACCTGTAAACCAAGTTTGAACGGATGAATCCACCGAAATGCTGTTGGAGATGAAATCCCATTACTACTTGAAGCTTGATCTAATCTGTTGATTTGAAAATGGGTTTGAAGTTTGAAATTTTTTTTTTACTGTTTGAGAGCGTCTCTCTCTGTTGATTTGAAAATGTGTATTTAATTTCTGTTTTTTTTTTTTTTTTTTTTTTCTATTTCATTAGATTCTACATTGAAAATGTCTATCTTTAGTATTTATTTATTTTATTGTTTTGTCCGGAAAAAAGAAACGAAAACCAAATGAGAAGAGGGAAAATACAATTTAGAGAGCCGAGGAAAGATTTTAACTCGCGGAAAAAAAGAGAGGGATGAAAAAAAAGAAATCAAAAACCTTATCGCGTAAATTGACAAGAAGCTAAACAGCCACGAATGCTGAGAAAGCTCTGCCACCACTATAAACTCACTTCCGCTACCATTTTTCTATCTTCTTCTTCTTCTTCTTCTTCCCTCTATTCTATCTAAAACCCCAAACTTAGATAGAATCTACCATTTTTCTGCATTTTCTTAATCCACTGTCACTTCAGTTCTGAGGTAATTTTCTTGAATTCATTCATACAATTCTTTCTTTCTTTTTATTTTTCTTATCTCATTGTAGACACTTCTCCAAGTTGGTTCAATTTTATCAAGTTCACTAAGACAACTTAGGGTTTTGTTTCTTAAACAACAACAACACTATATTAATTTAAGTGGAGTTAATGGGGAATTCTATTGTTTGAGAATCTCTGAGTGAATTCTACTTGCTAATTTGCAGAATTTTGAGGGTCATTTAGTAGGTATTGTTTATTGGGTTTCATGCTGATTCAAACTAGTAGTAGTAGTAATTTATAAGACAACCCCCCAATGGCTTCTTTGGCTTCCCTAGCTAGTTTGGGAAGTGTAAGACCAAGTTCTTCTTGTTATTTTGAAGGTTCTTCGCAATTGGTTCGAAGGATTTCGATAAGTAGTAAAGGGGGTGTTAGTTTTCTTAATTGTCCAAATGGGCAGAAATGGAATTGTGCATCAGTATGCAAATGTATGGTTACAACAGCTAATTTTGTAGCAGAACAAGGAAATTCTTCTATTTCATTAGATTCTACATTGAGAGATGAGAATAATGCCGCTGACCTTGTTCTTAAACCTGCTCCCAAACCTGTTTTAAAATCTCCGCCTAGACTAGAACCGCCAGTTTTAAATGCTGCACCACCTCGGAATTCAGTATATATACCACCTAAGAAACCTAGTGTAAATTCAAGTAGTGACAAATCAGAGAATCTAGAGGAAAGAAATAAGGTGATTGAATCACTTGGGGAGGTTTTGGAAAAAGCAGAAAAACTCGAGACTACTTCTACAGCAGGAAGATCGAGTAGTAGTAGTAGTACTTCTGCTGGAGTTGGTGCTAAACCTGCAGCTGGCACTAGAACAACGGGTAGTAGACCAGTGAATCCTGTGCCAAATCGTAAGGCAAAAACTTTGAAGAGTGTGTGGCGAAAAGGGAATCCTGTTGCAAGTGTGCAAAAGGTTGTGGAATCTCCTAAAATCACTATAAGTGAGAAGGAGGTAGGTGCCAAGGCAGAGGAGGTGGTGAAGGAAGCAATTCAGGCAAGTACTCCTCTTAAACCCCCTCAGCCTCCTCAGAGAGTTCAACCGACGCTACAATCAAGACCTGCTGTTGCTCCCCCTTTACCTGTAATAAAGAAACCTGTTATTCTAAAGGACGTTGGAGCTGCTCCACGTCCACTGGTTACTGCGGAGAAACAAACTGTCACTGCAGAGAGAGAAACTGGTTCAAAAACAAAAGAGCGAAAACCAATCTTGATTGACAAGTTTGCATCCAAGAAAGCTGCATCAGATCCCATGATGGCTCAGGCAGTTTTAGCACCTCCCAAACCTGGAAAAAACCCTGCTTCTGCAAAGTTTAAAGATGAGCAACGTAAAAGATCCGGTGCTCCTGTTGGATCAAGGCGTCGTATGAGTTCTTCTGAGATACCTGATGATGACTCTTCAGAGCTAAATCTGAAAATCAAAGGTGCTGCAAGAAAAGGTAGAAAATGGAGTAAAGCCAGCCGAAAGGCAGCTCGACTACAGGCAGCAGCTGACGCAGCTCCTGTTAAGGTGGAAATTCTTGAGGTGGAGGAGGACGGAATGTCGACAGAGGAATTGTCGTTTAACTTAGCTATCAGCGAAGGTGAAATTCTTGGGTTTATGTACTCTAAGGGGATTAAACCAGATGGAGTACAGAAATTGGATAGAGACATGGTGAAGATGGTATGTAAAGAGTACGAGGTGGAAGTCATTGATGCAGCTCATGTTGGAGTGGAAGAGAAGGCAAGGAAGAATGAAGTTTTCGACGAGGAAGACTTGGACAAGCTAGAAGATAGGCCTCCAGTTCTTACTATAATGGGTCATGTGGATCATGGGAAAGTAAGTAGCAACAAATTTCTTTATATTTTCTCCTTCAGTATACAATTAACTGCAATAAATTACATGGCATTGAGTTTTTTGCTAATATTAATTTTCATTGCTCCACTTGACAGACAACCCTTCTGGATTATATTCGTAAGAGCAAGGTAACAAATATTTTTCTTGGTATTGCTTCATAGCTTCTCTTGTGATATCTTAAAAGGAAAACCTATTGTTTGGGGGCCATATTGTGATTCTTTTCAGTTTATGCAATGGTCCAGACCCTTCATAAGACTCAGATTATAGATTTTCCATTTATCAGAATCATGCAGTGTTCGCTGTGACACAATGTTGGCATGTCTCATGAGTGAAATCTTAAAAATGTATAGGTGACTGCATCTGAAGCAGGAGGAATAACACAAGGAATTGGGGCATATAAAGTGCTTGTTCCCGTAGATGGCAAGCCTCAACCATGTGTTTTCCTTGATACACCAGGCCATGAGGTAATCCTTGCTGTCTCTTTTGAAGTTCTAACTTGAGATCATTTTCTCTTCTTTTGGATATTAGGTTCCTGTGATTAACCAAGTGTATTCTAGTTTCTATTTTTTTCGTTGGCATAGTTGTAAGTATTTTATTTGTACTTACCTTCCCTAGGCATTCGGGGCAATGAGAGCACGTGGAGCAAGGGTGACAGATATTGCCATCATTGTCGTGGCTGCTGATGATGGGGTCCGCCCTCAAACAAATGAGGCCATTGCTCATGCCAAAGCAGCTGGGGTGCCAATTGTTGTAGCTATTAATAAGGTACAATACTCGTGTTGGCGACTGATAGTAATCCATTCATGTCCTTGGCATGTGGCACTGATTCTTCCTCCTATTTCTCTTACGTTCTATTCTAATTCTATTACATGGTGTACTCCTTTTGTTTCTTCACTAGGATTTCAGAATTGGAACTTTAAAAATTCTAATAAGAATCTCTTGTCTACATAAGAAATTGTCAATGCTTCTCCTCTTTCTAAATGCATCAGAATGACTCATACTTTAGCTTTATGTTCATTCAGATTGACAAGGATGGAGCCAGTCCAGAGCGAGTCATGCAAGAGCTCTCTTCAATTGGTCTAATGCCTGAAGATTGGGGCGGTGATGTCCCAATGGTTCAGGTTTTTATTCTCTTAACCGAAACAAGTTCATGCACCTTTCTGCAACACTATAAACATTATTGGGGATTGATGTGTAAATCATTTCCTTTATCAGATAAGTGCTCTTAAAGGGGAGAATGTGGATGATTTGCTGGAGACTGTAATGCTTGTTGCTGAGGTACATATATTGTTTTCCGTCCTCTGCTAAGTTGAGCCAGCTAATTACTAATATTATTTATGTTTGTTTTCCCTTCAAAGTGTCATATACTTCATTCACTATACACTTCTAGACTTCTGGTTACTACAGATGAGAAATTTTAACTTTTCATTTGCATTTTCAATGGAAATATCAGAGGAAAGCTGTGAACCCTGTACATGTTATGCCACATTACTAATTTCTAAATATTGTTCAGCAAATTCATGCTTTGCTAACTCTTGTATTGCTTGCTAGGCATGCTAATGTAATAGCTCAGTATCCAATGCATATTGTTCATGACCACTTGGCAATGCAATGAATGCTGGAGATAAAACATCATATGTATTTGTGGGAAGTAACTCCTCTAAGTGGAGGTCATCTGGTAAAGAATCAGACCCCTCTTTGCATGGATGATCTCCTGGAGTTCTCCATGTGTATGCCATACTCGCCTTGAAGAGACCATACCATCGCTCATTGTTTGATTGAAAAACTTTTCAGTAATCTGTTTAAAATAGTCCATACAAGTTCAAGAGGTAGATTTATGACCATATCAAGAACTTGCTTACATGTGCAAGTGTCAGAGCTTTCCGAAATTCTGACCTTCAGTGTGTTAATTTGCAGTTACAAGAATTGAAGGCTAACCCTCACAGAAACGCAAAGGGAACAGTCATTGAGGCTGGTCTTCATAAATCAAAAGGACCTGTAGCTACACTTATTGTTCAGAAAGGAACCCTCAAAAGGGGGGATGTTATAGTTTGCGGTGAAGCCTTTGGAAAGGTTTGTTACTGGTGACACGATCTTTGTTTCAAAATCTGCAGTGCACATGTTGTTCATCCGACTCTGACTGCTGTCTTTATTCAGGCAAGGGCCTTGTTTGATGACAGTGGAGCTATAGTTGACAAAGCAGGTCCTTCTACTGCTGTCCAGGTCCGTGAATTTGTACCATTTTGTTTTTACCTCTTTAAATCTTTGCTGTTTTATATTAGAACATGTTCGTTGGTTTTTAAGATTTGATGTAGTCAAATCTTATTCTCTTTTACATTATTATTCTCTGGAGCAGTATTGGTGCTAAACATATTAGATTGCTTAACAACGAGAGATGACTTCTTTCTAGCAAGCTTTTATCTTTCTGGAGCATTTAACTTCAGCCATTCTTTTCTAAATAAAAGATAATTATTTTTGTTCCAGTTAGACTCCCCTCGCTAGGAAGTTGGATAGAAAGTAGGAGTGATATATCCTTTTGGTTTGCTAAAAATTATTGTTAAAAATCATTTGGAAAGCAGAGAATAAGCATCCTGCAATCCTGGCTGTTAAATCATCTCATTATATTCTCCGCCTCTCAGGAAAACAGTAAAATAGAATTTTGCAAGTTGTAAAACTAGTGGTAACGTAACCACAAAAGTTAATTTCATGGGGTATTAACTT
The DNA here is from genome assembly GCA_023529315.1 of Papaver bracteatum. NCBI lineage: Eukaryota > Viridiplantae > Streptophyta > Magnoliopsida > Ranunculales > Papaveraceae > Papaver > Papaver bracteatum. Next base: position 136,623 of record JAJJWX010000888.1, read on the forward strand.
TTGTAGCCACATCATCCTTTTTGAAGCATTCATGAATTGCTTGCTGTTTCATTCCTCATTGTTGTGTGAACACCTTCCACAACTGCATACACTTTCTGTATATCTGCCTAATAGCCCATCTACTGTTGCAGGTCCTTGGCTTTAGTAGTGTTCCTACTGCCGGAGATGAGTTTGAGGTTGTTGACTCACTTGATACAGCTCGTGAAATGGCGGAGACACGTGCAGTATCATTAAGAGATGAAAGGATATCATCAAAAGCCGGTGATGGGATGGTTACACTTTCTTCATTAGCTGCCGCAGTTTCAGCTGGAAAGCAGGCCGGAATAGATTTGCACCAGCTGAATGTTGTGATGAAGGTTGATTTACAGGTAATATTCAAATTCCAAATGATTTATGTAACACAATCAATATAGTGTACTTTGTTCTCGTGTCTCCAATATAATGGAAGGACGGGCTAGCAATTTTCATGATGCAATGAAATAACTTGCACTAAAGAAGCAATGCTGCCACTTTAGTACCTTTCAGTACTGATGTTCCCCTGGATGTCCTTCGCATCCTGCTGGTAGGGGCTGGTATACCATCCTGGTGGCATTGATATTGTTTCCTCAAAAGTACACTATTCTGTTTGTTTCTTAAATCTTTGTCTTTACTTCTTCCAAATTAATTCTGAAGCTCATCGTCTCTGTTAGGGTTCCATTGAGGCCATCAGACAAGCTCTTCAAGTGCTCCCTCAGGATAATGTAACTTTAAAGTTTCTTCTGCAAGCAACAGGGGATATAAGTGCAAGTGATGTTGATCTTGCTGTGGCAGCTGGTAAAGCCATTATAATAGGTTTCAATGTCAAAGTGCCAAATGCTGTCAAGAGCCATGCAGACAACAAAGGTGTAGAGATTCGGTTGTACAGAGTCATTTATGAGCTTATCGATGACATGAGGAAAGCAATGGAAGGACTTCTTGATCCCGTTGAGGTAAACCTTATCTGATGCCTACTATTTTCAATTGTCTCCATTATGAAGCATGGAATGCCCTTGTTAGGCACATAAAAAAGTGTCCAACATAGATAGCACATGCGTTTTCTGCCTCTCTCTTGTCAAGATTTATGAAGGATTTTAACAGATCATTTCTTTTATATCATTACATTTCTAAAGTATAAGAGTTCAAACTAAATCAAGGTTACCGTTTCTATTCTTTCTTCATAGGAACAAATACCCATTGGAGCTGCTGAAATCCGTGCCGTCTTCAGCAGCGGCAGTGGTCGTGTTGCTGGATGCATGATAACAGATGGAAAAATTGTGAAAGGCTGTGGAATTCGGATCCTTCGAAATGGAAAAACAATCCACGTTGGTGTTGTTGATTCTTTGAGACGAGTGAAGGAAGTTGTGAAAGAGGTATGTTTCTACAGCTAATTTACCAGAACTTGTCTGGAAAAATCTGTCATTGTTTTGATTACTTGTGTAAATTCAAGTTGAAAAGAAATTCGGTTATTTGAACTTCATTCAAGTTTGCGCTCTTTAAACCTTTTGAATCGCAAGCAAATGGCTCATTGTTCTATCACCCCTTTTTTGTTTTGCTTTCTATCTCATGGGTTTTCCTTCTTTTGATCAGGTAAATGCCGGACTAGAGTGTGGTGTTGGGATTGACGATTACACTGATTGGGAGGCAGGTGATACCATAGAGGCCTTCAACTCTGTTCAGAAACAACGATCACTTGAAGAAGCATCATCTTCCATGGCAGCTGCAATTTCAGGTGAGGGTTACTAGGTTTTGAAACACAAATACCCAAAAAAATAGAGATGGACTTAACCAGCAACTACGATTCTCAATTGAAATCAGTTTTACTTTCCCGATTTGGGGTACCACATTGGCATAGCTTTGAAAATTCACCCACCAGGTATATGATTTTTCTTGTCATTTTGCATTGCCGTCATTTATGTATCCCAATCGATATTAGAGAATCTATCCGAGTGTTGCTCAAATTTGGTCAAGTTGATGTATGCACTGCTGTAAATAATCTCCCCTAGTGATGTCCATCTTTTTTGTAAAGTCTGGATATTTTGATTTGAAGTTTTTCAAATCAAATCTCAAACCTCACTTGTAATAGCTAAAGAACCATTTTGAAAAGAAGCATACTTCCACCTTCTTCCGAGTTTTCAGGTGTGTATCTCCACTCCAAGAATGTTGTAAATGTTTGGCACCCTAGACTATGTAACTTAGCAGTGAATACATATGGCGCAAGTCATGCCGTTTCGAGTATAAGAGATGGCAGAGATGGTGGTGTTTTACAGCACATTGCTGCATTCATTATGTTAGATTTCATTTACAGCTTAGTTTTTGAGACCTTTGATGAAGCGTGCTTGTAATGACTAATAATGTCAGATGGCTGCAATTTTTGCAAGACTTTCACAAGAGAAATTTCAATCATATTCCAAACTTAAAAGATACAGCCTTCTAAAATTTCACTTTATTAAGTACTAACTGATATTATCAGTAGTATTTCAACAATTACATGTTTTACTGAGCATCACCCCCAGCGAGACTTGTAATGAGCGACCAATTCATTATAACTAGGCAAGTTCTCTTTGACTGCTGGCACTTCATTGAACCTTTCGATCCATGCCTGCAGAAGTGTACAAGTTTCAAATATCTTCACTTGTTTGAGCTCTTCAATCACTTTCATCCAATGAATTCCGATTCCAATTGCCAAGTCCGCGAATCCGATATCGTCTCCCCCGAAAAATTTCTTGTCACCTAGTCCATGTTCTTCAAGGGTTCTTAGCACTTCGACGACTTCATTGACTGTTTTCTCTTTGGTTTCCTCAGTAACAAAAAATAAACTCCAAAAGGTTGATTCCTAAGTACAACAAAATGAAGAAAAAACAAGAATCAATGAATGAATGGTGAAAGAAAAAAAAAAAAAAAATTGCATAATTAATCTACAAGTTGAATTATTTACCTTGTCATGCAAAAATTTAGCCCAGAAACGAGCTTTAGATCTTTCATAAGGATCTTTGGAGAGTAATGGATATTTGTCCGGCCATGTCTCATCGATGTACTCCAGTATGATCAGCGATTCTACGATGGGTTTTCCGGCATGAACTAGGATTGGGATTTTCTTGTGAACTGGGTTGTATTGCAAGAGTAAATCACTCTTGTTTGAAAGATCTTCTTCTATGTATTCATGGTTCAGACCTTTTAGTTGTAGAGCACATTTAACTCTGCAAACAAATGGGCTATACCATACACCAAATAACTTCAAATCTTCCATTATGAACTTTTTTACTTTCTTTCTTTGATATCTGAATTTCTCTGTAAGGTTTGGTATTTATGTTTGAAGTAGTTTTAGACCTACTACTTGACTGCCTGTGCACAGGTCAAACTTAAGATATCCTTCACGTCATATACGATAAATGATTTGTGGACGTACTCCACCGACTAAAGTGAATTGATTTCTAGAACAAGTTGGTAAGGAAGGAACTCAAATCCCAATTCCCCTCCCTTTAAATTCTAAGCCTTATTACCAAGGTTTTAAAAACGTCCATTAAAACGGTCACACACATATTCCGTGGCCGTGAGGGTCCCCGAACCCCGTGCTTTTATTATGCCGATAAATAGGAAAAAACTGCAGTTTTTTAGTGCCGTTTTTCAGTTTTCATACACGTTATAATTGTTTTATCTAAAATTAGTTTGAATGTTTTTTTCTTCTAAATAACATTTTAAAGTGCATTTTTTAGAACTGTTTTCCCATTATCACGCACGTTATAACCGTGTAAATAACTTTCTTACCATTTTTTTTTTGATTTTTTTTCCTCTGGATTGAATAAAGGACCAACCATTATGCATGCATTTTGACACGTCGTCCAGAACATCTCATTTGAAATAATATTCTTCACTTGTCTAGCTTGTTTAGTTTTTGCCTCATCCGATTTCAGAAATTCCTTGTCCAAAAATAGGCTCTCGATAGCATTACGTTGATCAATGATGCTTTTGATCTCAATAAAATTCGTTGAAAACCTTGTTAAGCCAGGGCGCAATAGATTACGTCCTGCAGAATGTTGTCAAAATCTAGCAAGAACCCAATCATGATTGTAAATAAATTTGCTAATTTGTCTTGCTTCTCCGGTCACATCTTTAACAAAGGGGAATTTTTCCACATCTTCCAACATCAAGTCCAATACGTGAGCAGCATAAGGAACCCAGAAAAATGTGCCATATTCTGATGCCAATCTCTTACCTATTCAAAAAAATAAAAATAGAAAGAAGTTACTGATTAATATATTCCCAATCAATAGTATAAAGCACAATTTAGCTAACTTTGCCTATATGAGTGGTGGTCAGGATTTATCCTTGGCAAAGATAAATCAAAGGCCGTGGTTCTCCGTGCCACACCCAACAAGTCGCACACGTGGTGTTCATTCCAATATTATGAATTAAAAATGAATACTCAAGTCAAGATATGGAATTTCAAAAATTATAACGGGGAGGTTCGAACTCATGACCTATTAAGTGTTATTAATTAGTATAAGTGATATGTCTAGAGAGAAGATAAATCTATGGTCATGGTTTGTTCAACTTAAATATTAATTAGGATAAATGTTTTATTAATTGATGTCTCATTAATTTCTCATGATAAATGATTTATTAATTTTACATCATAAATATTCCTTAATTAATATTAATACATATCTCCATCAATAAATAATAATTTTGACAAAAATTATTTCAATAGATATTAGTGGTGGTGGTGGTAGTAGAGGAAGAAGTAAGTGGTGGAAGCGGTGGAAGGTGTTACTAAGTGGTGGAGGCGGTAACATTAGTTTTGGTGGAAGAAATAGTGGCACTGGATGGTTTTAATGACGGTGGTATTGGTTTTTTCTTTTTGAATAAAAAATAATAATTTTTTTTACATGACGGGTAACATTGTATTGTGAAAAGTATAGTTGGTTGTTTTTTAACGATAAAAAAAGGCGGATAACAAATACTTTTGGGATGATACCTAATCATATAAGACAAAATGGTTGTTTTTGGTACCATTGCTATCTTTGGTAACCGTTCGTACGCATGATTTTCAATATTAACAAAAAACATATACTCCCTCTGTCCTAAAATTTATGTCCTCTATTCTATTTTTGTTTGTCTAAAAATACTGGCCAGCTTCTGTTTATAGTCATATTTTTTAGTCAAGCTCCCAAATATATCCTTCAATTTTTATAATTAGAAAATAATTTTTAAATATCACCAAAAAAAAATCTTACATGATATCTTCCTCAATAAGAAACAAATCTACTAAATCAAGCCTTAAATATTTTTATTTTTATCTTCTATTTAAACATCTTAAATGATATCTTCCTTAATAGGAAACAAAATTACTAAATTAATCCATAAATATTTTTATTGTTATCTTCTATTTAAACATTTCTATAAATAATAAAATTACCAAATATATATTTTTCTTACATGCTCCATATACTCCTTTAAATTTTAGTAATAACATAGCATTTAATAGGGACAGTTTTGTACATTCCTCCGGTTTCCTTAATATCTTGACTTAGTCAAAGCGGACTAATAATTTAGGACGGAGGGAGTAGTTGAATAAATTAATTGACGACCTAAGTTTGTTAAATCTAATCTTTATACATGACGTGTGGGATTAAAAGTTATAAGTGTGTCCAATATTCTACGAGGGATGGAAAATGGTGGTGGTGGAGAAAGAAGTGATATCTGGTGGTTTGTGGTAATCGGTAGGTATTGATGAGTAGTAATTGACTATGTTAATTATGTGCTGCTACAAAAGGATAACACTATAAATTAGAAATGTGGTTGATCGTCCTAATGCTAATATAAACTCGGTTAAAATACATGAAAATTAAGAAGAAGAAAAAAATATTTGGATGTCACGTTATATAATAAATAACACTAAAAACTACATATTTAGTATCAAGGTTCCAATAGATAAATCTAAGGTTGTATTGAGATCCCGTAAGCAGAGGGCGAGTTGGTCTTGGATTTTCGAATGATAATGAATATAATGAAACGCTCCCTCTCGGTTTCTCCAATGAAAACCGAAACCTTCTAAAAAAATAATCAATCGAACAACACTTAGATGGAACGCATCACCACCAGTGTAAACTTCTCTGAATTGCTACATATCCAGTGAAATTTCTACAGATTAATCTGGTGATTTCGTCCTACCGTAGTTTTTAACGAGGCATGCAATTAAATCTCTAATAGTGATTTTAAAGGTATTTAATAATTACAAATTCTCTTATAAGTTTTGTTTATGCAAGTATTGATTTAACTTGGGTTCTTTTATATTTTTGTGTTAATTAAGTTGATGACTATTTAATTTGAATACATGTTTGGTTAACAAACTTTGATACATATAGGGTATTTTATTTGTAGAACTGATGTTAATCTCTCATTTTTCCCGTTAGCACTTTGTTTCGATCCTGTATTTGTAGACATTATTTGACTAATGTTGTGGTATTTGTTTAATCTCAAGGCCGATTAAACCCAATGTGTGTTGTATACATTGAAGGAGACAAAAGTTTGTGTCAGCTCTACCTTGAAACTAATAATTTTTCTTCGGAAGGTTAGTTGAATTTATGTAGATACAAATATCAATATGACTATGCTCTTTAAAACTCTAAATTACTTGAGTAACACTAGATGTGAGAACGTCATTCATGCACTACTTAGCATAGTTGGCGTGAAATCTTTTTATCCACGAATTTCTTCAATTTTATGTTATCAATATGATTGAGAAATAATTTTACACGTGTTTTGATTTACTATTATAAGTTTATTTTTTCTACTCACATGTGTATATTTCAGCCTTCCAATAGCCAAGGGTTCTTCATTTTCATAACTCTCACATTTGCAAATTATAAATAAATAGTGTTTATCTATAGTAGGGAAAATATTATGGGTTTTTGCTTCACTCCTTAGAGCCTTAGTTATCAATAATTTCAGAACAAATGTATTCATAAACATCATGGAGTTGGATTGGCAGTTTAGGTATATGTACTGTTAGATGAAATATTCTTTTTGAAGTTTGAAATTATAATATGATGCAACAATAAATGGGAAAAAAAATTATTTACTTTTTTTTCTTCATGTTGGCACGACATTATTACTCCGTCCAGATAATAAATTGGAATAACATGCTTAAGTAAAAAATAAAAAGATCGGGTAACCCATTTTGTTTCCCAAAACCTATTTGAATATCAAAATAATTACTCACGAATAAAATGAAGCAAGAGGAATGTGAACAATATCGTATTAGAGATAAAACATCCCGTGCCGTTACGGCACGGGTTAAGATCTAGTATATAATAAAATGAAGTTATTCTTAGTTACCTGCAGCTTTGAATTAGGATCCTTGATCTGTTACTAATTAAACAATATTTCTCGGACCAACATCATCTATAACGGGCTTGCACAAAGTAATTAAATACTCTGTTGTCAACCGATTATGTTCTATGTCGACACTTTTCAAAAACGTAATGCCACTACCACTGCAAACTAGAAAGTTTACAATCGTACAGTTGTTTTTTCTTTTCCAACCATCAGACATGAGTGTACAACTATATTCTCTCCAGTAATGTCGTTGGACAGACACCACATATTTTTCAATCCTTTGTTTTTCTGAAGTTAATATGGGATTCGACAACTTATAAGATGATGGGATTCGACAACTTATAAGCTAAAGAATATAAACATGACTATCGAATTATACACATTTCTTATACTAACAATAATCAAATAAAATGGTAGTATTAGAATTTCTTAATGATATAGGTCATCTATTAGTTGGAAAAAATTTAAAAATTAATAGGTCATCTATTTAGGGACGTAGGGAGTTGTTGATGGTGGTTTTTAGCTTAGGGTTAAAATAGTAAAACACTAAACCATAGCAGACAGTAATGTCACAACATTTAAAGCAACAAGCATTTACTAGGCACATTTACTGAAACCTTTAATGTGACTCTAAAATAATTACCCGGGTATATTTTTCAAATTAGGGTTACGATGAGCCAAACCCTAATTCCCACGTGTGTCAATGGAAAATCATGCCAGCCACACCGACCGCGCCAAGGCATGCCAACCATGCTAGCCGCACCTCTGTGCCAATGGAAAATCATGCCAGCCACACTAACCGTGCCAAGGCATGCCAACCATGCTAGCCGCACCTCTGTGCCAATGGAAAATCATGCCAGCCACACTAACCGCGCCAAGGCATGCCAACCATGCTAGCCGTACCTCTGAGCCAATGGAAAATCATGCCAGCCACACCAACCGTGCCAAGGCATGCCAACCATGCTAGTCGCACCTCTGTGCCAATGGAAAACCATGCCGGCCACACTAACCGTGCCAAGGCATGCCAACCATGCTATCCGCACCTCTGTGCCAATGGAAAATCATGCCAGCCACACTAACCGCTCCAAGGCATGCCAACCATGCTATCCGCACCTCTGTGCCAATGGCTAATCATGCCAGCCACACCAACCGCGCCAAGGCATGCCAACCATGCTAGCCGCACCTCTGTGCCAATGGAAAATCATGACAGCCACACCAACCGCGCCAAGCCATGCCAACCATGCTAGCTGTACCTCTATGCCAATGGAAAATCATGCCAGCCACACCGACCACGCTATGCCAAATATATCTCGCCATGGCTCCTTATGCCGCCCCACAATGCTGGCCTTTCCCTCACGACTACCAAAGTGAAGGCGTGCAACAATCAACGGTTGCCCTTCAATCCCAGGAGCAAATACTGGCCGTCTAAGGTCCCCTCACGACCTTTGGCCCAAAACCCTAGCTTGGTCGCGCACCTAGCCAAAGCTATCCACGCCGGCCGCGCCATGCCAAACACGTCTCGCCATGGCCCCTCATGCCGCGCCACCATGCTGGCCTTCCCCATACGGCTACCAAAGTAAAGGCGTGCAACAATCAACGGTTGCCCTTCAATCCCAGGAGAAAATCCTGGCTGTCTAAGGTCCCCTCACGACCTTTGGCCCAAAACCCTAGCTTGGTCACGCTATGCGCCCATGGATACCCCTTAGCCCCACATGCCAAGCCAAAACCGCACCTAGCCCAATATAGTCACGCCATGCGCCCATGGCTACCCCTTTGCCCCACATGCCAAGCCAAAACCGCACCTAGCCCAAGCTAGTCACGCCATGCGCCCATGGATACCCCTTGGCCTCACATGCCAATCCAAAACCGCACCTAGCCCAAGCTAGTCACGTCATGCGCCCATGGCTACCCCTTGGCCCCACATTCCAAGCCAAAACCACACCTAGCCCACGCTAGTCACGCCATGCGCCCATGGCTACCCCTTGTCCCCATATGCCAAGCCAAACCAAACCTAGCCAAGCTATCCGGGCCATGCCAAACACACTTTGCCTTGGCCCTAGCCGTGCTAGTCACGTCACAACTAGCCAAGCACCCTTTCCTTGGCCCTAGCCATGCCATACGCCTATGGCGAACCCTTGGCCCCTCATGCCAAGTCTAAATACACCCTAGACGTGCCACCCTGTTGGACCTCACTACGCGGCTACCAAAACGAAGGCGTGCAACGTTCAACAGTTTCCCCTCCTCTCAAGATGCCATCTCGACCGTCGAAGGTCACTAGGCTAGCAAGTTCCCCGAGCTCGACTTTCCAAGCCACAACAACGTGTTACATGTTTTCCAAAAACATTCGAGACATCAACACAAACTGGGGGATTCTCTTTGGGTATTGGTTTGGTGGTCTACAACGTGCGGCGTACACTACGCCCTTCATTAGGAAGTGTCATAAGGGTGAGGCGCCTAGTAAATACGGGAGTTATGTGGGAAATGTTCATGGGACATAAATCCACGAGTTAACAACCTTATGGAACATCAATTCCACAACGTTAATAGTTTCATGAAATCCAGTTTCATGCGTTAACCACTTTATGGAATATCAAGTCCATGCATACGGTTACCACCTCCTCCCATTTACTTCCCCACTCCTTAATGAGACCAGGGTACGTTTCTACTTCGACTTGTATAAATAGGTCTTACCTATTTCTATTTGGACAACAAGTTCATTCGGACAAGACAACACTCAGAAATACTTACTTATCTCTCCTCGTGACCTCTCCTACCTTTTCTGATAACAAGTCGTAGAAACCCAACTGCTCTTCCATAATCAACTATTCTGGTCTCACCACTCTCCTTGCTTCCCTCCCCAAAAATAACCCATTCTCCTCCTCTTTGTGACCGAAGCAAGTCTGGAACGGCCATTTCTTGGTTTAGGTCGGACTTGTACAAATTGATATCTCGAATCTAAAGTATTCCCTTGCAGTACATTGTTTAGGATTTAAACAGTTTCTCACCTTCACACCCGCAATTACCAAAATCGGCAGAAATTATTTTCACCTATAAACAGGAGTATTAAAAAAAAAAAACCTAGTAACAACGTTTTTTAGACGCGTTAAAATGTTTTCACGCACCTTATAACCGTTACATAGGAAATTCAGATCATAATTTTTTATTATTTTCTATTTAACCGTTACAACTCCCGTTATTTTCAAAAAAACCCCAAAAGCGCGTTTTTTTCCTATATAACGCGTTTTTTTTCCCAAAACGTGCTCACACATGTGAAAACGCATTATAACGGTCACGCCCAGTCCGTGACCTGAGCCGTGACCCGTTTTTCAAACCTTGCTTATTACAACGACTGTTATTTCTAAATGAAAGCTCCAATAACATTTTTGTTATTTGAGTCGTTGTAATGCTCTAACATGCGTTGCATTCGTTGATGTTGAAACCCGTTATAACACTAACAGCCTCATGAGGAATTTTTAAGAAGGTTTTAGAACAGCCGTAAAAGACGTTGTCCAATCTGTGATATTGCTCACGGCCAAGTATCATGTCGGTGACCGTGGGCATGTTTGTATTAAAATGGTTTGGGGAAAGCTGATTATCCTGGCGAGATCGGGGTATACCCAAATTTAAATGGACCTAGTGCCCTTCCTGAGGGGTGGTCAAAATTGGTGATTTTACTCTAATACACTTGAACTAATTAACTTAAAAACGAAACCCTAAAATTAAAAATTAAAAAACTCTTAATCTTCCCTAATCTCTCTGCTCTTCCCCTTCATTTTCTCCCATTTCTTCCATCAATTGAAAATCTTGAACTTTTATTTTCCACAAAAATGGTTAATTATAAATGATCCAGCAGCAATACAGATTCAACAGGTAATATCAAAAGATCCAAATCATAGGAAAAAGGTAAGGGAAAAGTTGGAACCAGTGAAATTCCTGAACCTAAATTTCCAATCCCTCAACATGTTGAAAAGAACCCTCTACCGGCGAAAATAAGACTGTAAGTGATGTCTAAACTCAAACCCATTATCGTGTTGTTTGTTTTGATTGTTATATTAGGTTACAAATCGAAAATTATGATTTCTGGGTCTTTAGTCGACAGGGTTTAAAAAAAAAAATAGATGTCGGCCTTAGGATGTAAGTGGTATTCCGCAGGGTCAGAACATGAATAACATGCCGAGTTTTCATGATTTCCATGGCGACTGTAAAACATTAACCAGGACCGGCAGGGTTATCAATAACCAACCATGCCAACTTTTCTTTAGTCGTCATCTTCACGACTTTATGTCACATAAACTTGATTTTCCTGAGTTCAATTTTGTTAATAGTCGGCATCTTATATGAATAAGACCCTGCCGACTTTTCTTTAGTCATCATCTTCTTATAATTGTACCATCACGACTTTATGTCACAGAAACTTGATTTTCCTGAGTTCAATTTTGTTAATAGTCGACATCTTATATGAATAGGTCCCTACCGACTTTATATTAGTCGGCATTGTAGATGAATACAACTATGCCGACTAATACTTAGTCGACATTTTTCAAGATTATAAACCATGCCGACTAGGTGACCAGAACTATGTTTCAATGTGTAAAATTTTCATATCTTTTATTTGTGTATTTGTTAGAGCATAGCTCGGTTAAACCCACCAAGAGTTGGTATGTCTAGTTTGGTTGTCATATTTTAGTGAATCAAAACTCAATTTAAGAGTCGCTTGATTATGTACTAGAGAAAACTTCGTATAGCTTAGGCTAGAAAGATTAGGATAATGAGACATACAAGTATTACTTGAAGACTTGAAGAATGTGAAGAAGTAAAGAGCTACATCGACAACATCATCCTTCCTCTTGAGGTCAATAATATTTTAACTTGAAATGTTTCATTCCCAACGTATCTTCCAAGTCGTGCTATATTGAAAACATTACTGCGAAGCTGTGAATTATTATGCTCTAGTAGACATAGTGTTAAGGAATTAGAATACGAAGTATAACACTTATCTTTTGAACCTCGTATATAAGACATCGACATAATCGTATGAATGATATTGTGATTATGTGTATGGGTATGGGCGAAGATTTCGTCCAAGGAAACAATGCTTACATTCGTGAATTTGTTTTATGAATCGAAAGGGAAATCACTAGGCTTATTGGTATTGTTATTCATTGCATATCTTTGGATTACCAATATGTGTGAGTTAGTAGAACCGATCGTAACTTGTTATGTATCTTGGTAAAACTAGTCACAATGCCTGACTTATGTATTGTTATGACTTTTATTAGTGTAACCGATCATAAGTAATCACCTAAGATGGTATGATCGATAGTGGTAATTGGTGTGACCGATCCTAGTAATTGGTGTAACCGATCCTAGTAATTGGTGTAGGTACTGAATATCGCAAGATAATAGTTCACGAGTATCGTAGTAAATAAAGGAGAAAAGAGTTATAAAATGATACGATGATAGAAGTAACGCGGAGAAATATGAAGTTTTGCGAGGATGGAATAATGTTACGAGTATGAGTTTCGATACTTCGCAATTCATATACAGCTGTATAAATTTTACTATAAATAGGAGTTCAAATGTAAAATTCGGGAGGTTCTTTTTAGTGGGTGTTAGAAAATATCCTAGGAAAGAGAATAGAGAAAGTTGTAACTATTCTAATTCCATTTAGATACTTCTTTGTAATCAATTGAGAATATTAATAAGAAAATTGTTATTCATCATCAAGAACTTCTTGATTTTTTACTAATTCTATTGAGGGTGTAGTTGTAGGTTATTCAGCAACTACATAATTGGCGCTAGAAACAGGGATTTGAATAATTCATGTACCAATAAAATTAAAAGAAGAAGAAACACATCAGAACCGTTAACTGAAGTAAGAAGAAGTGTAAGATTCGCAGGAGGAGAAGCAAATATAACAGGAGAACCTAGTAGGAGAAGGAGTAATCGAAGAAATCAAGCTCAACAAATAAGAGATCATGATCAAGTGAGTATACACACTTGGAGAACTGATACACCAGAAGAAGAAGATAGAGAACCACAAATCAGAGAAAATGGGAGGTTGATGGGAGGAACAATTCTTGAAAGAGAAAGGGAGATGTTAGAAACATTGAGACAAGGAATCCAAAAAGAACGAATGATCGAAAAGTGAAGAACGTGCCAAGTTAACAAGACAAAATCAAGAATTGAGGATGGAAAATGAGATGCTACAAAGAAGGAAATCTCAAAGTGTTGCAAGATCAAATGTTAGAATAGAAAGAGAAGGACAAAATTCACCGATAATCAATAATGAAAATAATATGCAAGAACAAGCGCAGAATCAAGGTGAAAGAAACCAAGAGAATCGTTTCATTTTAATACCAAACCACGAACAAAATATGGAGAATTTATGAACAAGACCAAATCCTAGAGAAAACAATCAAAATCGAGAGGAAGAACAACAAATGGAAAATATTATACTACCCAACCGTAAGCTTATATACTCATACAAAACACTATATTACCCAACCGTAAACATAATTTACGGCCTGAAAAAAGGTAACGGTTGGGGAAAATACGTTTATGGTGGGGAAATTCCTAGCCAAAATATGAGGAAAAATTTCAACTTTCCTTAAAAACAAAATTACTTACGGCTAGGAAAGTCTCAACTACAATGGAAAAGTTACGGTTGGGATTTGTTATTTTTTCAACCGTAACAATACATTACGGCTGGAAGTTTTTTCGATTTCCCAACCGTAATTCATGGTTTATGTCTAGGTCGACAAGAACTCCCAGTCGTAATCGCCTTAGAAAACCAATTTCTAAAACCTAACTTCATCAATCTAACTTATTTATCCAATCTAAAGCTAAAATAAACGGTGATTTTTTTGATTTTTACCTGGTAGGAGCCATTTGTGGAGGATTCTACGGTGTTTGAATATGAGGTAGAAGATAAAAAAAAAAAGTAGTGACTTTTAGGTTTTGAATTAAATTTCGATTAATATGAGGAAAGGGTAGTAAGGTAATAAGATTAATCAAAGGGTAAAATTGACTTTCTGAATAGATTAGATCCCCTAGCCACATTTAGGATATTAGAATCCTACAAATCCCTCAAACCCAAATGGTTTTAGATCCCCTGTAAGATGTTTCTATCGTTTAAGTTTTATCTAGAAAACCGTCGCCCTGTGTGAAAATAATAGATGGGGCTTCTCATTAACTTAACGTTATACAAAGTTTTTTGTTATTAGGAAAGCTACATTAATTAGGGGAAAAGCTGACTTTTAGTTAATGAGAGATGACCTAGTGTCAATTAAGGGGTAAATAGAAAAATAATTCATCGACGAGACAAGCAATGGCATCTTTCCTCCTGTCGATCTATAAAAAAAATATGTTCTTTCTTCAACTGTACATTGATGTGATTAATCAGAGTATATCCACTTACAAATGTACCCTTACAAATTTGCAACATCAATAGTTGGTAATTTAGTTTATAAGAATAAACATTGGCGACAAAGCTCAATTGATTTTCTTTTTGATTGCATTTAACGATTTACCTATAGATTAAAAGAACCATCATTTTGTGTTAATCTAAAATTAATAGTATTATGGACACGTAAAACATAATGTAGTAAATAAAGGTTATGGAATCACCTGGATTGCATTCTTAAACTGACCTAAAATCAGAGCATGGCTAATTTGTTCCTATGGAAATTTGGTGTTCGTCTAATCTATTATGCTCGACTAGTATATACTTATATTTGGGGTTCATAATCAAACTAAGTATTAGAAGTTTTCTTTTTTTAATCCCAATGAAAATTAATAATTTGAATTTGAATTAAATGAATCTTCGTTTACAATATCTGTGATTAAACCCTATTACGGCTAGAGTCGAAATCTTTAACAATTTTATTTTTGGTTATTGTTAATGCCACTAGGTTCTGAGATTCATGTTTACACCTATATTGACCATAAAATCAAAACTGCTTGACCATAATTAGCCTGGCGAGATTGGGGTATACCTAATAAGACAAAGCATGGGTCATTTTGAAGTAAAACATGACACCCCTTAACCATGTAATTTCTAAATGGCTAAATTGCCCTGCAATGATTAACACTAATTTAATTGATATAATTAGATTAGTTAGTTGATTCATATGAGTGGATTTGGAAATAATTGAGAGTAAGAAAGAGCGTGAAGTAGTAGAAGAAATATTTTTTTGGGAGGGGGGGGGGGGAGTTAGGGTTTTTAAGAAATTTGTAATATGAGTGAGATGAGTGATTCTAATCTTGATTTTGAAGTGGGGTAGTCTTCTAATGAGTACTTGTATGATGATCTACCAAATCATGATCAAATGGATTATATGCATGATCCTCGCTTTTATTTTCCTCAAACTCAAGATGGATATGGAAGTGATGGATGTCTTGAGCCAAACTTAGAATCTAATGACCTAGAAGAAGAAAAGGGAGCTGAAAATAATCATGTACACAACTTACATGGTGAAAATCGTGATTTTTCCATGCAAATGATGTATTTTTTTTTTTTACTTTTGCTGCCCAATATCGGCAAGGCCGACGATTCTCGAACGTGCCGACTATAAGTGTCGGCGTGGTTTTTATTACCAAATGCCAAGACTTTTCATGAGCAGTATTGTAGTCGTCAAGGTCATAAATAAGAACCCTGTCGACGTTATGACTTTAGCAGCTTAGGATACTAGGTTGTGAAACATGCTTAAGCCGACATTGTTTTGAATATGTCGACCCTGCCGACTATAGGTTGGTCGACATTGTTGTATTCTTCGACTTTGCTGGATGTGCTTTGGTCAGTGTTGTTTTATATATCGACCTTTCCGACTATTGTAGTATATATCAAGTAATTTGTGATGTTTTGTAGATTGCATTGGTACCGATGACTGATCAGCCTCAAACTCACAGTGTTAGGGGTCCTGATACTTCTAAATATTATGCTAATGATTTGGAATGGAAGGAAAAAGACGAGCAATCAATTGGGTTATTTAGAAAGCAAAACAGAAGATGTGTGTTCTAGTCAAAAACACCCAACAAAGAGATACGCGGTCTAAAATGGTATGCGAGTGTAGTGAGTCGGACGTAAGTCACAAGATAAAGGGTTATATGTATGATAAGAAGACGACTAGGGTGTATAAGACAAAGTCAAAGAAGTGTATATGCCCATTCAAGATTATTTTTTTGAGGAAAAAAGACATCGATAACATGTGGAGAATGAATAGAGTTGATGTTGGTTGGCATAACCATAAAGATCTGCAAAGTATTGTTGGACACTCCCAAGTTGCCAAGTTGAAACCGCATGAGTTCAAACAAGTAAGAACAAGTTGGGGAATTAAACCAAGTAAGATCCTTAGTAAGTTCAAGAGGGATGACCCCCATGCATCCAAAGATTACACCTATTGAGAGTCAAGCAAGTCAAGGATATGTTGTGAAGAAAAGAGGTCGTCCGAGGAAGGTAGTAAAACCAGTATAGGAATAATATCGCTTACAACACCCTCAAATTTTTCGAGAGTTTGTTATTGGTACCGACGACGTCCCAAAGGATGGAAATTGTGGGTTTCACGTTACCTCCCAATAATTGGGACACCTAAGTGGAGCGGTTGAGGAGAATCTCACCCAATGTCCATACATAAGAAAGAATATGGCTGCCCGGATAGATAAAGATAAGGAGTTTTATATCTCAATGATGCTAGAAGGTTCGATTGAGGACAAAGAAGCGACTTTTAAGGAATTGCTTACTAGTGTTAAAGGCCCGAAGGGAAATGCTCCGATTAAATGAGAGCATTGGATGAGAGTGCCTTAGTGTGGCCATCTATTAGCGGATACGTGGTCATGCATAGTACATTTTTTTAGTAACGGATGTTGTGTAGCATTGTCACCGAAACATACGGTTCGCGTGGAGCACATCAAGCATAAAAAAATTGTTATGGCTTTAGTGGATAACAATCATTTTATTGGTCTACAACTGAACAAGGAATGTCCATTACCTCCTCTTTGTAGGTTTAGTTTTTGGAAAAAGTTCATAAATAACAAGAGCAAGGAATGGGTGAAACTTTATGAGGACAACATGCACCTTTGGAATGCTTTATATGAGTCTATCAAAGGTCCCGTAGATTTTAATCAAGGAGGTTCAATAGATTTGAATGAACTCCCTCCAATAGATTTTAGCGATGGGTGATTGTGATTAGGAAATAAGGAATATTTTTGTAGTTACATTCTTGTTTTGTGTAATGTACTTTGGAGTACTACAAATGAATGAAATGGATGTGGTTTTTTTGGCGTTTACTCCTTCCAATTTTTTGAAGTTTACTCCGTCGGCATTGTAATTATTACACGACATTTTCGACCAAACAGTATGACACACAATTAGTTTGAATTTTCCCTAGGGTCTGTAGGTTATAATTTTGTCAGGTTACCGACTGCATATTCCTGACAGCACTGGAAAAGAAATCATGGGACGTTCGGCATGGTAGAAGGTTAATTTTAGCAATTTCATCTCCATACGGAGCTAGGTTCTTATCTATCCAATATAAAAACACACAACAAGTGAATTTTGAACCATACAGTTGATATACATCTCCTACCGCAGCTTTCATAAGAAATAAGAACCCCTTACAACCATCAATGGTGCATTTGTTGCCTTCAAAGGTACAATCATTTGCAAAATGAGCATTTAGTGTACAACGACTACAAATATTTGGTTGTATTGCACTTGAAACTTACATTCTTTATGCATGGTTGAAGATGAAGTTGAAAGTGATTTTATAATAACAACACACTTAATGTCTTGATTTTGAAAATTCTAGCCGTTGGGAATTTAATGGGTTGTACTTTGCACTTAAAGTAATATTTTTATACTACTAACATGTTATAGTAAGTCGGAAAGGTAGAGCATTTCAAACCATGCCGACCTACTACAGCTCTAATATTTTTTAAATCTACAGAAGAAAGATTAATTTCTAAAGCAAATGAAACTGAAAATTAACATAAGTTTAAGATTTACTGACAAGTCTAAAACCACAATCCAAGGGTTCAAAACATAATATTAGAAACATAGAAACACAAACATATCAAACAGTTTCATGGATCCTTCTCATTGTTGTTATCTTCCTCCACATCACTAGTTTTTGCACCATCATCAACTTTTTCACCAGATTTTTCACCGTCACTAGCTTTTTCACCAGATTCAGCTTTTGCTTTTCCCTTTATTGGACCTATGTAGTCACCAGACTCATTGTGATAGGGGTTCACTCCAGAAAAGTCAAATGCCTTGAAAAAAGTTCTTGGATCAAATTCCTCTTCTTCTTCCCCTGATGATGTGCATTCATCATAGTTGAAGGGATTGCTAGGAATGTTCATAAACCTTAGAAATTCTTCAGGATCTTTCTTACCCATCAGAAGTAACTTTCTTACATGGTACTTCTCTTCATTTCATCACTAGGATCTTCTAAAGAATGACAAATCTTGTCAATCCATTTTAATAGCTCCGCTGCATTGTTAAGACAATGAATATCTTTTATGTTTTCCTCTGGGAACCTAAAAACTAAAAAGACGAGGGTACCCAAATATACCTCAATCTAAAACTTTTCCACCTATAATTCCTCTTACCGAAAGTGATTGTCTATGGACTGAGTCGAGACAATACAACGAATAAGTATTCATACTTTGTGTGATCGTCTATGGATACAAGATCAAGACAATACAACAATCAAAGTGTGATTACATGATAATGGGTTCGGACTTAACCAAACTCTATAGGATCACTATCAAGTAATACAGAGTTAACGTTTATGTAATTTACTTTAAATTATAATAACAAAAATTATAATTGCGGAAAACAAAAGTGAATGACACAACAAGATTTTGTTAACGAGGAAACCACAAATGCAGAAAAACCCCGGGACCTAGTCCAGAATTGAATACTCTCAGAATTAAACCGATATACAAAATCAATCCTAACTTCGTATAGTTGAGACCAAGAAACTAAACCTATATAGTTCACCTAGTTTCTTCAGTATCCTTGCGCTTTCGACATTCAATAATTGCACGCACTGGAATAATTCTTTTGGTTCATATTCCAAACAGTAAAGGAACAACAAATATGTTCGGTATCAACTCTATTCAATCCCAGTGATATGAGTATGACAAAGGCGCTTATATTTAATCCAATAAACTCCTTTTTCGGGTTTATATCTATCTAACAAACAACTATCAAGTAGTCGAGTTTAGATTTTGCAATCAATAATAGGATATATCCAGATACTAAATACTGATGGCGATCTACGCAACTAATCAACCAAATCTACCTAAAGATAAACCGATTATAGTTGGATCCCAACCGATCAAGTTTTGTGCACACCAAATATTATGAACCCAAATCAGAAATATTCTTCATCTTCAAATCTTCTTAAATCTTCAATAACACCTGCACACAACAACTTGAATCTCTTGTGATCAATCACGCATAAAATGGAGTCTGTTAAAAATGGATTATCACAAGACGTCTTTAGATATACAAATAGTTCTAAATATCCCATTGACACTTTGATCTAGTTTGAGTGAATCTTATATAAGAAGAGAATATTTTCAAGAATAAACAAACTAGTTGCAATCAAAGTTCAACAACTGTTAGTCAATAAAATCAAATCGAAAACTAATAATACTGCAATTATCTAGTTTCCCACCACCGGTACTCGTAGAGCTTCTTGATCCCAAATAAGTATTTAAACGAGCGGTCGTAAGAGATTTCGCCTAATTAGGGTACTTTCCTCTCCGAATAGATGGCTCCACCAATAGCAACACAACTAGGTAGTTTTGCTGGCTCTTAGGATAGTTTACATGAAATGCAAACTTCGGTATTTATAGACCAAGGAAGTTTGGACACCAAGGAATTTACAAAACCGAAATATTCTTAAGATATGCAATATTTCCAAAATCGGTTTTCATAATTACTAGAAATGCTCTGTCCAAAAAATAACCGAAATCCTACTAGAAAATATTCAATTAGTAAATGCATATTACCAATTTTTATTTTCCAAAGATATGCATTTTAATTGTTGGTGATTAAAAGCATATAAAAATTAACAACCTTAATTAAAAGATTCTCAACTTATTTCGGTCCGGGATCTCCTTTAACTATGAAGGAATATCTTTGAACAATAAATGATAAGAGTTATTGAAGATGTTCAAAGTATGTAGACATCGTAATTCTTTGTAAATCCGCTTTCATATTTACACACTTAGAACCGATTATACCACACTTCCAAACAAGTTTAGAACTGGTTCATCTGATTTCCAAGATTGGTCACATCAATTACCAGGAACGGTTACCATATTCTCATGGTATTAATTGTGATCGGTCACACCAGTTACCAGGATCAGTTACACCAATTACCAGGACCGGTTACACCAATTACAAGGATCGATTACTACTCTTTTGTGATTGGTCACACCAATTGTAGTTGCTGAATAACCTACAACTACACCCTCAATAGAATTAGTAAAAACTCAAGAAGTTCTTGATGATGAATAACAATTTTCTTATTAATGTTCTCAATTGATTACAAAGAAGTATCTAAATGGAATTAGAATAGTTACAACTTTCTCTATTCTCTTTCCTAGGATATTTTCTAACACTCACTAAAAAGAACCTCCCGAATTTTACATTTGAACTCCTATTTATAGTAAAATTTATACAATTGTATATGAATTGCGAAGTATCGCAACTCATACTCGCAACATTATTCCATCCTCGCAAAACTTCATATTTCTCCGCGTTACTTCTATCATCGTATCATTTTATAACTCTTTTCTCCTTTATTTACTACGATACTCGTGAACTATTATCTTGCGATATTCAGTACCTACATCTTGCCTCTTCTCATGTCAATTCTACGAAAAAGAAATGTCATGAGAATTCCTATTCTTGTAAATTTAGTATAGTTATTACCACCCATCAAGTTCGCAACACGTCTTTTTACTTTTCCCTTATCTTTTTGACATGTTTCTTCGTAACCGTTCTTTTCAACCGTTCACGCTTACTCGTATTAATAAGTTTTTATCTTCATCAAACTCTCTCTATTTATAAATATTCTCCTTTGTTTTTGCTTTTTATTCTCTTATCTTATTCATCTTCTTCACCACTTCTGCCTCTGCAATCTTTTTTCCTTTCTATTTTCCTTCTTATATTCAATGGCACCAAAGAAGAAAACTATTGAACAGATTAATGCGGAACTTGCTGATAGGGACCTCATTCTCTCTGAGATTGAAGGTTATGATAATAAATCTTCTCTCTGTGTGAAGCTCTTTACTAACTATGTTTGGGATGATCAGAAAATTTTAATCTCACGAGGTCAAATCCTCGCAGGTCTTCCTCTTTATGATGTTAACTTTCCTCTATTCTATGAAATTATTTCCCACCCCAATTTTTCTTGTGCCATTTACCAATTGACTGGTGATTGTATTCGCCTCTTAGTTGAATTCGCAAATCGTGCGGCTTTTGGGAAATCCTTGTATTCAGTTGATCTTAGGAAACCTGGATTTGAAAATATGGAAATTGTTGCTGCGAATTATACAGTTGAGGGTTTCTTCAAAAATTACACACTAATTCCTGCGAGGAAAGAAGATAATCGTTGGGGTGTTCGTCTTCATCGTAAAGCTAATATCGCAGAAGATGATCTTCTCATGCACGATATTGATTATGCTTAAGGAAATAATAAGACACATCGTCGTTATAATGATGAAGATTGGTATAAGTACCCCTTAATATTATCGGGTTCTTATATTTTTGGGATAGTAGAACTTCCTGCGAACCTTCGTAACCGCCATTATCAACCTTGGGTTTTTAGAAATGTATGTACTTCCATCTCCTTATCTTTTTGTTACCCTTTAATTTCAAATGAGGTAAGAAACACTCTTGTATTTTTCTAAACAATATATTGTTGCCTCTGTTTCTTATCCTTATTTGAATTTGCAGGTTCCACCTCTTCCCCGAGATTGCTTTGAGTGAAAATAAGAGTTCTACTTCTTCTAAAAGGTTGATCGCAAGACAACAAACTCTTCGTTCGCGAAGGTTACCCAAGCTTCTGGTAGTCAAGATGATGTTCTTCGCAAAGGGAAAAGGAAACTTCAAGATGTTTTTTACGAGAGGAGAAAAAAGAAGAAACTCTCAACCAAGTCTCATTCCAATGTAATTTCTTCTAATGAGAATATTGAGGAAGATCTTGGTGATGAAGATGATAAATTTCCTGAGAAGGACTTTAGTTCGATTCCGATACTCTTTCGATAAAGGAGATGATGATAATGATGTTGATGAAGGTGGAAATGAAGATTACAAGATCCCGAGAAACTTTTGCCTCAAAGCAATGGTTAGCATCTCGAGGCTTTCCTCCATTCTTCTCGTGGATTAGGAAATTCTCCTACAAATAATGCTCGCAAACTTATTGCGAAGGCTTGTAAAGTTCCTACGTAATTGATAATAACTCCCTCAAAGGAATTTCAAGATTCGTCTCTCCTGCTTCATTATATGCTTTAGGTAGCATGGTAAGTTTCTTCTCTATTCCTTGTTTATTTCCCTTATTTTGTTGATTTCTAACCCCTTTTTTCTTGTTTAGGTTGGAAGAGTTAGTTGTGCAAATGCTTCGATTGGGAAAGACGTCATTCTATTCTTTGAGAAGAAAACTTTGAATCGTTGTAAGAAGTTAGAGGTTGAAAATTCAAATCTCCGTCAGAAAGTAGAGGATTTAAGTATTGATAACGCAGAATTAATATCCCGTCACGAAGATAATTCACAATCTGCGAGCATCGCAATTGATAATTCTTCTCTTCTTGAGGAGAATAATCAATTAAAGCTTGAAAATTCTTCTCTTCGTAATGATAAGAAGCAACTAGAAGGTAAATTCTTTGCGATGGTAATTATTTTGGTTATTTTTCCTTCGTAATTTGCTAACCAATTCCTTAATTTCTCTCCTTGCTGCAGAAAATTATGCGAAGATGAATAACGATCTAGAAACTATCCTTGCTAATCGTAATAAGAAAATTTATGACTTGAGATCTCAACTTCTAATTTCCCAGCATAACCATAGTTTATATGTCAAGCGTTTTCGAGCTAAGATGACTCGCAAGATTTTCAAAGATAATGAAATTCCTCTCAAGAAGTACCATATGCTCCTTTCTGAAGAAATTCCTGAAGATACTCCATATCTGGAAATCTCTGAAAGTGAAGTTGAAGATGATAGTGAAGTTGAAGAAGAAGATCATTTTGATGGGAATAGATCGCCTGAAAAATAACTTCACTCTTTTTTGTATATTTGTTATGTAACTTCACTCTTTTTTGTATGTCTGTTCTGTTTCTTTTCAGTACAACACTTTCTTCTTGATTGTACTTTTAATCAATCCAACAATTTATTTTTCAAATCTTAATTTGAATTAATCTTTCTTTGATGTTTGTTTCCCTTATTCGCATAACTTGATCATGTGGAGAGAAATAATATATCTTAAAGACTTAGCTTAGTATTCCCTTTCCCCTTATTATTGCTCTTCAAATGATCAACTATCGCTGGAAGTATTAGAATATCCTTCTCAATTTATCTTACGAAGTTTTGTCTTTTTGTGATTATGAATAAAAGGTCCTCCCTTTGAAGTATAAGAAATATAAGACTTTTTCATTTTGCGGAATGTTGCGAAGTAAATAATAAATCTCCCCTTGAAGTATAGGAAGTATGAAGTATACAAAATATGAAATACCCTTAAGAAGTATAAGAAGTATAAAATATCTTTGAAGAAGTATTAGCAGCATTTAATTCATGAAGAATTGCCCAATATATGAAGAAGTATAAGAATTGTATGAAGAAGTATAATAAGTACTTAACATTCGCAAAATTAAATATCCGTTGAAGAAGTATAATAAATATGATATACTCTAGAAGAAGTATAAATAGTATTGAATTTGTAGAAAAATATTCAATATATGGAGAAGTATAAGAAGTATTTAATTCTCGTAATCATTTTACGAGTATGAACTTATCTGTATTTGATTACTATCAAAATCGCATCTTTTGTTAAGTCTTCGTGAAAATTCTTCAATGATGTTATCTTCTTTGATAGGACTTCTTGTAAAAATTCTTCAATGGTATTGACGAAGCTGTCTTCTCTTCAAAACTTTATGATGTATATTCTTGTATAATTTCTTCAATGGTTTTGATGTAATGAATTTCATGAATTTCTGTGGTCTTATCATGCCTTCCTAAGTAAAGGTCTTATTTTGCCACCTCTTTTGTAGCGACAAAATCGCAGGACGTTCTTACACTTTCATGCAAAAACCCATTGATCTTGCCTTATCTTTTTTGTATAGTATTTTAGCCTCTTCAGGAATTGTTGCGACAATATGACAGGACTAAATATTCTTGCGAACGTAAAGCCCCATGACATTGCCGTCTTGCGATGAAATCGCAGGACGTCTCTACACTTTCATGTAGTGACCCATTGATATCATCTTAACTTCTTTGTTTCATTCTGCGAGTTCTTTTTGTATGTTTTCCTTCTCTCTCTTTTTTTTTTTTTTTAGAATGCTCGCAGAACTTCATTTGTTGCACAAATATGACAAGCCTTTATGTTCTCGCAAACAAGAAGCCTCGTGACATTTGCGTCTTATAGCACGTATCAGCTCCCTAATGGAGGGTGCTGCCCTTTATCTTCCCCCCGGTTGCCCCTTCAAGGAAGCGTACATCGACCATACAAGGTTAGATCTTCCCATCCGGTTCTGCCAACAACCAGCTTTTGATCGCAACCTCTTATCCTTTTTGCCTATAGGGCTTATAGTTACGAGGTTGCACCCTATGGGGTATCTTTGGGCCAAGTGCATCATTTGCCAAGACTTGTCAAAAATGGCAGATGTGGTTCAACCTCACCCGGCACTCTTGACTCAACCGTGTACCTCGGCTCCTTGATCGTTTTCTGCACTTCTTGGGAAAGACAGTATGCCTTAGTCGCCAAACCTAAATCCTCTTACACCGCATTTTATATTGCGTAATTTCGCTAGATTAGGTGAGAATCCAAGGTGTCTAACCCGGATAGGTACCCCATTATTGGGTTGTACCCCTAAATTTTTACCATGTACTAAGGGCCCTTGGTGGTGTTCCGGTTACCCTTAGCCACGTTTAGGTACCCCCTTAAATGACGTACTTTAGGACTTTGCCTCTTACGAAATATAGCTTCGCGAACTAGGGTGTACGCCACAAAGGTTTGCCTGTATAAAATTTTATGCGGCTCTCTTTCTTTTTTGGAGGCTGATCACAGATTGCGGTCTTTTATTCGCAAATTAATGAAATTTTAATCGGAGTATAAATTCTGAAATTCGTAACTTTTCCCAATTTCCTGCGAGCAAACAATATTCGTAAAATTTATCACGAAATAAAAATTTTGTTTTGCCACATACCTCATTTCCACGAGAAAACATACTGATTACCTTCTTGTTTTATTATTTTCCTTCTTCTTTCTTCGCAAATCACAATCGTAAATTTCTTGTATAATTATCATCGTAATTTCATTCTATTTTTCCTTAATCCTCTGCCATTAAATTTTCACTTCTTTTCACAGCCTTTGCTCTTTTTCTCCAATTTTCCTTCTCAGCAGTTTTTCCTTCGCAAACTTCTATTTTTGTCTCGTAACATTTCTTTCCCTCAGCCCAATCGCCCTTGATAATTCCAATACCCTTCATATGAGGAAACTTTATGCACTGATGTAGAGTGGAAGCTACGCCTAGAATTCCATGAAGCCATGGTCTTCCTATCAAAGCATTATATGGTGATTCGACATCAACAACGCAGTAACGAGAATTTCGGCCGCATTCCACTTAATGGAATTCGCATGCTCACTTCTCCTTTGGGCTTGTTGGCAGTTCCATTAAAACCATAAATTCTGTAAGTAGAAGGTATTAAATCTGCATCTTTTCCCCCCATAGTTTTGTAAGCAGAATAGAAGAGGATATTGACAGAACTTCACGTATCAATCAAAATCCTATTAAGACCAATTGACTCTTCCTCCATATCATCTTCGTTTTCCTCCATATTCATGTAAATTGCTAATCTTACTACCAATGGATTATCATGTGCTTCACAACCTTCTGGAATTTCAGTGGCTTCAAAATAAATTTCACGTTTCTGCCAATCTTCAAGTCGTGAAATTTTTGCGATGTTCATTACTTCCTTTCCTTCACCATCCCTCGCATATACCCTGCTTAACACATTATCATGAAAATCCTCTATGGTTTTATATGAATGAACAATGGAATTACAGAAAACATTCCTTGCTTTTGACCCCACTTCTATATGTAGGATTTCTTCTCCCTTTTCTTTTGTTGTGTTCTCCCTGCGAGTTATGGGTCGGAGCCTGTGGTAATTGTTATGATCGTGTGCTTAAGCAAAAATTGATTTAGTTTTCCTTGATCAATCATTCAGAAGATTATCCTCTTGATATTATGGCAATTATTTGTAGAATGTCCATGAAAATGATGATATGAACAAAATTCATGACTTCTTGGACCCATTGGTGGTTCCTTTCCCATGTTCCATGGAGTTGGTATATTCTCTACCAGGATAATTGCTTGCCATATCTTTTCTACACTTGTATTCAAAGGTGGCAACTTTATCTCTTCCCTTACCATTCTTTGACCTCCTTGACCGTGGTTATAATTTTGTCTTTGGTTCCCTTGTCCAAAATAATTTTGCCTTTGTCCCCCATAATTTTCTTGTTGTTGATCTAGTCTTGGAATTTGGTTATTTCCTATTCGATTATAAAAATTCTTCTCTCTATCATACTCTTCTTGATCTCTACTACCCATTGCTACCATTTTTGGCTGGCTATCATTGATTTTCTTCTCTTCTGAAATTTGCGAAGAAGTTTGTGAGGATGTTTGCGAAGTACTGCTACTACATTGATTATTTTGGGAAGTAAATTTGCTCCTCCATCTTGATTGCTAGTGTTTTCTACTGGATATGATTCCATACTGTTTTGTTTTTCCTCTAGTGTAATGTATTCTTCTTGCAATTCTCGTAACTCTGTCATCATTATGGAATTCTTTCTTCTCCAAGATTTGAACATATAATTGTTCAGTTGCGAACATCGCATTTATGAAGGACAGAATCAAGTATCTCTCATCCACGCGCCCTGCCATATCACTGCACATAGTCTTCCATCGTCTTACCAAATACTTCAAACTTTCACCCACTCTTTGTTTTAAACCAAATACATCTTCAATACCAAGCCGTGAAGAATGATTTGTGATATATGCTCCAAGGAAAGTTTCTTGCAAATGACTGAATGGCGTAATAGTGTTCTTAGGGAGTCCTTCGAACCACTTTAAAGCTTCCCCTGTTAAACTTGATGCGAAATACTTGCATAACACAGCATCATGATTCTCCCATTGTAACATGCATCTTATGTATGCTTTAATGTGCTGAATAGCACATGAAGTCCCATCAAAGATACTGGTAAGTGTGGGCAAATTGCATTTTGGTGGAATTCCTCCCAATTGTACTTCTCTAGCAAATGGAGTCCTCGCAGCTTCTTCTATTGCTTCATCTAATTGCCTTCTATCTCCTCCTCTTCTATTGTTTATCATCCCTCTCATTTCTGCTAATTCTCGAAAGATTCGTGCATTTGCCTCGGAATTCTCATCCATTGGTCTTTTTAATGCAGCTTCTTTTCTTCTACGTTCTTGCGCTTCCTCCCTTGCGATCCTTCGCATTCTATCATATTCTTCATTAATGTTTTCATTTGCATAATTTTGAAAATATCTTCTTTCCAAATTATCATAATTGTTCAGTTGCAGAGCATCTTGGAATTCTTGTTCTTCCCTTTCTATTCTTCTCATTCTTCTCATGCGAATATCAGGAATTTATTCTTCTTCATTTCTCCTTCTTCTGTGATTTATTTCTTCTTGATTTTCTTGTACTCTGGTTCGAGAATTTGGTTCATTCATCTCCATTTCTGTTTGTTGATTTACAATTCTTCTCTTAATTCTTTCATACTCAACATTTTGTTTGTTACGAGCCTCTTCATATCTTCTTACTCCATTCTCGTGATTATTTTGATGTACTGCTTCTTGTATCTCAGTTTCTTCCATAAGTAAAAATCTTCTTATGATTGGGTCGTGTATTGTTTCCCAACTGTAACTGCATCAATGAAACTGAATGTTTCCCTTATCTTACATGTTTGTACCTTTATTATGAATCGAGGAAAGTAAAAGAAGAAAAGAGCATATGAACTATCAATGTATGATGTTTTTATGATGATGGTACGTATACTAATTATATTATTTATTTTTTCATAAGTTTTTCAGATTATATACAAGTATTTGAAGTTTGTGAATTTGATATGAAAATAGACCGACCGTGCTAAGTGGTTGGTGTGGGACTTGGATTGTTCCATTGATGTAGGGAAGATGTTGAATGTTAAACAACAAAGAAAATTGCTATTCAGACTTCATGAGTTAGGCAATCAAACAAGAAAAAAATATCTCTAAATTTACGAGGATCCAATTTCAACGGTTTCCAAGATGCCTTAACATCTTTTGACGATGTCAACAGAATGTTGTTCGCAGTGGATGAGTTATGAACTTGTTTAAGAATTTTCAACTTTTATTACGTATGTATGTTTTTTCTTTTTATGTTATAGATATTAATTTAGATTGAATGAATGAATTTTAATATTTGTATTTATCTAATAGAATTTCTATATATATAATAGAAAAAAATCAGATGATAGAAATTCAAGGGCACTTACGGCTTGGTATACAACTACGAAACCTAGTCGCTTATCGCTTATGACTGGGAAGTCCATATCGTAAATGTTAATTTCCCAATCGATATTAATCTTTCCCAGCCGTAAGTAGTTTTAGAAAAAGAAAATTGGGAACATTTTGATTCTTATTTACATGAAAGCATTTCATTGAAACGAAAAGGCATACATATTTTATAGCATAATATTGAAGGAAAATACATAGCATAAATCATGACATTGTACTTAAACACTTAATAATAGAAGTTGAAATCAGTATGGGTACTTTCTTCCAAGATACGATAGGAACCATGATGGTCATTTTTTTTTCTTCCATGGATAGCCTCCAATTGGGCTTCGGTCGTCTCCCACTGAAAAAACAAATCAGTGATAAGTTAGTATTATTCAAAACAATTTATGATGAACGCCTTATTCACAATTAACTTATTCTTATAGCATATGTCCTAATAGTATTGGCTTATGTTATAGTTTTCATTTCCTCTTTAAAAGCTTGCAATTGTGAAAATAGCTTCTCGAATATTTTCTTGATGAGTTTGAGCGTTCTTTCGTTACGATTTCAATCTAACGCCACGAAAACTATAAAAACGCGGTTCCAAAAATAATCGGAGATTTGATTTATGTTATTGTATTCATCTTCATAATGCTTGGTGATCGTCATCGACGCTCTAACAATTGTAACGTCTTTGTCCTTAGTGTAACGAGTAACCATGTTTCTTTCTTTTTTGTTGAAACAACATATAAGGAATTATAGGAATTTGAGAGTTTTGATATAAATTGTTTGTCGGAGAAGGGTCATTTTATAGAAATGAATGACCCAATAGATAGTTTCCTCTAAAAAACAAATCTAGCGACACACTTATATCTAGGATAAATGGAACGGACCCAATAGTATAACAAATAATAGTTGGATTTTTTTCCCTTCAAGCTGTAAGTGTTATTCCAATTATTTTTGAAGAATTTACGGATGGGATCTAAACTTTTCGATTGGAAAATATAAATTTTTCGGCTTGGAGCTCATAAAAACCCAACTGAAAATAGGATAATGTTGAACCAATTATAAAGAAGTTAACGCTGAGAATCACATTGTTTGTTACATTGGTTTTTCAAATTATTATGTTTTTAAATTTTTGATATCGATAGTTTAGAGTATTAGAAGTGAGAATTATTGAGATTGTACAACGGTTCTATTTGAGTGTTATTCTTGATTGAAATTATTATCATTAACAAAAAAAATTACGATTTGACCCTTCTCTGAGAACTCAAACCAAGTATTAATTTTAAAGTGAATTAGAACTCAAACCAGTTTTGAAACGAGAACTTAGATAGAATTCAGGTGACTATATATATATATATATATACACATACGTAGTATTTAGCAAAAATGTTCAATTTGAATAAGAGGTTTTGAGTAGAAGATAAGTTGTTATTTGCCTGGAATTGGACTTTTAGTAATAGAAATACTGATATATTGTTGTTAAAACCGTGGCTAAAGGGGAGTTTCAAGAATAGTCTCCTACATGAGCATAATAATTCACATGCGTGGTGGGAATGATTTTTTTTTTCTTATAAAGGAGGAGACCTCAGATAATATATTGGATGTGGCCGTTATTTCCATTTCTATAACAACGGTTTTTCATTACAATTTTATTCCACTGTTGGATATCTAGATAAGTTAAAAGAGCCCGTAGGCTATGATCCATCCAGGTATGTCTAATTTCATACTTGTTACACAAAAAAGAGAGTTTTTCTTCCCATATTACATCACTTCTCAGAACCAAGCTAAAGTCCTGAGCTAAGAAATTGATGTAAAATTGGTTTGTATTTCCAATGTCTTCACTGATCATATAGTGTTGTCTTCGGGCTTCTGCATACATTCCTACTAGAAACACAAGGGTTGGTTCCGAATCACTTCTGAAGGATATTCTGTGCCTACTCCAACATGTTTCCCATTGGAAAGCCACTTCTTCCCCAGCTCTTTTGATTTCCTCTATTGTTGTATAGTCAGAATAGTAACCTCTTGCTTCTCTGACAACACCTGTATAGTCAACCAGAATTAAACCAATTCATGCTTTCATATTATAGTTTGTTACAATCAGAAAAATATGAATTCTCAGTGTCATATTTCTTTCTAATCCTTCTGCAGGATATTTGTTAATTTGTAATACGATATCATTCTTAGAATTACAGTAAAGATCTGCCATTATGTTATGGTATTTGTTGTTCATTATATTGTAGCTATTAATGAACTTTATAACATTGTTGGAAGTTATAATACTATTCTGAGTTTTGTTTTTAAATACTGCATCACACCTAACTTTCTAGATCATCCAAATTGTAATACTACACAGTGCATGCTAGTCTACATTATAGTCTCCCCTGTTTGGGTTTTCAAAACAGTTTGTTAGCCATTCATGAAAAGTTTTTGTTCTAATGAAATCTATACTTGATTGGCGTAATTACATTGCAGAAAAAGGTGTGTAATATTTTCCCGACCTTCGTTACAGAGTTTGCATTTAATGTCGATATCAGGTAAGATAGCAGCCACTCTCATACAATTTGGTAGAATGGTATCGGCTACCTTCCAAATAAATATTTTCCCAGCAAGAGTTGTCTCCATATTCCATATTCTACCTCATTTAGTTTCTGCATTATTATAAGAGTTTATGTGCTTGTATAGAGATTTGACAGTGAACATACATTGTTTATTAAGGCTCCATCTAGGTGTATCCTTCTTTTCTTCTCCCGGTATTCTGATTACTTTATTTTTATTTTTATTGTTTGATTATCAAAGCATCTGGCAAGTTTATCATGGTCCCATTTTTTTTTCTAAAATTAGATCACTAACCTTACTAAGTCCCTCAATATTGATAGTGTGTCTGTGTATAGGAATTCTAGTCCCTGGTATCCAAAAATCATCCCAAATGTCAATACTTCTACCGTTTCCTAAATCCCAGAAGCAACAATTTTTGATCTGGTTGATCCCTGAGAGAAACCCTTTCCAGACCCAACTATCATTTGGTTTTGGTTTACTGTTTATGCTTAGAAGATCACAATTCAGATAATATTTCGCTTTTAAGATTTTAGCACAGAGGGACTCAGGATTCTAATTTAGATTCCATCCCATCCTCGCTATCATAACAATGTTAAACTTTTTAAAATTCTTTATACCCAAGCCTCATTCTTCCAGGCTTTTACAAATAGATGTCCAATTTTTTAGACAAACTCCTTTTTTCCCATTCTCATTCAGGCCCTTTTCGTTCTTTCCCCACTAGAAGTTTTTTGCAGTTTTGTTATCTGATTACAGATTTTTACCTGAATTTTAAAACAATTCATTTGATACACATAGACTGACAAAGTAACATTTTTTATCATAATAATATTTCCTGCATTGTAATTTTCCCTGCATTGTTTAAATTAATTTCATCCCATCCAGTAATCCTTGTTCTCAGATTTTTTAATAAAGGTTCAAAACAAGATATTTTTGATCTATTAGTAAACAAGGGAGAACCTAAATACTTGTAAGTTAGGGGTATATCAGTAACTCTTAAAATAACTTTTCCCTGTGTCGAACACTCATTTCAGTTTTTTTACTGAAGAAAACTCCCGATTTACTTAGATTAATAAGTTGGCCAGAGGCCAAACTAATTTTTTTGAACAGACTAACCAAGTTTAGACAATTTTGATCACTTACCTTATAAAAAAACTAGGCAGTTGTCATCGAAAATAAGATGACTTAAAGAGGGGGCTTGATGAACCAGTTTTATACCTTTAATCTGTCCAGTTTTCTCAGCATTCTGGATAGATCGAGAGAGAGCTTCTATACAAAAGAGAAACAGGTAGGGAGAGATTGGATCTCCCTATCTCAATTCCCTGGTAGGTTTGAAATTTTTTGTAGGAGAGCCATTAAGAAGGACAGATAAATTGGTTGTAGAGACACACTGATGGACTAGGTTACACCATTTGTGGTTGAACCCCATTTTGGTAATAACCTGGATTAGAAAGTCCCATTCGACTCTGTCGAGGGATTTTCGACATGTCTATTTTTAATCCCATAAATCCTTTCTTAGATTTAGAGTTTTTCATTTTGTGTATGATTTCATGGGCTAAAGTTATGTTCTCTGCTATCTGTCTACCTGGGATGAAAGCTTACTGGAAATACAATATTAGTATACCTAGCAGGCCTTTCATACGGCCTTCCATTAGTTTAGATATCACTTTATAGCAAGTATTTTCCAGAGCTATAGGCCTGAATTCTACAGGAGTAGTAGGGTTAAAAATTTTAGGGATTAAAGAGATAAAAGAAGAATTCATCTTAGATATATGGCTAGTTTCAAAAAAAGTTTGAACCATCTTAATTAGATCATCTCCAATGATGCCCCAGTTCTCCAATGATGCCCCAGTTCCCGGGCTTTTGTCAGGTTCCATGGAAAGATAGTCTTTTTTATTTCATCTTCTAACGGGCTAGCGCACAGCATATCATTATCATCTTGAGTAGTGTTAGTAGGTATTAGATTTATCAGATTCTGGTCAATATCTAGTTTTACTGAGGTGGCAATTTTAAGGAAGTGTTGTGTTATATAGTCAGAGATCTCCTCTTTAGAATTAAGCCATACATTATCCTCATTTCTTATCATATCTATTTTGTTCCTCCGAAATCTTTTTTTGGCCTTGGTATGGAAATATCTAGTATTTCTATCACCTAGAGCTAAGTTCTGGTCCCTAATTTTATCTTTCCAGAATTTTTCTTTGATAGCGTACCACTTAGAAAGATCGTTTCTTAGATTGGCTAGCTCATGGGACTTATTTTCATAGTTTTCAATCTTGTTTATTTGTTCGAATTTATTCTTTATAGTTTCAATGTTACTGTTTATGTTCCCAAAGATTTTTCTATTTCATAAGCGAAGAACATGTTTAACATTTCCCAGCTTTTTATTTACCTTGTAATCCGGTGAACCTTTAACAGAACTATTCCGACTATCCTGAATAAGAGTCATACAATCCTCATGCTTTATCCATTCTCCGAAATATTTAAAAGGGGTAGGACCATCATCCCAGTGGTTATGCATAATTTTATAGGGACATGATCAGAGGCTAAGGGTCTTAGATGCTTTATGCTAGAGTTTTCTATTCCATTTACCATTCACTAAGGCTCTATCCAGTATTTGTTCAATGTATTCTTCACCCTGTCTATGGTTATTCCAAGTATACGTATAACCTGGAAAGCCTAAGTACATTATATTGCATTTGTTTATGAGGTTATTGAAGATTTTTGCCTCATTCTTCTTAAACGAAAATCTATTTTTCTTCTCTTCTTCATGGAGCACAACGTTTAAATCACCAATGATAATCCAAGGTTTGTTAACAGTGTAAGAAATTCGTTTTATAATGTGCCAGGATTTAAATTTCAGTTTTCTATAAGGGCTACCGTATATACAAGTGAGGATCCAGCTACCATTATCTACAGGGTCAGTAATTGTAGCATTTATATGATTAAAAACATGATCATCAATTTTTATTTTGATATTATCCTTCCAAATTAGACACAAACCTCCAACACTACCTTTAGGGGAACTAAGAAATAGTTATTAACATTTACCATTTTCAAGATTTTTTTTTCATTTCATTAGATTGTTGCTTGGTTTCGGAGAGAAATATAATATCAGAGTTTTCTTTGTTTAAGGTGTCAAGTAGGCTATTTCTAGTCTCTAATTTACCTAGACCCTGACAATTCCAAGCTATCATACTTAAGAATTGCTAGAAATACGAAACCTCTGGATAGCTAAACATTCCTAACATTAAACATTTGACAGTAATATAAGCATTTCTCAGACGATTCTCAAGAATTAACATGTGCAAATGTGGGATTATGATATTAATATACCAATTTATGAAGAATTTTAGGTAGTAAGATTTACTTATCTCTATTGGAGAATCCATAAAGATTTCTTTGTCAGGGTTGAAGATAATTTCAACTTCCTTAACAACATCCTCTTCTTTACGATTGTCACTATATTTGATCTTTTTAGGTTTCTGATGTTGTATCTCATCTTTTCTCTTCCTATGGGATGACGTAGCTACATGTGCAGATTCTGCTTCTTGTTTACATCTCTAGCTTCTCTCTCTTCTAATACCCCTTATTCAATTTTCGTCTTTTACTTTTTTCTATAAGTAACAGATAATGGTTTTGATTTGGAAAGAAGGCTGTTAGGGTTTTGTTTTGGAAAGGGAGGAAGTCCGGATAAATAGAGTCATTTCCATAAGCTGTCAGATTTTGATTGTAGAATGGAGCATAGATATCCCTAAATTTTCCCAGAGGATCAACTAGGGTTTTCTTTTCCTTTCTTCGATTGTTCTTCAGTTTCATCAACAATGAATGTCGGTCATGATATTTTTTATGAATTGGGTTATGGTTAGACATTGACTTTTTTTGGCCTTTTTTTCTTCTTTCTTTTGTGGGCTTGATGTTACGACTGCAGCATAGATGTTCCGATCTAGCCCACCAGAAGAGCGAGTTGAAACCGATTCAGTCAGACCAAAGGGATTTTCCTTGCCACTGTTGGAGCTTGATTCACCATCTTTGGACTTTATTAATGGATCAAACCATGAGTATGATTTCTTTTGCCTTTTTTTTGGGTAGTCTTATCATCAGTTATCACCTTGTTAACAACCTGATGATTTGAGACTTTCTCAATCTGCAAATGTTCATTTTCTTGTTCACAACTTTTTATAGAATGATCTAGCCATCTGCAAATTTTGCATATCTTTAGGTTAAAGAGTTTGTAGGAGAACTATAACCATTATGATTTTGCATACACATCTGGGTAGACTTCCGAACCAAACTGTAGATTATGTTGAACCGTCACTTCCACCAGACATTCAACATTTTTTTCATCCTGATTTCTACCATATGGTTTTTTGTGCTTCAGATATTTTTCTACGGGAGCACATATTTTGGTGAGATCTTCTTCATTAATGAAGCTTGTTGGAGTACTTTTAATGTGCATCAAGATCTTTGTTTTGTAAAAAGAGTCTTCATCAATATGTTGTGGACCTTGTATAGGACATTCCACCATAACTATCAATTTTCCTAGGATAATCTAGGCTCCTCCCTACTTTAGTAGGTGAAAGTCTTCAGATTCTCTCAGATGAAATTCGTAGAAGTTCATTTTCTTGTCATATAATTTAATGTGAACTCCTCCTTTAAAGCCCCATGAATAAGTAACCTCATCGATGATTTTGGAGACATCATAGGAGGCTTTACTGCATAGCCTCCCAATGACAGTATTCTTCCAGTTAGTTGTTGTTGGGGTTCTATTCTTGTTGGAGTTAAGGAACACTTTAGGGGTGAAATTAGGTGTAGTTATTAGGGAATTTTCCGTCTGTTTTGTTAGTGAGTCAATTGAATTCTCACTATTTTTTTCCTTAGCTTTTTCAGAGTTATTAAAAGAGTTTGGGATATCCATTGAATGGAGATACTCAGGGATGGTGTTGGTGTACTCAATAATCTTTAAGAGAACTATGTAAGCAAAATAAATGACATTTCTACAACTTTTAGGATCTAAATTATAGGGGGTGAGCTGTAATGAAAGACAACTGAGTTGCACAGTCCATATATTGGAATTAGCAAACTTTTGAAATTTGAATTTTGTTAATAGCTCATTCATTCTGAAAACGTCATTGTTAATTGTGTTTTTAAAGAAAACTTTCATTGACCAGTGGATATTAACCATGGCCTTAGGGATTTTCAGTAAAACATTACAGTTAGTAATCCTGATGTTAAATATAACACAGATATTATCAATAGAGATGAGAAAAGGTCCCAAACAGCAGATTTTAATTTTTCTTCTTCTCCATTTGAAATTAAGGAAGAAAGAATGAGAGATAAGAGGCATTAAGATAAAACAACAACTAAGACAAAGAACAAAGAGTCAAACAAATTAGCAGAAGACAAGACTTCTAACCACTAAGCAGAAAGAGCAAGAGAAAGACTTAAAGAGAAACTGGAAAAAACAACGTAACAAGAGTAAAAATATCAACTAAAACCAGGGATACAAGTAGGTAGAGCTAAAAAACAGTTGAGGTTTTAAAGAGACAGCAGGGGCTAAGCAGTATATAAGATTGTTAAAACTAGTCCTGATAACACTTCACAAAACAAAACCAAATAAGGAAAAAGCAAAGAAAAAAATAGGGGAAATGAGAGAACACAACAAGAAGAGTAAGGGAAAGCAATCAGCAATATAAAAAGTAAGGAGACGAATATATTTTGGAAGTAGAAGCAAAACACAACCACAGACAACTCAACATGCACTAAAGAAGAAGTGCCAGCAATGGAGGATAAGGAGATTATATATGAACCTCTTAGACATTCTTAGCTTGTTCCTAGTCAATCAACAAGTTTTGCTGATTTTCATCCTCCTCATAATCCAGAAATAGCCAGTGAAGAAGCAGAGGAATTCCCACCACCAGGAAGTCCCGATGAGAGATATGATATGGATGGAAACTACTACCGATACGCTTTTTCATATAATCCTACACATTATGACACAGATGGCAATTATTATTACAATGAAGATTTTGAGATACCAAGGTTGCAAGAAGAGGAAGAAGCTGAATTTGAGCTTAATTATGGAGAATTTAGTTGTCCACTAGAGCATTGGAACTCAAGGAGGAACAACTATGGAGACATATGGGGAACTTCAGAAGATATGTATCCCGTTGTAACACCTCCTGATCTAAGGTTTGTTTATCAGGCTGCTGATTTTACACCTCCACTTACTTTCCCTAATATGAGACAACAACTAGAGGTAAAGAAGCTATTTGAGTTCAGGAATCAGTGCGAACTGCATATCGACCAACAAAACCAACCGAAGGGCAACAAAAAAGAGTCCTCCACTTCCTCGAAGAAGGAAAAAGAATAGAGAAGGATAACATAGGAAAAAGCTATAAAGGGAAGAAAGCTTGATTTGCAGCTTGGTGTCGAGTCTTTTTATAACTTGTTTTGAAGAAAACGGTGTCTTGTTATCTTAGTTTCTTTGGTGTCTTGTAGTCTCAGGATCTCAGGTCTTAAAATCTTGGTGTTTAAATGAACTAGAATTGTAAAACTTAGACTTTCATTCAGGGTGAATTTGTTATTTTCCGATTGATATCCAATCAAACATATTTTCAGCAGACAAATGACAAATGACGGTCACATAACGGATAAAAAACGGTTGATTTAGCCCAACATTCACTATTCTGGGATAGAGAAAACGCCTGAGTTAAAATCTAGAGTAGAGAGAGAGAAATGGGTAAGCAAAGAAATGCTAAACAGAAATGCTAAAAAGCACTATCTACTAATATAACCATGATGATTTGAGTTAGCATTCATTCAAGGTGTCCGAAAACTAGTCTATACACTCAACGGCTAGTGAGGTAGCTGTTACTTTTCAGATGCCAAGAATTGAAGGAAGTAGAGAAAGAAATATTCTGACTTTAAAGGAAGAGATAGAGATGACTTAGTCACTTTCCTTCATCAAGCAATTACCATGCAAAACAATGGAAGGTAAAGTGAGTACAGATCCCAAAGCACGGGTAACAAAGGTTTGGGTAGATGATATTCAAAGGCTTGTGTTGGAAAAAATTGATAATAAAGGTCGTGAAGAGGAAGTTGTCTGCCTCTACATGCTAGTCGTTTTGTTCTTTTGTGGGTCAATGGGAGATAATTTGGACGTCTCATATGTTGGTTTGGTGGAGAATTTGGAAACCATGGACTCTGTATCATTTCCTGATCTGATTCACGAACACCTGATGGATGTGTTTATGGGAGAAAATAGCCTCTGCCGAATTTGGTAAATTCGATGGTGGAGAGACTGGTTTAAACCCTTAAACAAATATGCTGCACGTGAGCACTTTTGATTCGAGATATTAATCTGTATAATTATGGCCTAAACCAAGAAGATGGAAGTTCCAGATTTGTTTCGGTCACAAAGTGGAGGAGAAGGGTTGATTTGGGGAGGATAGAGAAGAAGGGTGATGAGACCAGAGAGTTCTGGCTAGGTAGTATCTCGACTTGTATCAGAAGTGTAGAAGCTTACGGAAGCTTGCTAGTGATGGAAGCTTTTTGAGAGAGCTTGCAAAGTTGCTATCTGATAGTGTTGCATTTTGCCTGACCAACACTTGTGTGTTTTGGCAGAATAGGTGAGACCTATTTATACAAGTGAGATTGAACGTACCCTGGCCTCATTAAGGAGTAGAGTAATGGCGCAAATTAAATAGAGGAGGTGGAAACCGCTGGGGCTTTATGGTGAAAACGTTTTACCATAAATTTCCTTATTTAATTGACCGTATTCATTCCTTTGCACGCCGTTCTTATTGCGAGCGTAGTGTACGCTGCACGCTGTGACCACCAAACCAAAACCCCAAGAAAGCATCCCCCAGTTTGTGTTGATGTCTCGAGAGTGGGCGCAAGTGGCAATGCCAAAGTTTCTAGTGAAGTGTTGCGGCATGTGCGGGATATCTCGACCGCAAGTTGTACTTTGAGCACAGATGGCAATGCCAAAGTCGCTTGGTGGAGAATTTGGCATGTGCAAAACGCCTTGGCCGCGATTTGTACTTTGAGTGCGGATGTCAATGCCAAAGTCGTTTGGTGGATCATTTGGCATGTGCCAATGGCATGTGCGGAATGCCTTGGCCGCAATTTGCACTTTGAGTGCGAATGGAGATGCCAAAGTCGCTAGTGGAGCATGTGTGGCATGTGCGGAATGCCTTGGGAATTGGCTAGAAGATTGGGGATAAAAGTGGTTAGTGGTTGCATGTTGGCATGTATCAATCGCACGCATGGCTACTTTGGCCAAGTCGCGGGCGCTAAAATTGGGTAGCAGCTTGGGATAGAAAGTGGCTAGTGGTAAGGAGTTGGCATGTGCCAATGGCACGTAAATCCACCTTGGCCAAGTCGCGGGCACTACAATTGGGTAGCGGCTTGGAATAGAAAGTGGCTAGTAGTAACGTGTTGGCATGTGCCAATGGCACGTACGACCACTTTGGCCAAGTCGCGGGCGCTACAATTGGATAGCGGCTTGGAATAGAAAGTGGCTAGTGGTAACGTGTTGGCATGTGCCAATGGCACGTACGACCACCTTGGCCAAGTCGCGGGCGCTACAATTGGGTAGCGGCTTGGAATAGAAAGTGGCTAGTGGTAACATATTGGCATGTGCCAATGGCACGTACGACCACGTTGGCCAAGTCGCGGGTGCTACAATTGGATATTGGCTTGGAATAGAAAGTGGATAGTGGTAAATTGTTGGCATGTGCCAATGGCATGTACGGCCGCCTTGTCCAAGTCGCGGGCGCTACAATTGGGTAGCGGCTTGGAATAGAAAGTGGCTAGTGGTAACGTGTTGGCATGTGCCAATGGCACGTACGGCCACTTTGGCCAAGTCGCGGGCGCTACAATTGGATATCGGCTTGGAATAGAAAGTGGCTAGTGGTAACGTGTTGGCATGTGCCAATAGCACGTATGGCAAAGTCGCGGGCGCTACAATTGGATAGCGGCTTGGAATAGAAAGTGGCTAGTGGTAACGTGTTGGCACGTGCCAATGGCACGTACGGCCACTTTGGACAAGTCACGGGCGCTACAACTGGATAGCGGTTTGGGATAGAAAGTGGCTAGTGGTAACGTGTTGGCATGTGCCAATGGCACGCACGACCACTTTGACCTAGTTGCATGGTTTGCAAGCTTAGGGCGCTATTTTTGGCATGTGCCAAACGGTATAGCGGCTTAGAAATTGGCTAGTGATGCGTGTTGGCATGTTCCAATGGAACGCACGACCAAGTTGACCTAGCTACACGGTTTTCAAGCCTAGGGAGCTATTTTTTGCATGTGCCAAATGGTATAGCGGCTTAGTTTGGCATGGTTGCCTGTAGGTGCAGTATGTGGTTTGGTTTTGGCGTCGTTGCCATGATGCGTAGTATGCGACTTAGTTTTGGCGTTGTTGCCATGGTGCGCAGTATGCGGCTTGGTTTTGGCGTCGTTTCCATGGTGCGCAGTATGCGGCTTGGTTTTGGCGTAGTTTCCATGGTGCGCAGTATGCGGCTTGGTTTTGGCGTCGTTTCCATGGTTCGCAGTATGCGGCTTGGTTTTGGAATTAGGGTTCTGTGTTGAAAACTCTAATCTGGTATTTTGAAAAAAATACCCCCATTAATTATTGACACCTGAATTAAATGCTCGTAGTTAATGTGTTGCTGGTAACACTAGGTCATGGGGTTTTACGATTTTACCCCGTATCTAAAATCCACCATCGACATTAAGTCCTCTGCTTAGCTAGGAACAAGAGATTTGTTGCGAGGTAAGCATAAGATGGTGCCAAGACAAGGTCTGAAAGAGAAAAGGGAGATTTTTCTGACCTTTTTTTCTGAGATGCGGACTGGATTCATAATCCTCGTCCTCGGCAATTTTGCATGGAGCGGGAGGTTGGCATAATTTGGCGAAAATGGACAGCTGGGAAGCATTGAGTTGCTGGCGCGAGTTGAGAAACTGAGCGTGCTGGCTAGCGGGGACAATGGGAGATAGAAGTGATAGCTGTTGCAACTTGGGCAGCATTGACAGGTCGGCGCGATTGGTGGGACCGGCGTGAATTTTTTGAAAGTTAGCGCGAGTTGGAAAATTGAGCATGCTAGCCGGTTCAACCGAGGGAAGAATAATCGCTTGATGCAAAATTTCTTTATGAGTTGAATTGCCTTCTTTGTGCACGACTCTGATTGGGGATCCTTTATTGATGTGCGATTTCTTAGGGCCGTTGCATCCATGAAGCGCGCCCTTCCTTCTCACATAAATATTGATGGAAAGATTTCGTTGTCTTCTCCCTCTCTACTGGTCGTATAGTGAGGAGACTACACCGTTTTCATACTTTTGCGATGGTGACAATGGCGATGGCATTGTTGGTTTCTCCGAGAAGCATCATAGGATTAATGGGGCTCGATCTTCTTTCAAAGAGTCGTTGGGCGGGATCGGCTTATTACTTTGCGAGATTAGAGCCATCATCCAAGATATCCCTTCTGTTCCTCCGGGTGAGGTACGCAAAAAATCACAGGTTCCCATGGATTCTGACATGAGCGAGTCAAGTTATTTTCTTATAGGAGCTGCTGAGAAGAATCTTGGTAAAAAAATTGTTGATAGCGTTGGTGATGTCATAGGAATCATGATTGCGCACGTTTAATCCACGTCGGGGATGAAAGGGAAAGAAGCGTTGGTTGGCGCTCCTGGAAAAGCATCTGGATGAGAAACAGAGGCCCTTGCTGCTGTTGACGTGTCTTCTCTATGGAACCTTTGCTGTCCGGAGGATTGCTGGGGGAAGTGTAGGAAGAAATCTTAACGAGGCGGATCTTCTTTCTTTTATTTCTCTTGAGGCCTAGTATTAAGCAATTGCATATTACAGACTTAGAGGTACTTGTTTATGAACCTTTACAAATAATTGCATAACATCTTATACATATGCAATTGTGAATGCATTACCAGTTATGCATTATTTAAGTATTAAGCAGGGTTGTGAAATATGAGTGCATAATATGTTATGCACCTTAAATATAATTGCATAAATTTTTATACAGCTCCAATGTTTAATGCATGATTAGTTATGCATTGTTTAAAATATATGCATCACATGCTATGCATATAAAAATATTGTTATATTTGTTATGCATTCCCTGATGAGTGTTATTAATCATGTTGCAGTTTCTTGAGAACTTTAGAGAGTACAGTCCAATGGAGTTGGAACTCTGTGAACCAAGATAACCAAGAAGCAGGAAATATATATATGAACTCATCGTAATGAATCTTGAAGAGAATAGGGACAAGTATGAAGAAGCATTTTATGATACGTTGCAGATCATTGAACAAGAAACATCTCCCGATAGTCCTGGAAAAAGGTTGAAGATTGTTCAAGAAATGCTACAAGACATGAAACAGACTGAGGAAATAAAAAGACAGAATGGAGAAGCATTCAATTCTCAGTTATATAATAATATGA
The DNA here is from genome assembly GCA_023529315.1 of Papaver bracteatum. Taxonomy (NCBI): domain Eukaryota; kingdom Viridiplantae; phylum Streptophyta; class Magnoliopsida; order Ranunculales; family Papaveraceae; genus Papaver; species Papaver bracteatum. The sequence continues at coordinate 179,780 of JAJJWX010000888.1, forward strand.
AGAAGTTTCTCATTGCTTCAGGCATAAAATAGGAGGTGCGAGTGGAATCATGAGGTGGCCCTAACGTCGATGCATCATCATCTGAGCCTAGCATCCCACTGAGTCAAAATTTGCCAAGGAATGAGACATTTGTTGAACTGGTATCTTCAACTGATCAACCTACATAAGAATCATTTCCGGAAGTTATCAGACTTGATATCCAAGACCAAACTGCTAGTCAAGGACTCCAGTATTCACCTTCCAAGTTCATGGAACTGGGAAAAGATATTAATCTCTCCTGTGATAAGGAAACAGACATGCCAGAGGAATTGCAGACAACACAAAATCTAGCAACAACTCAAGAAAGAATTGAAGCACAGGAAAAAGAATTTTTGGCTGGTGATGATGGTGCTGGAGGAGAAGATGGTGCTGGAGAATATGATGATGAACATCTTCTAGAAACTCAGAAGAAAACAGAAGCATCTGAAGAGCCGACATTTAATCTCCATATTTCACAAGGAGAAGATGGTATTGGAGGAAAATAACAACAAGTTGTTGAGATGCCAGAAGATCCAGTCGTAGAAAAGCTGCAACAACCAACTGTTGAGATGCCAGAAGAGAAAGTCGCAGAAAAGCCGCAACAACCAGCTGTTGAGACGACCATTGATGCAGATAAGAAGATGGTCCTTGAGACGGACAGTGATGTGGTGAGCTACCTGGCAGAGAATCCTTTAACTCCATCCACAGAAGAAGCTGCTGAAAACAAAGAATCCGAACAGAATCCCTCAACCCCAGCTGAAAACAAACAAGACTCAAATGAAGCTGCAGAGATAGAGAAAATTTCACAGACAATGGTACATAAAATATAAAAAAAGATTATTATTATAAAAAGCTTGAACTGCTTGAAGTTTTTTTTTTATGTCGAATCAACTATATACTATTTATTATTTTTAATCAAACTATATACTATTTATTATGTTGTGGTTTTGCTGTTTAATCAACTACTATTTAATTAATTTCAAAATAAATTGGTTATATCTAACACATTTTGGTTACATGAATTTGTAGGAAGAATAACTAGGAGGAGAATTTGTTCCAAGAACAGAATTTTCGAAGAAGCAAACTGTGAAGAAATACTCAATAAAAGGAAAAGCCAACCAAGAACATAAAGGGAAAAACCAACCAGGAAGCAAGGTAAAAAGAATCAAACAAAGGACAACATGTAATGAAAGGACAACCAGTATACTACTTAAAGATTGTGACCTAGGGAAGCAGCAAAAGAAAAAAGACAAGCTTGATAAGAATAAAGTTGAAAAAGAAAATCCTTGTACGTCTGTTGGCAGGCCGTTCAGAAAATTACCTCCGCTAGAAACAATGGAATGTTTTCAAAATTACAAAGATACAATAGAACCATCCTTGATGGAAGTACTGGAGACATACTTTGGGCATGCCAACAGCCTGTAAGTATATATAAACTATCTTTATGCTTGTTTAAAAAATCAATGCATTACAGGTTATGCTTCTTATGAAATAAATTCATAACAAATTATTCTTCAAAAAAACCCATGCATAATAAATTATGCTTCTAAAACAATCCATGCATAAAACAACCCTATATTTATGGTTTTACCGCATGTCACTTGAATAAACATCTCACTAATTATGTCTTCTATAGAAATTATGCTTGGAGTATCAGAGACGGAGAAGACCCGTACTTATGGGATATTCGGATTCACGGAGATGTAATAAGGCAGCTAATGAACAATGAATTCCTAGAAGAACAAGTAATACTCTTCTACAGTTACATGTTGTTCAAGAAGCGGAAAAATGAAGAGGATGATGTGAGTATTCAACAGAGGTATGCAGAGTTTGCATTCATGAGGCCAGATGCTTGGGTAAGTCAAAAAAATAAAATCATTTCCAAACACTTTAACTTTTAAAACTGTTATTTTTGTTACATAAAAAGTCATCATAACTAGGTTTTCTGCATGACAAGTTATTCAGCACTGCATATCCTGTTATGCCCATATTATTACTTCTGCATAGCATGTTATGCAACTGTTTTTGAACTGCATAACAAGTTATGCAACTAAATTTTAACTACATAACAAGTTATTCAACATTGTTTCCTGCACATGTTGTGCACCCTTTTAATTGCATCCACTAACTTTTTTTTCCTAAAAAATATTTTTTTTGCAGTTCTTTGTTAGAACAAGGGACAAAGATGGGATTGCAAAATATGTTGGAGAATTCATCTTGAATCTCCCTATTAAAGTTGAGAAAATGTTCATTCCAATGAACTATATGACAAAGGAAAACCCTGCTGGGACACACTGGACATTGTTAAAGTATGACCTTTCAGAGGGTGAGTGGAACTTCTATAACATTGTTTCAAGCTATAAAGTTAAATACAAGAATCAAGCTCTTATAATGGCAAAGGTTTGTATGCCTTATTTGATACAAATATATGACGAACTTAAACTATCATCACAAGTCGTGGATATAAAGAGGGAACCGCTTGTATACATGGATATTTTTTCCAAGATTGTTCCTGAACAAGGTCATCACCCCGACTGCCTCATATTTGTATGCTACTATATGAAGATGAGTATGAAGTGTGAAGTCAGACGGAAATGGATAAAGTTTGGGAAAGGAAGATGCAGTAGCAAAAGCCAACAAGAAAATACTAAGTTTGGTATTGAAAATGTTGACTGATCCTGAAAACAGTTGGGCGATAGATACCAATGAACACGTTTGGGATGAAGTTGCGCGTCAATGTGATGAAGCTGTGCTTAAATGTTCCTGATGCTGCGCATAATTGAAATATTCAAACGTAACTTTGTTTTAACAACCTGTGTGTTGATAGGTTGAGCAAATTAACTTGGGAGTAAAAACTAATGGGAAAGTTGTTAGTGCAAAGCTTAACTTCAGTCAGTAGTTATGTGTAACGTGTTGGTATGAACCTTGTTTGGACAACTTATATCTTGTTATCTTGTCGATGTTTATATATATATTTATATATCAATGCTTGTTTCAGCGCTGCAATCTTATTTCACAAAAAGTAAAAAAACTGTCTGGCATTTAACTGTACTATAATAATGAGGGGGCGATGCCCCCTCGACCCCCGATTATAAACATAACATGATAAAAATCTTACAAGAAAAATAAAGGAAAAACATGTTACATATAAACATCTGAATATCATGTTATGCAACAAAAAATCACATGTTATGCAACAAAAAAAATCTGAATAAAATATTATGCAGAACAAAATAAATGTGCACGACTTGTTATGCAGATGCATGAATGAACAACAGGTTGCATGGTTCGTTCTGAAGCCATCTTTAAAAAGAATGCATAAAAGATTGTGCATCTTCAAAAAAATAATGCATAACCCGTTATGCATCTTTAAAAACTAATGCATAATTTATTATGCATTTAAGAATAAAAATGAATAGCATTATCTGATAGAAGCAGAAAAACACACAGTAAAAAAAGAAGTATTTTTTCATAAAAACCAATACAAAAAGAAACTAATTAAAGAAAAAGTACTTGTTCATAAAAACCAATACATAAACCAATTAAATAAAAATAAATTAAGTTCAAACGCAAAAGTAATAGTCTGAAGAAACCAACAAGCTAAATGCTCTCCCTTAACTTCCCTTAGGCTTCTTCGGCGGTTTCTTGTAATAGGTAGGCTTTATACAAGTTTGCTTGTTGTGATGACCAATCTCAAAACAATTACCACGGCACATAGCTTTCCTGGGCGGCTTCTCATAACGACTCAAATGTCTATTAAATGGTGGTATCCTAGGCGACCTCCTAACATCAGGTACATCGATAATATTATAACCTTCATAAACTTCAGGCCTTTTGTAGTTCGGAATATGATGAATGGCATGGATGTAGGTAGTATTGGAGTATGAAGTAGTGAAATAAGGTTCAACAAAATCATATGGATTAGAACCAGACATTGTTATCGAAGCAAAAGAATGCACACATGGAAACCCGTAGACGCGCCACCTCTGAAAGGTACATGTCATTGCCTCAAGGTTAACACTATGAGAACTCTCCCCGCCCTCCACTTCATAAACATGAGTATCGGACTGTATAACCATCCAGGTTAAACCCTCATCAATAAGAGCCTTCATCTTAGCTTCGCTCTTCGGTGTGATAATTCTTATGAAACTTTTATTAGTATTTCTCCTTTCTGACATCATCCTTATCTGATCCGGAAAAAAATTTGCAGGGAGCTTCTTATGTAACTTTATCCAACTATTGAAGGATTCGGCAAGAGTAGAAGATGTCCTTTCATACCTACAACCCTTAAAAAATGCATTTGACCACCTCTCGGGAGGGATATCTTCAATATAGTCTTCAACCCAACCACAACTAAGACCCATAGTCGTAGCGATGGCAGTTTGGAAACCTTCAGGACTAAGAGCATACGCAACAACTTGAAATGCATCAATAACGGCACCATACCTTTCGTCAGATGCATTAATAGGTAAGTTCATCTTAAGATGATAACATCAGAAACTATGGAAGGCTCCATGAAAAATAACTGGAATCGCTCTCTTTAATCCTTCTGCACGATCAGATAAAAATGTGATTGGCCTTTGATCATGATCAAGAACATTACTCAAATTCCTCATGAACCATTCTCAGTTATCATTATCTTCAGTAGGTATCAGGGCCATGGCTAGTTGAAAGAACCCTGCACAGAAGAAAACATGTTTTCATGACTTAAAAAAATATAAAACCAAGCCAACGTCTACATGAAGTATTGTGCAGCTAAAAGAAAATAATGCATAATGTCTTATGTATCTAAATCAAATGATGCATAAGACATTATGCAACTAAAACAAAATAATGTATAATGTAATATGCATCTAAATAAAAATTATGCATAATCAGAAAAGTGAAAACAATAATGCATAAGATATTATGCATCTAAACAAAAAAATGCATAAGACATTGTGAAGCCAAAATAAATAATGCATGAGACATTATGCACATATATAAAAAGGATGCATTATCAGAAAAATTACCTTTTTCAGCATTGATATCGGTTGCAGCCATGAGGCATCCTCTAAATCTCCTTGTAAGAAAGGTAGCATCGACATAAATCATGGGACGAAGGTAACGATACCCATGGATGCATGCCTCGAAGGATCAGTTGAAGCACCTTCTAAATCAGTTGAACTATCCTCGTTCGATTCAGTTTTATCCATTTGTACTTGAAAATCAATCCAACTCCCAGGATTTGTGCTGCGAATGGCATCTACATACCATACCAGATGCGAATACGACATGGCCTTATCACCAAATATATCCTCATACACTTTCTCTCTTCCATTGTAAGCTTGGTAATATTTGACATTGATATCGTAGCTAGATTTAAAAAAAAAATTCAAATCAGAAGTTTTGAAACTCGAATCACTTCTGATTTCATCCTTGATAAGACTAGAAACAAATTTACTGCTGAGCCTGTGGAAAATCCTTTCACATCCCACACCACAGTGATGACTGCTAACATATATCTTAACCTTAAGCATCATCTTTTCAACATCAACAACACAAACCTTATACTCCCAAGGGCAATTTTCTTTTGAGAATTTTGCATAAAACCTTCCAAGTTCAGTATTAGTATATAGAAGAACATACTCAGTCTTTACCTCGTATTTCTTTACTGCAATACGTACCTCTTCTACACCTCAAAAAAAAAACTTCACCAAGTAATTTATCCCAACCCTCAGTCCTAAGAACCTTGTTAACAGGCACAGAACCATCTTCAAGGAAATTCACCATAGCTTCTTCGGGTTCAGGTTCTATTACACGACTACTTGAAGCTCTACTACGACTGCTGGAAGAATTGCAGCCAACTTCAACAAGTAAATCAAATCTCTTCTGACCTTTACAGTGGTAACGAGATACAAAAGACTGAAGCAGAACATCAGAATCAACTTGCACAAACTTGCTTCCATCATTAAAGGAAAATATGACATGATGAGGTAATAAACGAGTCCACTTCTGGAAAACGGTTGCTTCAAGGTCTCCAGAGTTGTGTTGACATCAACAGGATGTGATAACAATTCACTGAAGTAGTGAATTACAACTAGTGTACTAACAACAGGCATTTCACCCTGCAAAACACAAAGAAAACAAAAATCAAACATATCTATCCTGCATATTTCTTCACAAAAATTGTAACACCCCGTGTTTTTAGCATGGCGCATGCTAAAAGATGCGCCATTAGCTGGTGATGAAGCTTCATCCAAAAGCTTCTGTTAGTTGGTAAGAGGTAGGTTGGATTAAGGCCAATATCGCGCCAAAATGGCGCATTATGTTTGGCATTTGGGCAAGAGCCAAATCTTGCATCAAAGGATGCTTCAGGCCAATTGGGTAGATGGCCTTAAGAATGTTCAACCATCCTGGACGGACATTGGAACTGGCATGTGAGCCAGAACTGAATGTACAACCATCTTGGTCGGTTATTCAGGAAATATATGGCAATGGCCATGAATAATAAAGTGGGGAGTTGATGAATGATTTTTGGTCCCCCAATTTAAGTTGTAAAAATGTCATTTTTACGTATATAGGGAGGGGTAGTTGGTTGATGGTGCATATGCGGACTATGCACCAAGTAAGCTTCATAGCTTAGACGGAAGAGTATAAATGATGCCTAAGGCTCATTTATAGTTGCATAGCCTCGCGAAGAGGGCATTTGATGCTTAGGCATCGTTATGCCATATTGCGGACCAAACATGCATCACTTGGATGCATTTTGATGGAACAGCCTATACGGACTAGGCCATTACCACTATTGCTTGGCCATGGCCTAGCAAACGAGTTGGATTAAGTTGCTTGTCCCTTCGAGGATGAATTACGGTATGTGCTTGATCTCTTTAGAGTAGGGAAGGGTACGTAGGCATCCGCAATGAGTTGCAGCAATGTTGGTCCAGCACGTTGTCGCTCATATCATCTAATTTAGAGATGATTGCGACACTTTGGTCTCTCATATCATATGGCTCGGTATCTCGACGCAAGAGATGATTGTGGCCATACTTGATGAGGCTAGTTGCATTCCATTCCTTGGATGCTCATACTTCCTATCAAGGCGTTCGACATAGGCTAAAAACCCGAGTGTCGTAATTTAGTAAAGAGAGAAGTGCATTTTGATGGGAAACGGCCCAAAGATCAAGACATGTTGATCTATAGATCCACATGCTCACCAGAATTTAGCCAAATTCCATCGTTTAGAGCCTCAAAAGGCCGTTATTACCGTATTAATAAAGTTTTTATTTTCTCAATATAAACCCTTTGCGGAACAAGGGTAAGTTGGAACGGTGTGGAAGCTAACTTAGCCGCGTCATGCTCCACGAGCATGCTTGCAAGGGAAATTGAATGTGCATTTGCCTAGCTTAAAGGCCCGGATTGTAGCATCATCATGGCGCATCGGGGAAGTTACGGTCTGCGGTCCAACGCGCCAAAGGCGTAATTTTCCGGTCCGTCACAAAAACTCTTACTCAAAATTAAAAGATCAAATCAACAACAAAAAAGACAATCTACATTAACAATAATCAGATGAGAAATCAACTAGATATCAAAATCAATAACATCTACATTAACGTAACATAAAACAGATCAAAAATAAGAGTGGAAAACAAATCAAATTAAAAATCGACTAGAACAGAAGCGAAAATTGGTATATCAACATCCAAACAATAAATCGAAACAAAAAGATTGAATCGAAAAGATCTACATTGATCGTAACAATTTCAAAACCTAGAAAATAAACAAAAATTAAAAAACAAGCTTAAATTAAAATATCTAAAAATCGCTTCGAAAACCTAAATTAAGCTTCAAAAACCTAAAATAATAGATCCTAATCTTACAGAAACTAATATCTAGAATTGAATCAAGATTAAACAAGATCAGAATCAAAGATTGGAATGAAAACGAACGAACCTGAAGCTTGAATTTCAGAGTATCTTTGCTGAGTAAATTCAATCTCTCAATCAGCTCCTTCTCAGCTCTTGATAATTTTTTCCTTCAGCTCTCGCTCCGGCTCTATCTCCTTCTCAATCTCTCAGCTCTCAATCTATCGAAACTGAATCTCAGAACATAAAGTGAGGCTAAACTGGGAAATAAAACAAAAAGGAAACGTAATTTTGAAAACTCTGGGTCTCGGCATAATTTACACACCGATTTTGGGTGCGCGTGTGATTTTTTACACACACGTGGGTTTCACAGTGGAGAAAAGTGTAAAAATGGGTGTGGCTGTAGTTTTCACATGTTCATTTCTACTTCCAAATATCCCACATGGTATGCCATAATAATCATACTTCGTTGAACCATGGTGCTTGTAAACCAACTAGAAATCCAGCTCTTAATTGACTGCCCACCGGTAATAATCCCTGCAAGGTTAGAGTCAACAGCATTCCACACATTTATACTGATGTGACAGTTGGTTAATAAATGTTCCGCAGTTGATTATTTGCATCCTAGAACAAATGTTTGATTTGTACCCGGGCATCTAATAGTTTATCACCAGGGCAGGGTATATAAGCAGACCTGGCTCTTTTATTATTTTGTTCTTTTTCGTTTCCTGTTAAGTTTCTCATTGCAGGGCTTTAGCCAGGTTGTATAGAGAACACCCTGTTCACTTTGTACTTGGATTTAGGCTTTTGTTTTTTGAATTTAAAGTCTTTACGATCAGAAAGGAAAAGAAAAAAAAAAAAAAAAATACCAACTACCAAGGAATGGTTCACTTCGCAATATTTATATTACTTACCAAATATGATTACATACAGTATTGTCAGATGAATGCATCAGTATTCGGCAAGTCTAAAGTGGTGTATGAAACTAGCTTTCTTGTTTGACAGCACATCACTATGCAAGTCTACAGGCATTTTTCTTTTGAAGCATACATGCATGATGATCTTAATATAGGCATGGTGATCTGAGAACACTTAAATGCTAATTACAAAGTATTATTGCGTTCAGGTTTATTTGTGTAACTCCATCTACTTATTTGATGTTGAAAGAATACCCACATTGTTGAAAGTATAAGCATCAAACCGGTACAGGGCTTTGGTCAGCGACTTGTTTCCCAGTGATACCGTCCTTCAATGTTTTGAAGTAAACATCATAGTCTTTCTCAGGTGGAGGATTTTCAGGATCCACCGTAAATGGCTCACTAAAGGGAATAACACTCTTCACCTGCAAAAAATTACAGTTATGGAATTTATGACAATAATTTTATGTATACTCCCATCGAAATTATATGCAGGATATGTGCCACACGATTCTGCATTCAACTTAGTGACTTGGACATAGTTTAACCTAGATGACTTGGAAAAAGTTTTTGTGGGTGCGTGCACATATGATAAAACAGAGCCAAGTGGAGAGAGAGAGAGAGAGAGAGAGACCTCAAATGTCTTGTCACATGCGTATGGGCTTTCTAAAGCTGCAACACATATGCGAGCAACCTCCTCCCTAGAAATTTTCCCCTGTAATCGTCACATAATTCTTATAAATTTCAATGAGGTTAAACATAAAACTTAACAAGTACCCTGGATTATATTAAGTTTCTCCTTGGCATTGCCTATCGATGCGTACAAAACAGCAACTAAAGATGTACTCGCAGAAGGACGTTGAAAAAAGTGTAGAAATTGTAATTACCGTAATATTGTCTCCTTGCTCGAAAATGAGATCAGCTCCAGCAGGTTCCTCAGTTAATGCACAAGGTCTTACTATTGTGTAGGGAATTCCACTTTCCCTGATCAAATCCTCGCCCTAGTATACCAACAGGATATGAAAATTAAAGATCATTAAGTAACTAACTAGCTTAACTTCACCACTTTTATTGTTCAGCTGGAAAGACTTATATTGTTCAGCTGGAAAAATCTTGTTCTAACCACGGATATATTCTTCCCTGGTATGATGGTAATTATTGTACTCTGTAATGAGAAAGAAAACATTACAACTGAAATTAGGATACCTTCAACTTAAAGGTGAGGATATAGTCAAGTTCCTTATTTAGGCGAACAGCAGGAGGTTGTTTACTTAAATCAAGACCAGGCCTGTCAGGTCGGGTAACACCAGCAGAGCCAACATGTACAAACCTACAATTTAAATGAGCAAATCAGAACATGCAAAATACAAAATAACAGGCACTTATAGATAGACAATTCACAAATCCACTATCGAGTTTTTGAGTCAGGATATGGCACCTGGGAGTGATTGGATCTTTTAAGTATGATTTTATGGTTGAGATAGGAAGCTCAAATGGGCCTTCCTCAAAAGTTGGATTCAGTTTGCCATCATACTCAAACTTGCTATACATTAGCTGTTACAGGTTTGACGGCATATTATCAATAAAATCCTTAGGGACAACCCAAACAAACAAGCAGCGAAAGTGCAAGTAGAACATAGAAGCCTGCCTGCAGTGATACGATCGTGCTTGGATCGAAGGGTGGTGCGTCAAATACAGTCTTTGCTCGAAATATAGGTCGTAAAGAAGAGAATGGAAGTTGTATCTGAAGATAAAGGAATAAGTTCAATAAATGAAATCAGAAGTATTCTTTAAAAACAATAGTGTCCATGTAGCCATTGTGATATTAGCCTATTCAGCAAAACAAGAAAATAAAAATAAAAAGGGGGATGAACACTCACCGATTGCCACTGATCTAATACTGTGTCAAAGATTGCAGTATATCCTACGGTATCCCATTCAGGGCTAATGCGAACAATAAGTTTATAACGGCGCCCATCGCCTTTGATTCGCAATTCAAGACCATCATATGCTGAAAGATCCTCGGGTATGGAAAAATTCTGCAAGTACTCCGTTTGAGTTAATTCAGTGATCCAGGGGAATCAAGCCAAAAGGCCTGAAACATATTTTAGGGATCAGAACAAATTATGAACTAATACATGCGACAATCATGGTAGTTGGGAAAATAAAAGTTTAGCAAGACATCTATCAAGCATATCTCTAGTCAGAGAACAGTAACAAGAAGATAATAAACATGCTGACCCTTGTCCTAATGCTAGTGAAACCACCATTATTTTTCGTGGAGACAACACCTGAATCAGAAAAGAAGGAGTATTAGTAACCTTTGGAAATCAATTAAAGGTAGCCACATAAACTAACAGATGTAAACAAACATTCTTTTGCGTACAACAAAAGGCATCAATAAATTTGGAGGACAATTCAGGTGTAGACCTTTGAAGAGCCCAGTTGGGCCACCATTTTCATTTCCACAGCGATCGATTAGAAATTTACTTTCACTGACACCTCCCATCACAACATCATCTAGCTCACCCCAAGCGAGTTCTTTGGATATGCTATCTGCAGATTCGAACACGTAGAAAGATGTGCAGGAACAAAATATTTTTAGTTGGACTTCAGATGTATACTATATATGGCAAACAGTCCAAGTTTTATCAGTAAATCACAACCAGCTGAATTTGAACAAACCTTGGAAACCAAATATCAATTTTCCATTTCGATGCCCCACACCCTTTTGAAGAGCATTAATTAAATTTTTCATTCCATTATACTCTACCATTTCAGGTGAATCACCTTTTATCTGCACGAGAAAACAAGCAATGTAGTTGGTCAGGGGCCGTTTACTTGACGAACATAAAAAAATATTAAATTTCTATGGAAGAGCAAAACAGACTCCTGAGACATAATCTAGTATATTAGTTCATCACCTCCGGCTCGAAGAACTTGATTCCCTGATGCACACAGAAAATAAGAATGTTAGGGTGAAGAAAGAAAAAACTTACAAGCAGCTAAGAAATTATTAGCAAAGATCTGAAATTTGCTCGCAGAGATTCTAAATTTGCTAAGACCGAGATTCATTCATAATTTCGATCATCTGATGAGTTTCACATACTTGGCTGTACTTTTGCCTGTCTGGAGTGTCCCCTTCTTTTGGACCCACAATGACAGAAACTGCATTAATGACTTTCTTCACTCCCTTGAAATACTCGGGAACTAGAGTTTTCTCCTTTGTGATATCTCCGACCACCTATGATTACTCAAGAATGAACTTATTATTTTCTCCACAACAATGGAAATGCATGGACAAATCTAAAATAATCTATTTGTAACCCTATCCAGACCAGATAAAGCACTGTTAAGTAGCTCACCAAGTCAATATCTGGACCAAGCATTTTTCTTGCTTTCTCTTCATTCCTAACCTGACAGAATTCGGAATTAGGGAAGAAAAGAATTTGATACAGAAAAAGTACTGAAAAAGCATATAACAAGAGTCTTGGATAGAGACTCAAATGTTAGTTCCACAGGTAATCTTCTACATAAACAACAATCCTTAAAAGAGAAGAGCAGAGTACCAGGATTCGGACTGGGAGGCCTTTCTTGCGCAAGACATCAACTACCCTACGCCCAACACCACCTGTAGCTCCAGCTACTAGGATTATATCAGATGTTGCCATTTCTTTTACCGGCTCGTTAGATGTTGAATTTGACAGTTTCCCAACCAGAAATTCGAATAACTTTATATATTGAAGGATCCCATTAGGAAAAAAAATGGGGAAAATATAGATTGTTGCAATCAATTAACAGAATAGGACGAGATATGTTAACCAACCTTAGCAGGAGATGGGGGTGCATTAAAGAAATATACCGTCTTCAAAAATCGCCCAACATCCCAACCTTGTCTTCCCGTTTCTGCGTATATAGACCTTTTATTTGATCTCAAAGATAAAGAAGCAAATTTGCACCCAGAAGATAAAGTATGGAGTTTGTCACTGAGTGGAAGGAAGTGTGGAGAATGTGAAGATGACAGCAACAAATAGGGTAGAGCTTTGTTAGAGTGGCTTCTACCGATAGGTAATGATGAATACCCCTGTTGATTCAAAAACAACCTTACTAAGATTTGGTGTTCAAACTCCACTTTTGGTACAAAATTTCAGTTAGTAAAAAGTAGTAACAAGAATCCTAAATTCTGTACGTACGTTTTCTCTTCAAGACCACATCGAGATAGATGAACAATGAGTAACTAATAATCTAAGGAATTTCCTTTACTTGCAAATTATATCATATTAAGATAGTAATGAAGAAACATACTAGTATTAAACTATAATAACATATAAAATGAGCAGATTCCTCTTTAGTAATGTGGAAAAAAAAACCACAATATGTAGTCGAAACTCGTCTGCGTCCTATTTCACCGATTAACCGATTAAAAAACAACAAAAACATAAGGAACTAACCCAATTGCTCATACTCTTTCATCAATAATCATGGTTTCTAGTTTAAGAAGAAATTTAGAAAAGCCACTAGAATTATCTAATAAAAAATCATGGTTTCTGAAATCCAAGGGGGATATGTACTATACCACTGACTATGAAAGCTAGGAAGGTAGTGTTTGAAGTACCTGGAAATTGATAATTGCAGTAGAGGTGGTAGATGGCAATTTGTTTGAACAGAAACAGTAAACCATTTCTCTTCGAAGCCCAAATCAGTGAGATTATAGAGAAGTTGAAGAAATTTAGAAATTATGAGACAAAAAGTGTTAAGAAACGGGGAGAACTGATTTTGAAAACGTTAGAATAAATATGAACCACACGGGTGAGATGATTATGTTATGTGGAGAAGATGAGTATCAAATATCGGATTCTACTCTTACCAAGGTTTGAAAAACGGGTCACGACTCAGGTCACGGATACTAGGCGTGACCGTTATAGTACGTTTTCACAGGTGTGAGCATGTTTGGGAAAAAAACGCGTTATATAGTAAAAAAATGCGTTTTTTAGACGTTTTTTCAAAATAACGGGCGTTGTAACGGTTACATAGGAAATTTAAAAAAATTATGATCTGAATTTCCTATGTAACGGTTATAACGTGCGTGAAAACGTTTTAACGAGTCTAAAAAACGTTGTTACAAGGTATTTTAATTTTTTAATACTCCCTACGTCCCTAAATAGATGACCTATTAATTTTTAAATTTTGTCCAACTAATAGATGACCTATATCATTAAGAAAAACTAATACTACCATTTTATTTGATTATTGTTAGTATAAGAAATGTGTATAATTCGATAGTCATGTTTATATTCTTTACATAGGTGTTTTAAAATGCTTTTCACTATACAATTTACGAAAGTTTGATAAAATTCGTGTCGGTAAATTACATCCATTAAAATTTCGTCGGCAACAATTATCTAGGTATACTTGTCCCTTTATTAGATTGCAGAATTTCGTATTGGACTCGATGTTGGAAGATATGGAAAATTCCCCTTTGTTAAAGATGTGATCGGAGAAGCAAGACAAATTAGCAAATTTATTTACAATCATGGTTGGGTTCTTGCTAGATTTCGACAACATTCTACAGGACGCAATCTATTGCGCCCTGGCTTAACAAGGTTTTCAACGAATTTTATTGCAATCAAAAGCATCATTGATCAACGTAATGCTATCGAGGGCCTATTTCTGGACAAGGAATTTCTGAAATCGGATGAGGCAAAAACTAAACAAGCTAGACAAGTGAAGAATATTATTTCAAGTGAGATGTTTTGGATGACGTGTCAAAATGCATGCATAATGGTTGGTCCTTTATTGAAAATGATTTGTTTCTTGGACTCAGACAAACCTACCAAGGGCTATTTGTTCCATGCACTTGCTACATGTGTGGAAACTATACAAATGGGTTTGGGATCAAATCGAAATGCTTCTATCGTGGGTGTAATAAAGAAACGATGTAAAAGTCAGTTGAGTTCTCCTCTTCATGCTGCATCGTATTTTCTCAATCCTTATTACATCTTTAACCCAGCAACTAATCTCATCAATAATGAAATTTCCGAGCCGCAAATTTGTCTTACTGAAGTTATATCAAAAATGGTTAGTGGCCCGCAAGAACAAGCACAATGTATGCTAGAGGTACAAAATTACTAATATTATCTCCAAATATGTATAATTAAGTAATTTGAATTTCTAGTAACAATTGTACTTTTCTTTATAGGCAGGAAGAATACGAATGATGCAAGGTCAATTTGGATCACCATGAGCACGTATTGCAGCTCAACATGGTGATACTGTAAGTTGGTGGTTATCTTATGGTGCTAAGTATCCATCCCTCCAAAAGATTGCAGTAAAGATATTAAGTCAAACAAATACATCGTCTGGATCAGAGAGGAATTGGAGTGTGTTTGAAAGAATCCACACCAAACTACACAATCGTTTACTTTCATCGAGATTAAATGATCTAGTGTATGTCCAGTACAATTTGAAGTTGGAGTAACAAAGAATTAAAAGTAAAGCAAGGAGACATAACATTGATGTTCACGACGTTCATAGTCTACTGAGGGATGACAATATGCTTGACTGGATAGTGGGGGAAGATGAAACACCGGTTTTACCTCAAGAAGAACAGTGGTTAAATATGTTGGAAGAGGAGGTCGTTAATAATCCAGAGCATGTCCCTCTACCATACAACTGGCATGATCCGGAAGTTCAAATCCCATACGAAAGGTTACCGGTGAGTGACTTTGTTTATGACTTTGGTAATCTTTCATTTGGAGACAATACATAATGTTATGAGAATGTGAATCCAACATATGATTTTGGTTGCACTTCCGATCGCTCTGACCACGGTGTTCAACATATGAACGAAGGATATAATTCTAATATTGATAATAATAATGAAGTAGGTAACAATAATGATGATACTGAAGGAGGTTATGATAACGATAATGACGCTTATTATGATGATGATACTTACGCCAACGAAGATAGCCAATACCCGTCAACGATGACTATGATGTGGAAAGGAACCGTCGAGAAAATAAAGAATACTTGAAAAAAGGTGGTGGTCGTAGTTGGTACGCATAGCTTTTTAAATGATGAATACTAGTTTAACAATCCTATGTTTTTTAAATTTGAAGTTTTTAATCATGTAGTTAGTTTCCTTGTATCATTTAAAAAAAAATTAATTCGAAGTTTTCGGCTTTCAATCCAGAGAATAAAAAAAATCAAAAGAAATGGTAATAAAGTTATTTACACGGTTATAACGTGCGTGATAACGGGAAAACAGTTCTAAAAAACGCACGTTAAAATGTTATTTAGAAGAAAAAAACATTCAAACTAATTTTAGAAAAACGGTTATAACGTGTATGAAAACTGAAAAACGGTACTAAAAAACTGGTGTTTTTTCCTATTTATCGGCCTAATAAAGGCACGGGGTTCGGGGACCCTCACGGCCACGGTATATGGGTGTGACCGTTTTAACTGTCGTTTTTTTGGTAAAAACAGACGTTTTTAAAACCTTGACTCTTACTCTAGTAATGCTATTCACCTCACCCTTCACAGCTCTATTCACCACTCAGATGACGTGGCACTACAACTGTAATCCAAAGAAGTGAAGTGTAATTGGTCACTAAAACGTGTCCGCAGCTTTAATTTAACTTTTTTTTTTCCCTTGCTCTCTCTCTATTTTATCCCACCTATTACCTCGAGATGTAATGTTAAAAGAAACAGAAAGTATACATTGATTTGTTCTAACTGGAAAAACTAGACCTCATATTCTAATTCTGGGTCTAGAGAAAATAGGGGAAAAGACTGCATATAATCTAAAATTTCATCTTTATTTGTTGATCAAGAACAGTTGGAAATGTTTGATTCATACCTTGGAAATGTTACAGTAAACGAAGAAAAATTGACAAGGAAGAAAAGAGTATATGTAACATCGATCCTTACATGATGAAGAAACTCGTGCTAAGCTGTTGTAATGCTTAGAGCTTCCAATGTCGGAACCAGTGCTTAAGTATGACCATCAAATGAACTTAAATATTGCACTGCAAATAAATCAAAGTCGAAAAAATCAAATAAAAGATGCGGTTATATAAAAAAGTGCATACAAGTTGAGATCTAAGTTGTTGGAAATATGGGCACCCATATGTGTGTGCATGCCCAAAGTCCATCTTGGGTGGATGAGTAAAGTCATATGCTTGACTTTGTCAAAGGAAAAATCCTTCTCCAACTAACCAAGCCATGGTGTGAGACATGTGTCTTGTTTCATGGAACCAAGTGATTGGTTCTTTCTTCATGCTAAGAAGTGTGAGACATGTGTCTTGTTTCATGGAACCAAGTGATTGGTTCTTTCTTCATGATAAGAAGTGTGAGACATGTGTCTTGTTTCATGGAACCAAGTGATTGGTTCTTTCTTCATGCTAAGAGGTGTGAGACATGTGTCTTGTTTCATGGCACCAAGTGATTGGTTCTTCCTTGACACTTTTCAAGTGAGGATGCTTGGTCTATGACTATAAATAGGCTTCTAGTTTCATTTGTTGGAACACTAAGATGAAGAGGAAATACTACACCTCAATAAGAGTGAGTTTAGTAAGAGAGAAACAAAGTATGGAGAGTAAGCTAGAGAGTTCTAAGTGAGCATTCTAGTTAAGCTAGCAAAGTCTTCTAAGTATTCAAACATTAGTTGTAGAATCACCAAAATCCCTTAGTGTTCTTTGGAGAAGAAGTTGAAGTTCTATACGGTATTTAGTTTGTGGAAATATAGTTTGTGCTCGTTTTTGTGGCACCTACTCACCGCCGAGTTTGAAGATTCAAGAATGTGAAACTCAAGTGATCCACCGGTCTTAATTCATCTACTTTTGGAGCGATTTCAAGTTATGAATTATTAACCCGCTTCCGCATTCAATTTGTTTGAATTACATATATATTAGTTTTATATGAGCAACATTGGTATCAGAGCGTTTTATGCGTTTTCGTTATTTTTTGAACCATGGACTAAGTAGCCATTCCCTGAAAGGACAACGACCTTAAATTAATTTTGTGGACTAATCACTTTTGTGGTTGATTTAATTAATGCCTCTGCCCGAAAGGACAATGACCAAAAATTAATTTTGTGGACTAATCACCTTTGTGGTTGATTTAATTAAATCCATATAAATACTACATGCATGATATTAATATTATTTTTGATTAATTTGTTGAATCATGTTGTTTAATTTAATATCATTAGTTTAATCATAAGTGTCTTGCTCAACAAAAAATACTTGGTGTATGTGTTTGCAAAAATATATATTACTTTGTGTATTTTTTCAAGAATTTTAGAAGAGGATTTTTTTTACTTCTGAAACGGGGCATATTTTATTTTTCATTAGTTGAAAAATAATTTACTTGCTTTATTTTCATTAGTTGAAAATAATTTCAATAATGTATGTTTCCGAAACAATGCATATTTTTGCTTTATTTTCATTAGTTGAAAATAATTCGTGAGCAAGATACTTTGAAAATTAATTACAAGCTTATTTATCTCTGTTGATAAATAACTAATCTTCATATGTTGGTTGATTTAGTGGTTTTATTGGCTTAAGTTATGTGCTTTACCAATATTTATTAGTCCAAAATTAATTGATATAGGTTATATTAAAATGCATATTTGGGTGATGATAATGAGCCTAGCGAAATTCTCGATCTCGGATTTGCGTGTAGATATGATTTTATCAATTAGATTTTGAGACTATGTAGTGAGTGTACACATAATAATAATGTCCAACTTTGTGCAACAAACGTGTAGAAATGGCTAGCAACAATGTGATTGCTGACCTCAATAAGGATGACAAACTTGATGGGAAGAACTATGATGTGTGGCATATAAAAATCCGATACTTGTTGGATGAAGGAGGAAAAATGGAACTCCTAACAAATGAAATAGTCCAACCCGCAGAGGGTCATACTACCCAACACCGTCGTGATCTTGATGCCTACGAAGCTTGGGTTAAGAAAGATAGTAGTGCACGCCACACTATGTTGAGTAGCATGCACGATGATCTTATTAGAGAATATGAGGGTTTTCCTACTGCCAAACAAATGTGGGATCAGCTAAAATTTGACTATGGTGGTACGTCCACCACTAGACTTAGCAGCTTAGTGCTAAAATTTGAGGTCTACCGAAAGGATCCCAAGCATTCAATGACAGAACATATAAGAAGGATGTCGTCAATGATTCGTGAATTGAAATCTGTTGGGCATGTTCTAAGTGATGAACAACAAGTTTTAGCTGTGATAAGGTCATTGCATGATTCTTGGGTGCATATGAAGCAAATTCTAACTCATAATGAAAGCATCAAGAATTTCTCTGACATCTCTCGACACGTTGAGCTTGAAGATGAACGCCAAGAGGTGACACGTGTGGATACCTTGTATGCACAAGGTGAGCGCAAACCACAAGGAAAGCGCAAGAAAAATATCCAAAGGGATGCAGAAAAGGAAGAAAAACCAGTTAAGCGCCGTCGTGGCAAGCGTGCTGGGAAAAGAGACAAATCTAAGATGAAATGCTATAACTGTGGAAACAAAGGACATTTTGGCCATGAGTGCACTGAGCCGAAAAAGGTACTTTGTTCATTTAACTCTGTTTACACATCTGTGTGTTCACATGTAATGGTTGCTCACTCTCTCCCTGAATGGATTGTAGATACGGGAGCAACAAAACATGTAGATCGAGATCGAGCGGGATTCGTAGATTATCGACGTATTTTACGTGGTACATATAAAGTTTATATGAGCAATGGAACATGTGAGGATGCTATGGGAATTGGCACATATCAACTCTCTATGTGCTCTGGACGCATTTTAACACTTCACGATGTGTTATACGTACCTGGAATTCATCATAATCTACTTTCAGTTATTTCTCTTCTTAGTTTAGGGTATTCTTTTAAAATAATGTTGGACATCTTCTTTTATGGTACTTTGTTTGGACATGGTTATCTATGTAATAATTTCTTTAAATTAGACTTTTTTAATTCTGCTTCTTCTGAGACTTTAGTGTCTGATGCTAGTAGTAGTAGTAGTAGTGTTATTGACTGTGTGACTTGGCATGCTAGACTAGGACATATCGGGCAAGATAGGATGACTCGGTTAGCTCGAGAAGGCCATTTAGGCTCACTCGCTAAAGTTTTCTTACCCGTATGTGAACCATGTCTAGAAGGAAAAGCTTGTAGGAAACCTTTTGGTAAGGCCAAATGTGCTACTCAACCTATTGAGTTGGTATATTCTGATATTTGTGGACCTATGAATGTTAAATCTAGACATGGCTATTCTTATTTTCTCACATTTATTGATGATTATACACAATTTGGTTATGTATATTTGATTGCTCACCGCTATGAAGACTTGGATTGTTTCAAGCGCTTTGTTGCAGAAGTTGAGAATCAAACTGGGAAGAGTTTAAAGACTCTCCGTACTGACCGGGGATGCGAATATTTATCCGATATGTTCAGGGAATTTTGTGAGAGTAAGGGAATAACAAGACATCTTATTATTCCATATACTTCGCAACAAAATGGTGTTGCGGAGAGAAGGAATAGAACATTATTGGATATGGTTAGATCAATGATGGCGCAAGCTAGCCTCCCAATATTTTTCTGGGGGGATGTTATTATGACTACGGCCTATATTTTGAATCGTGTCCCAACTCAGTCAGTTCCTTCTACACTATCTGAACTTTGGAAAGGCGAAAAACCTAATTTAGGAAATTTGCGCCCATGGGGTTCAGCTGGTTATGTTCACAACGCTTCTCATGTGTATGGAAAGCTAGTTCCTTGAGCAAGAAAGCTTGTCTTTATAAGATATTCTGATTTCTCAAAAGGATATGTGATGTATGGTGAACATCCAAGTGGGGGGATGACTGAGATAGAGTCTAGAGATATTGTTTTCATTGAAAATGATTTTCTTTGAATCAGTGACATTAACAAAAACTTGGAACTCTTTGAAATAGAAGAGAGTGGTGATATCTTACCATCCTCGAGCGAAGGTAGAGAATTAGTTTCTCAACCTATAATCGCTGAAGATAGTGGGAGTGATCTACATCCTAGTGGGAGTAAACCTCTAGAGACACAAGTTTTTGAACCACGCAGAAGTAAGCGTGGAAAAGTACCCCTTCGTCACTTTGAGATTGAAGAGGGAATATTAATGTATGCTGCGAGTATTAAAGATGAGCCTACTTCTTTTAGAGAAGCCATCTCTTCAGTTGATTGCAATAAATGGCTTTTTGCAATGCAAGAGGAAATTAAATCAATGGATAAGAATGATGTTTTGGAGTTGGTTGATCTTCCGCCTGGGAGAAAGGCCATTGGAAACAAATGGGTCTTTAAAATTAAACGCAAGACGGATGGTTCAATTGAGAAATACAAAGCTCGACTAGTTGCGAAAGGATATACTCAACAAGAGGGTATTGACTATGAGGAAACTTTCTCTCCTGTGGTAAGGTTTGCCTCAATTCGCCTCATGCTTGCTATTGTTGCATATTTGGATTTAGAATTATTCCAGATGGATGTTAAAACCACATTACTTAATGGGAAACTAGACGAGGAGATTTACATGTCTCAACCAACGGGTTTTGAGGTCAAATGACAAGAGCGCAAAGTTTGTCGTCTCAAACGTTCCATTTATGGCCTTAAACAATCGTCTAGACAATGGTATATGCGTTTCCATCAATCTATCACCTATGCTGGTTATGAAATGATTGAGGAAGACCATTGTGTGTACATTAAACGATCCCAGGAAAGCATTCTTATCCTATCCTTATATGTCGATGACATTCTATTAGCAGGTAATGATCTAGAAGGAATTATCGCCACTAAGAAATGGTTGTCCTCTAATTTTGAAATGACGGACATGGGTGAAGCTAATTATGTATTAGGTGTTCAGATCACGCGAGACCGCTCAAAAAAGACTCTTAGTTTGTCTCAAGAGACTTACATAAAAAATATACTTGAGCGCTTTCGAATGCATGATTGCAAACCCATTGACACTCCTATGGACAAAGCATGTGTCCTAAGTAACGATCAATGCCCTAAGAATGAAGAAGAAAAGAAATACATGTCCAATGTACCATATGCATCTGCGGTTGGGAGTCTAATGTACGCTATGTTGTGTACTAGACCCGACATAAGTTTTGCAGTAGGGATGGTAAGTCGTTACCAAAGTAACCCCGTACCAAATCACTGGAAAGCAGTTAAAAGGATATTTCGTTATCTTAAAGGGACTGCTAATCTCCCTATTTGTTACCATGGTGAAGACATTATACTCAAAGGATTTAGCGATGCTGATTGGAGCAATGATAGAGATGAGTTTAAATCCACTTCATGATACGTTTTTAAACTTGGGGGTGGTGCAATCACTTTGTGTAGTCAGAAACAAAAGTGTATTGCTCTGTCTACAATGGAAGCAGAGTATGTTGCACTTGAGGCAGCCGTCCAAGAAGCTGTCTAGTTGAGGAGATTTATTAAGAGACTCGATGTCTCGGAACATGCAAGAGAAGCGGTGTTGCTTCTCAGTGATATCACATCAGCTCTAGCATATGTAAAAGATCCCAAATACCATGGAAAAACCAAACACATTGGTAGGAGATCCCACTTTATACGCGATATGGTTGCACGAAGAAAGGTTGTTCTTAGACATATCTCCACAAATAGAATGTTGGCTGGACCTTTGACTAATCCCATTCCGAGAATTTCTTTTCAATCCCACGTAGAGAACATGAGATTAAACAGGATTTGATGTGTAGAACATGTGATAATGACATTATTATTACAAGTATTAATGCTTTCTTAAATGAATATGTTTTTATAGAAATCATATACTTTTGATGTGTACTTAGATATTAAGATGAGACAAAGAAAATACGTTTTCCGGAATATCTGTTTTTCGGAAAACCACGTGCTTTTAATGGAAAAATTTTCTATACAATTAGAAGTCGCCTTAATATGTTTAAGATGAGATCGATCATTAAATATAACCACCATTTAATGAAGCATGTTATAAAGCCAGATGTGATTTTCTGAACAGTTACTTTGTGAATAACTGTTGGAACAGAAAGTCAAGTTAGGCGCCTAAATGGCAACTAGACTAAGATCTGTATGACGTATGATTTTTATGCTGGACATGCCCATTCGTGTGGGAGAAACGTCATAGCATACACTTTGTGATGTATGTGCTAAGTCGACCGATTGTGAGAGCGATGAATGAATCCCTGCTTCATTGATGTGTGAGTCACTGGATTAATATCCAATTCATTTACCCCTTTGACTTGAGTTTATGTCATGAATAGGATACTTAATGATGCTACTTTAGCATGCTTTCTAATACGATGCAACTTCCCGTATGATAATACATGTCTAGGAAAGCTGTTAAGTTGAATTGGAATGATATGAATTTCTTGGAAGAAAATTTGATGATACACCATGAATTGTGACTCATAGCTGGCCAGCATTTTTTGTCTGTCGAAAATCATGAGTACAATTGATAAAATGTACATGGGTGCAATGCTGCTTGCTAGAGGGATTAAGATTATTGTATCAGGTGTAGTCAAATTATCTGAGGTAATGAGATACAAACATTCTTTGTGAAGGGTTGATGTCTCCATGCTGACTTATAATAAGGTTCTAGGATGGAGCTCCCAAAATGAAGATATCTCGGCGGTCGCACAAACTATTTACTAATATGAACATTTTTCTCATAGGACTTGGATTGGGAATCATGCTGGCGTTACACACACTTTGTGTGAGTGGGAGATGTTGGAAATATGGGCACCCATATGTGTGTGCATGCCCAAAGTCCATCTTGGGTGGATGAGTAAAGTCATATGCTTGACTTTGTCAAAGGAAAAATCCTTCTCCAACTAACCAAGCCATGGTGTGATACGTGTGAGACATGTGTCTTGTTTCATGGAACCAAGTGATTGGTTCTTTCTTCATGCTAAGAAGTGTGAGACATGTGTCTTGTTTCATGGAACCAAGTGATTGGTTCTTTCTTCATGCTAAGAGGTGTGAGACATGTGTCTTGTTTCATGTCACCAAGTGATTGGTTCTTCCTTGAAACTTGTCAAGTGAGGATGCTTGGTCTATAAGTATAAATAGGCTTATAGTTTCATTTGTTGGAACACTAAGAAGAAGATAAAATACTACATCTCAATAAGAGTGAGTTTAGTAAGAGAGAAACAAAGTATGGAGAGTAAGCTAGAGAGTTCTAAGTGAGCATTCTAGTTAAGCTAGCAAAGTCTTCTAAGTATTCAAACATTAGTTGTAGAATCACCAAAATCCCTTAGTGTTCTTTGGAGAAGAAGTTGAAGTTCTATACGGCATTTAGTTTGTGCTCGTTTTTGTGGCACCTACTCACCCCCGAGTTTGAAGGTTCAAGAACGTGAAATGCAAGTGATCCACCGGTCTTCATTCATCCGCTTTTGGAGAAATATCAAGGTATGAATTATTAACCCGTTTTCGTATTCAATTTGTTTGAATTACATATATATTAGTTCTATATGAGCAACATAAGTGAAATCCAACAGATGCAACAGTCACGAGAAGTCCAAATAGAGAGAATACAGCTGGGCATGTTACGGACAAATGATATACTACTTAGATCTTCAGCTGAAAAACTAAGAACAATGGCCATGGCCATAAAAATATCAAAGTGTACAGGAATAACCTTGTATAGACGTACCTTATCAAGTTTTGCAAGAGGAAGATGTGTAATACAATTATGATTATAAACTTTGCAAGTTTATTGTGTATTCAAATGCCGAGTTTTTTTTTCTTCTGTAGCTACTTTCTCATATTCCGTTTGTGCACCGGAAACCTGATAAACTGATAGAATGCATCATCTATAGAATCAAACCCCATACAAGAGCAGGTTGTATATTAGGTTTGCTTTCATTAGCATTGATGCAATCTTATCAGCGAAGATATCGATACACAAAAGTACTTTAGTTACCAAGACATTTTATCAAACAACTAATATGCATGATAGTTAGTAAGAAATAACATTGTCCCATGATATTAAAACTTGAGCATAAAAAGAAGAATTGTGGGTTTTAGAGTGGTTTCAGTAACCGTGTTCTTTACATTGGAAGATTCTCCTAGTTCTTCAATATGGTCAGTGCGGATTTCCCAATATCTTAAAGAAACAATAATGTTTTGGCGAAGAAATTCCATAGAAATTTGTTTAAACACATTTCTAAATTGTTTCCAAATTAATTTATCACGCCCAATTTTCCTTCCAAAACAGAAAGGGAGAAAAAAATTAAATTAAATCTGCAGACATCAATTGTCCGAGTAAGCTTTCTCTCTCCCACGTTTTGTTTACAGTTGTACTGCCACGTCCTCTGAGTGGTGAATAGAGCTGTGAAGGGTGAGGTAAATAACATTTATTAAAATATGTAGTAGCCAAAAAGCACTATCCATGTGGTGGGAGCAATCACCTTAGTTATACTCACCTCATTTTAATCACTGATTGCTGCACATCTTGGGTGGTATTGTTTGTGATAGAGTTGGCCATGTCATTAGTTTAGATCTTAGCAGCGAAAGTATCATTGATAGACTAGACAATTCTAGCAGTTTATTTATTTTTTATTACCTTGAGAAATTGAATTTGGCTTACAATTTCTTGTATGGTAAACCAATTCCATCCTGGTTCGATCGACTTCCCAACTTGAGTTACCTTAATCTCTCTTTCTCGATAAGATCTTCTTATATAACCTATCAATCCATGGCTTTGACGGCAGTAAGTTTTGGTTCAGTTCAAGAGTGGTAGGGAAGACGGAGAGGAAAAGGAGAATGAGCAGTTAATGGATCCTAAAAAAGAGCGCAACTTTTATTTTCTTATATTTCCGACTGTTATAAACGCTTATTTATGTTAATAATATCTAGGGTAAATCCCGTTTATTATCGGGATGCCCTTGTGTCTAGCCTATATAAATAGAGGTTGTATTCTCCCTTTTTGTTACACACATTAATAAGAATTCTCCTTCTCTCTATTTTTTCTATCTTTCACAATACGTAATCAGACACGAAGCTCTACTAGCTAATCGGTAATTTTTTTTCTTCTAAACCCTAGTTTTATTTTTACTAGATTTCTTTTGTATTTTTTTTTTCTACACAAAAGAATCTTTCTAGCTTTATTGGTTTGATTTATTGTAATCAAATCAATAATAGTCTAATAGAGAAAATATATGTTTGTTTACGGATAATATCAATATACATATATCTAATCAAATAGATATTATGTATATCACGATTTTTATTTTTAATTTTTTAATTTTTTTTTGGTACCCAGTTTGATATCAATGAGTCGCAAGATGAGATATCATTAAATCTTTCGGACAACTCATGCTTATACAGAAAGCCTGATTTGGACATGAAAAAGATTTACTTTTCATTATTAGACCTAGAAGTACTAATTGTACCAATGACAGGTCGTTGGGTCTCTTCCCTAAACAGACTGTGTACCTAACCTTTGAATATGAGACAAGGATTTATGAAAGTCATCCGAGTATTTTAATCAATTGAAACTTATTAGATATTTTCTTTCATCTTTTGACTCAGTATGCTTCTTTGTCTTATATGACTATGGTAGCACATGCCATGGATCCTAGTTTTTAGTTTCTTTGGTACTAGATTTAACCTACTGTACAGTAATACATAGAGAAGCCTATACGGTTCTTATTAATCATGACTGGCTACATCTTTCTATTTTTAATCATCTGTATACCTATGCTTTCATAACTATTGAGAGGGGTTGGTATACGGATGTCCTTTAACTCTTGATTTGTGAAGGAACTTACGTATATATTTTTTTTTTCTTAAATAGCTTCTATCATTATTGTTTGTAATAGCTCTTTAATTGTTTGTTTATATGTATATTAATTAATTATTGGTCATATCTGGATATGCCGTCTAACCAATAATTTTTATTTTTTTTCTTTCTTATATACGTGCTTCATAAATTTATTGGTCATGTCTGGCTATGTCGTCTAACAAATAATTTTTATTATTTATTTATTTATTCTTTCTTATATACGTGCTTCACAAATTTATTGGTCATGTCTGGCTATGCCATCTAACCAATAATTTAATTTAATTTTATTATTTATTGTGCCATGTTTAATATTTTTTATTTTATTTTATACTCAGACAATGTCCAAACTCTCTAACCTAGACTTCATGGCCCTTGACATTACTGGAAAAAACTATTTGTCATGGATTTTGGATGCAGAAGTGCACCTTAGTGCCAAGACTTTGGGAAACACTATTGTTCAGAACAACAAAGAATCCCCTAAGGATCGCAGCAAAGCCTTAATTTTTCTCCGTCATCACCTTGACGAGGCTTTGAAGTCCCAATATCTTACGGTGAAAGACCCGTACACTTTGTGGATAGAGCTGAAAGATCGTTTTGAACATCAGAAGATAATGATTTTACCTCGTGCAAGGTATGAGTGGATGCATCTGCGTCTCCAAGACTTCAAGAGTGTAAGTGCATATAATTCAGCACTTTTTAAAATTGTCTCTCGTTTAAAACTATGCGGTGAAATAGTTACTGGTGCTGATCTTTTAGTGAAGACTTACTCCACCTTTCATGCTTTAAACATTTTGCTTCAATAGGAATATCGTGAAAGGAAGTTTAAGAAATATTCAGAGCTTATCTCTTGTCTTCTAGTAGCTGAGCAGAATAATGAGTTATTACTCAAGAACCATCAAAGTCACCCAGCAGGTTCAATAGTTGCTCCAGAGATGAACGCTACAGAAAGTCGCATCATTGCTGCTGAAAGCCGTGGGAAAGAACAGGGACGTTCGTTAGGTCCTAAAAAGCCCAACTTCAATAAGAAGGCTGGTAATAATTCCCATTATCAGAAGGGGAAGAAGAACATGTTTCCAAAACACAAAGGAAAAAGCTCGCAAAGTCATTCAATGCACCATGAAAGTGTTTGTCGCCGTTGTGGTTCGCCAGGGCACTGGGAAAATGTTTGTCGTACTCCAAGGAAACTTGTTGATATTTATCAGGCATCTATTAAGGGAAAGGAAAAGAAGGCTGAAACCAATTTTTCCCAATATGACATACCAATGGATATTGCCCATCTTGATATTTCTGACTTCAAGAATGATAGAAATGAGATTGAAGACATGGATTCTATTTTCAAGGATATATGATTTTATTTGTTTTCTGATCAGTTATTTTTAGTAGATTGAGTAGTAGTTTGGTTTGAATAAGTGACAATGTTTTGTCATAATTTTTTTTAGAGATTATTTTTTTAGACGGTTGATTTTAATGTTTTAGTTATTGAAATTCTCTTTAGTAATGAAATTATTTTCTTAGTATTTATTCTCCATAACTTATATTATTGTCTTTATTTTTCTAAAGGGATATGGATATTGCTAATAGAAAGCCTAAAACAAGTGATGAAGATATATGTCTTGTTGACAGTACAACAACGCATACAATTTTTCGTAACAAAAGGTTTTATTCTCATTTAACGTTAGCTACGGCTAATGTTACTACAATTTCAGGGACTTCTAATCTTGTTGAGGGACATGGAAAAGCATCGATAATACTCCCTAATGGTACAAAAATCCATGTCCAAGATGCCTTATTTTCAACAAGATCCAAACGCAACTTGTTGAGTTTTAAACACATTCGTCTTAATGGGTATCATATTGAGACAACAAACGAAGCTAACAAAGAGTATCTATGCATTACTGCCATTGTCTCAGGTAAGAAACAAGTCCTAAAAAATATTCCATCTCTATCTTCTGGATTATATCACACTATCCTAATTGAATCACATCTTGTGAGTCATTCTAAGACTTTTGATCCCGATGTTTTTAAACTTTGGCATGACCGTTTGGGTCATCCGGGATCAACTATGATGCATAGAGTTATTGAAAACTCATATGGACATCCTCTAAATAGACTAAAAGTCTTATCATTTAATGATTGTCCATGCATCGCTTGTTATCAAGGAAAATTGATTATTAGACCATCATTGATGAAAGTTGGCATCGAATCACCTTATTTTCTGCAACGAATTCAAGGTGATATATGTGAACCAATTCACCCTTCGTGTGGACCATTTCATTATTTTATGGTTCTTATTGATGCTTCAACACGATGGTCACATGTTTGCTTACTTTCGACTCGTACTATTGCATTTGCAAGACTTCTTGCACAAATTATTAAGTTACGAGCTCAGTTTCCAGATTTTCCTATTAAAACTATTCGTCTTGATAATGCTGGTGAATTTACCTCTAAAACATTTAATGATTATTGCATGTCAATTGGCATTGATGTTGAACACTCCATCGCTCATGTGCACACTCAAAATGGCTTAGTGGAATCATTTATTAAGCGCTTACAATTGATTTCCCGACCATTAATCTTAAGGTCTAACTTGCCATTTTCAGCATGGGGTCATGCAATATTACATGATGCAGCATTGGTCCGTATAAGACCAACCAGCTATCAAAAATACTCACTTGTACAACTCATATATGGGCACCAACCAAATGTATCTCATCTTCGAACTTTTGGTTGTGCTGTGTATGTTCCTATTGCTCCACCACAGAGAGAGAAAATGGGTCCTCAACGTAGACTTAGAATATATGTTGGCTATGACTCTCCATCTATCATTCGATATTTAGAACCTCAAACAGGAGATGTTTTTAAAGCAAGATTTGTTGATTGCCAATTTGATGAATCAAATTTCCCGTCGTTAGGGGGAGATAAGCCAAAACTTGAGGAACGCCGTGAAATTTCATGGAATACACAATCATTAGCCCACTTTGATCCTCGTACAAAACAATGTGAACGTGAGGTTCAAAGAATCATACATTTGCAAAATATTGCAAACCAAATGCCTGATGCATTTACTGATACAGGAAAGGTAACAAAATCACATATACCTGCTGCAAATACTCCTGCGAGAGTAAGTATCCCAGAAGGACATCATGATAATCAGTCCATGATACGCTTAAAGCATGGAAGACCTCTTGGTACAAAGGATTTAGTTCCGCGGAAAAAGAGATCAGTAGTTGGCATTCCAGAAAAAGCCATTCTCTCTGAAACATTGATTGATCAATCAAATACTGATACACAAGTTGCACCTGAAGAGGCACATGTACCTCAAAACAATGAGATCTCTATAAACTATGTTGGTATAAGACAAAACTGGGATAAGAATACAATTATTCCTGATAGTAAATTTGCTTTTACAGTTATTTTGGATGTCATTGAAAATATTGATGATCATGAACCACAATCTATCAAAGAATGCCATCGTAGAAAAGATTGGCCTAAGTGGGAGGTTACAATCCAAGAAGAGTATAACTCATTAGTAAAACGTAGAGTCCTTGGTCCTGTTGTTGTAACTTCTGAAAATGTAAAAGTTGTCGAATACAAATGGGTATTCGTACGAAAGCGTAACGAGAAAAATGAAATTGTGAGATATAAAGGCCGACTCGTTACACAAGGTTTTTCACAAAGACCAAGTATTTATTATAAAGAAACTTATTCCCCAGTGATGGATGCCATCACATTCCGGTTTCTTATTAGTTTGGCAGCTTCAGAAAATCTTGAAATGCGTCTTATGGACGTAGTTACAGCTTATCTTTATGGATCACTTGATAGTGACATTTATATGAAACTTCTCGAGGGATTTCTTATTCCTGAAGCAAACAAGTCCAAAGATCATAGTATGTACTCAATAAAACTTCAAAGAGCTCTTTATGGACTAAATCAATCTGGAAGAATGTGGTATAATCGCCTCAGTGAATATTTATTGAAAGAGGGATATACCAATAATGCTATTTGTCCATGTGTTTTCATTAAGAAATCCAATTCTGGGTTTGCTATTATTGCAGTATACGTTGATGATCTAAATCTTGTTGGAAATTTAAAAGAACTCACTGAAACCGCTGCTTACTTGCAGAAGGAATTTGAAACGAAAGATCTTGGTAAAACTAAGTATTGTCTTGGTTTACAAATTAAGCATGTCTCAAATGGGATATTTTCCATCAATCTACTTATACAGATAAAGTCTTAAAATAAATTTATATGGACAAAGCACATCCACTGAGTTCCCCTATGGTTGTGAGATCACTTGACGTGAATAAAGACCCATTTCGACCTAAAGAAGATGGTGA
This sequence comes from Papaver bracteatum, assembly GCA_023529315.1. Classification (NCBI taxonomy): domain Eukaryota; kingdom Viridiplantae; phylum Streptophyta; class Magnoliopsida; order Ranunculales; family Papaveraceae; genus Papaver; species Papaver bracteatum. The sequence goes on from JAJJWX010000888.1 coordinate 210,728, forward strand.
AGAACTTCTTGGTCCGGAAGTGCCATATATAAGTGCAGTTGGTGCTTTTATGTATCTTGCAAATTGCACAAGGCCAGATATTGCTTTTTTAGTTAATCTGTTAGCTAGATACAGTTCTGCTCCAACTCAAAGACACTGGAATGGAGTCAAGCACTTATTACGTTATCTTAGTGGCACTGTTGATTTAGGTTTATTTTACCCTTAAGAATCTAAGTCAAAACTAATTGGGTACGCGGATGCAGGTTATCTTTCAGATCCACACAAAGGACGATCACAAACTGGGTATTTGTTTACTTATGGAGATACAGATATATCTTGGCGGTCAGTGAAGCAAATAATTTCAACTACATCTACAAATCATTCTGAACTACTAGCAATCCATGAAGAAAGTCGTGAGAGCGTCTGGTTAAGGTCAGTAATACACCATATTCAAGAATCATGTGGATTTCCTTCAACTAAAGATTCACCAAAAATATTATGTGAAGACAATACTGCTTGCATTGCACAACTAAAGGAAGGATTTATCAAAGGTGATCGAATAAAGCACATCAGTCCAAAGTTCTTTTTCTCACATGATCTACAGAATGATGGTGTGATTGATATCCAACAAGTACGTTCAAACCACAATCTAGCAAACCTCTTCATTAAAGCATTAGCAACTTCTACATTAAAGAAATTAGTTCACAAAATTGGAATACGTCGACATAAAGATTTGTAGGACAAAATTTCGCTGAAGTATCCATCAGGGGGAGCATCATTAGGACTTAAACGCGTTGTACTCTTTCCTTCGTCAAGGTTTGTCCCACTGGGTTTACTTGTCAAGGTTTTAATGAGGCAGCATATGCGTGTCCAACACTGTTCCGAGTCTCACACATTTCAAGTTTTTTCTCTCTTGATTTTCTTGATATATTTTTGTGACTTAGACACAGTGGTCATCAGGGGGAGTGTTATAAACGCTTATTTATGTTAATAATATCTAGGGTAAATCCCGTTTATTATCGGGATGCCCTTATGTCTAGCCTATATAAATAGAGGTTGTATCCTCCCTTTTTGTTACACACATTAATAATAATTCTTCTTCTCTCTATTTTTTCTATCTTTCACAATACCGACGATATTTTAAACAAGAAAATAAAAAGCAAATCTGGCTTTAGAAAACCAGATAAGAGTATAACAAACGAATCATTGGGGCCGGAATGTGCACCCCGGTTTTAAGGGGGTGCACAAAGTTGGACTCATTGTTTTTACTTATAATTAACCTTTTCCAAACATTAAATGTAATATATTTTCTTATTTAGAAAGTTTAATGTACTCTAATTAATTATTTATTATAAGCTAAAATAAGAAATTTGTCATTGTAATTTAAATATAAAATAATACTATCACTTATGATATGCAATGTTAGAAAGAAAGGGATATTGTTTTAATTTATTTATTTTTAAAAATAAAAAAGAATGATTACAACTCGAAAAGACAATCATCCGGTAAGAAATTTGTTGGAATCTTAGCAACAAGCTGTGCTCCAACACCTTTCTGAATAACTACCCCTATCCTATGAAAAAGAAATTCTCCGACGCGAACATTAGCATCATGGCTAGACATATAATTACGCACGCGCTTCAGAAAGTCAATGAAATCATCACTCAGTTCCCCTAAGGTGGTAAAAGCAAGTGTCCCAAAACCAAAGCCATGAGCCGTGCATTTTTCTAAATATTTAGCCTTCTTGCGAGTAACATCATTCTTAATGGAGAGACCGGGAGCAAAGGTACGAACTCCACCACCGGTGAAAGGCGAAACACCTGTCACATCTAAACACACATCACGACCATTATCCCAGTTGAGAACAAGTATGTCAAGCAGTGCCATTATTCGCAAGAAGCCCCAAATCAACCTCCTTCCTAGATGGTAAACCCGCACGGTAGCAAATGTCTGCAATAGTGTCTCGTACCAAATCATGTCTAAATTTAATCCCAACTTCACAATGCAAGGCATGATCACCAAAGATGTCCATATCTCTTTTGCATAAGGGACAAGAACCATTCTCCTCAAAAAAAGGAATCCCAAGTATGTATTGGAGAATTGCACTGAATTGCCTAGCTCCAATAGTTTGGTTAAGGCCCACAATAGGAATCTCCATCAAAAAGTCCCAGGCATGTCTTGTATTAATTAAAAATAAATAAATTTAATACCATCCATTTGAAAATTTAAACTTTTTTAACAAAAAAATATTTTCAAAAGAGTGGCATGTCCGACCCGATCTGGCCTGCCCGTATAAAAGGCGGGTTATGGACGGACTTTGGGTAGTAAATAATATGATTTTACCTGGCCTGCCCGGCTTAAATTTTTTTACGGGCTCGCAAATATTCAGCCTGGCCTGCCCGACCTGTCTTAGTTTTGGGGCTGGAGGCCTGGCCTGCCCTAATTTACACCCCTAGACTCTAAGGTGGTAGTTATTAATAATTAACACAAACAACCTTACTGTGGACATGCTTCAAGTAGATGTTAAGCGTATTTCTAAAAGATTGAACATGTCCGCATGCATATTTCTCGATCCCAAATTTTCCATATATGTTAATGCAATAACTGCTTCATGTATTTGTTTTTGTAACCTCATTCCATAAATTTCTCTTTTCGACCTGTTGTGGCTACAATGTGTAGTTGGACAACTTATAAGATTCTTCTGTTGAATTTTGAGAAGCTAAGTGGGCAAAATTACACTTGTGAAAAATCTTAATTTTATTAATCACAAGTTAATTTACACACACAACTTTGTACAAACACTAAAATTCTCACACAACCTTGCTTACCTCACTCCACTCGATCACTCACTTGCTTCCTTGATCGGTACCTACAAATGAGGATAGCACCCACTATTTCTAATGACCCACGGAACTATCTAGAGACTTACAAAAAAACCGACTCCATAGGACTTTCTAGAGAACCTACTGTAGATATTTATATCTATCATCTAGATATTGACCGTACTCTAGATATTTCTAGAGTGTTAAAAAAAGCCTAGATATTTTTATGTTTATCCGGATAGTTGTGAACACTTGACTAAGTCGGTGGTGAATATTCAACACTCCCCTCCACACCGACTTTCCTACTTCACCAATAATGGCTCTCGTGAGCATTGTTTAACCAGGTGAGCAGACTTCTTTCGCATTCGGCTTGTGCTTCTGTTCTTGCCTCCTTAATCGTGTACCTTCCACTTTTCCTGGTGCTAACTCTTGTTTGGTTCTTGAAGTATTACATTTTTGCAATACTGGGTTTTTTACTCCAAATTTCTTTGGATCTGGAAGTACCATCTCCTGTTTTGACCAGCATGACGAGACTTTATTAAACACCTCATTTCCTGAGGTATAACCCTTATCATTCTTCTGGTCAATAAAATTTTCTTTAGCGTCCACTATGGCACCTAATGCTTGTCTTACTTTATCAGCGGTCATCTAACGTACCTTTTCTTACTGGAATTAATTAGGAACAATGGTTGTCTTACCAATGTGAGATATTGGTAATTCTGAAATGCCAGCATTTCCCACCATTTGTTCTCCTTTTCCTTCACATGTGTCGGGAAACATCTCTTCGACTCCATTGATGTGATTGCAACACACGAAATCGTCGATCCAGTCGTAATCGCAGTTCGCTCCTCTACTGCCAAAAACTGTCGCTAATGCTTCTTCACTCCAGGCTTGTCGAAGTCTATTTCTTGTTCTTCAACCAATTCATCTAGAGCGACTGATGCTTACATATCCCACTTTTCTTAACTATCAACTTGACAACTATCTACGGTCGCTAAATTTTCTTAAACAAAAAATCTTTTGCAAAGTGACCACACTTGTCGCAATGGTAACACGTGCGGTCTTGTGCTCTATCGGAGTCATCGTACTACTCTTACGAATTCTCACACCTTTGAGATCCCCCTGGATGAGAGTTCTTCTCCTTCAGATTTTTAGGTCCGCCTCTCGCATATTTCTTTCGAAATTTTCCCTTACTTTTACTATTGAAGAGTGCCTCCTCTTCGTCTCCAACAGAGATACTGCTAAATTATTTTAGCAGAGTTTCTTGAGCTACTAATATATTTTTTATTTCTGTAAAGGAAGGTTAATTTTTCCACCCCTGAGTACAAGTGACATGAAATTGTTACTCCGGTCTTAACCCATTTACTATTATCCTTAGTAATTTTTCTTCAGAAATCTTATTTTCCGGATCTAGCAATGAGATTTATTTTGCTAAATTCCTTATTTTCATAAGGTATTGGTTAATCGGCGTACTTTCTTGATTTGATTTCGTTAACTCACATTCCAGTAGTTGGAGACGAGCATCATTTTTCCTTGAGAACAACTTGTTGAGAGCATCCCATGCTTCCTTCGGCGTGGATGCATCCTCGATGTGATCCAATAACTCATCCTCGATGGTTATTTTTATAACGTACATCGCTTTTCCAGCTTTCATACGCCATTTCCTCACAGCTTCCGCATTTTCCATTGATGGTGATACTGTATCACTACCACCAATAACCTCCCAGAGGTCCTGTGTTTCTAAATAGGACTTAATACGTGACTGCCAGTACTTGTGGTTGGCGTGGTTAAGCCTAACAACTCCGGTTGCGTTAACGAGATCCGCCATCGTGATCCTTGCGACACCCTATCGCAACTTATATGGTTCCTGACCAACAAACTTACACCCTCTGTGACTCTTGCGACACTCTATCGCAACTTGTATGGCCCGACCAACAAACTCACAGTTCTCCTCAACTGTACTCTATCACGAATATGATATCAACTTAACGGTGTCCCTGACCGTCCCTCTCTGATACCAAATGTTGAATTTTGAGAAGCTAAGTGTGCAAAATTACACTTGATGAAAAGTCTTAATTTTATTAATGACGAGTTAATTTACACACACAACTTTGTACAAACACTCAAATTCTCACACAACCTTATTGACCTCACTCCACTCGATCACTCACTTTCTCCTTGATCGGTACCTACAAATGAGGGAAGCACCCACTATTTATAATGACCCACGGAACTATCTAGAGACTTACAAAAGAACCGACTCTATTGGACTTTCTAGAGAACCTACTCTAGATATTTCTATCTATCATCTAGATATTGACCGTACTCTAGATATTTATAGAGTGTAAAGAAATGCCTAGATATTTCTATGTTTATCCGGATAAGTGTGAACACCTGAATAAGTCGGTGGTGAATATTCAACATCTTCAATCTAAGACTGGACCAATTCCTTATATACTGTTTTGAGCGTCATGATTCATGGAGATCCATGTTTTCTTTATTCTAAATTAGTATAAGGGGACAATGTGATTTAATTTGCATCTATCTTAGTGTATTCAGAAGAGATGCATTTGTTCTCTGTCGATGCTAAATGAGTCACTCTAAATTATGTCCGACTAAAATAGTCTATGACATCCATAATTCAATTTAGATTGTGATCTTTTGCACATGATACAAGCCATTGTATTTCCATGAAATTTTATAAATTATTTAAATCAAGGTTCTCGAAGCATATACAAAATGGTCAGAGTTTAAATCCAATAATCCGACTTGAAAAAATTAACATGTATGTTTTTTCTCGAAGAAAAAAAACTTCGAAATTACTATGAAAAGCTTAAAAATTAGAAGATAATTCCCATGAATCCATGATGAACTTTTCCGTTTCACCAATCAAGCATGTGGTTACTAAAGACGATAAAAAATATTCCATTATACAAATTTAACTTTTTACCGATGAGGATATTTGAATGCATTATGCAAGTAATTTCTTATAATTATCCGTAAATTTTAATTGCTCCTACTTTGTATTTGTTTATGTTCTCTAGATTTTATTTAAGTTGTAATTTTCATTCTTAAGGATTTCTATTAAAAAAAAATTTAGGTCTGTGTAAGAAAAGAAAAATCGAAAGAACACCACTATACTACCGAAGAAATCCACTGCTCAACACACATTTTACCTAAATAAAATAATTACATAGTCGAGACGGAGGAATTTATAAAAAAAAAAAACAACCGAATGAAGTTTTTTGAGATTACATTATATCACAATCTTGATAACGCTTTTACTGAGTAAGTATAATTATTGGGTGGACCAAAACAAAAGTGTATGAGCTCCGGAAATTCAACGATTACCAAAGTTTAGATAAAAACTAAGCGCCACAGCTATTAATCAATTTACGAAGTTAAAATAATATAATCTTCGAAAATGTTGTAGTGTAAACTCATAACATTGTAATTGTTTTTTTTCCTATTACGTTGGTTTTTTAATGGAAAATTTTAAGGAACCAAGTTTGATTCATCTCTCTTCCAAAAACCCATCATTAAGATCGTTTATATGTGTAACCCAAAAGACGATATCTACGGTTAAGATTAGTAGTTTTAAATTAGATTTACATTTTTATATTTTTAAGAAGACTAAACTACCCTTTACCTAAAGTTATTAAAAAAATATTTAAAAACAAATTCCATAAATACTTTCAATCTTTAAATAACACCATCCACTATTTCCGGCTTAACTACTTTACCGATATATTTGGAAATGAAAATATTTTGTGCCTTAAATTAGGAGATTTGTATAGGATTGGTCAATGCACAAATGGACTAAACTATTCAGAAATCGCATATATCCTTATTCCATGTTTTAGCTACACGAATCCATTGTCATTGTTAGTCTCTACTTGTATTCTCCCTCGTAAATTATCAAGGATTTTAAATGTTCACTCTTATTATCATGCTTTGGTATATATCTTTTCTTTTCTCGCTCTACACCGACTTATAGTGTTTAATTAGGTGGTTCTCCATTTGTCGTAACATGTTTTGAATAATTGTTTTTAATCTACAACTTAAACTTCGACATTGATTGTAATCAGTGACCATATTAGATCTGATTTTTGACCTCTTTTTTTTGTGACTGAGATCAGATCAAAAATGAAGAAATAACTAATTAGATGTTAAAGACGAGATTTGCTATGAAAACTCAATTGAATCATGTAACAGTATGAGAATGGCGGCACCAGTTTCAAGTGATTAGGTTGTTGCTGCTGTATACTCCCTAACTGTGATAATCTAAGTTTATCATCGTATTGTGAAAATTATTATTATCTTTTCTGTGATAAGTGCAATTATCATTCAAAGTGACAATTTCAATTATCCTTCAAACGTGATAATGATGGTTTTCATTACGTTGTGATTAGCTAGTATATTTTGCAAGATGTTCTTTTATGAGTGAACTAAATTTTCACACCTATATATTACATTTTCCAGGTAATGAAGGCTAGTTGTGAAGCCATTATATACTTTGAAAGTGGTTTGTCGTCATGAATTTGCATTTTAATTTTAAAGTCCAACATTAGGTTTTACAACTGCTCAGTACAGCAAGGTCCTACAACGTTTATAGAGTTACTGATTTTGCTATTTTGGCTTGAAAGAATGGATAAACTAAACCTTTGTGAGTCCACAAATACAACTATATATCCTTTTGCAGTTTGCTTAGCATAATACAAGATTAGCGTACATTTTTTTGAGATCAGACAAACAAATTACCCTTGCGAATGATACGTCCCCAGCATTGTCAAACAGTGTAATTCGAGACAAACAAAAAACTTTTATAAATCTAATCATAAATTATCACCAAATATGTATCCGATGATAATTTCAATTATCATAACTTTAGTAAATGAAAACCATAATTATCACATAATAAATCAACGAAAAATATATTTATCACAATATTTGATATGTTAGTTACATGTTTACCAAATAATGGTACATAGTCATGACCATGACATAAAAGAAAAAACATGAAAAATTTAACCATAAAAATTTGAGGATACTTTTAACTATCACATGTTCACCAAAGAAGAAAACAAATAATCACCAAACATGATCGAAAACCAAAAATTAATAACACAAATTATCACCAAATATGATCTGAAGCGAAAAATTGATAACAGACATAAACGCAATGTAATCATGTGATCTGTTATAAGGGTTGATGAATCTATTAGAGGGTCATTGGAGGATATAAGCATTGTTGTCGTAACACATATATGTATAAGTCATTATTGCTTGAACAGAAGTTTGCGAACTTTGTTGATCAAGTGAAACCGGAGTAGTGCGTGAGCTCAGTCCGCGAACTCAGCATACAAGCTCAGTCCACGAACTGGCGTAGTTCTCGAACCCGAGAATTTCTGATGGAGTTTGTGAACTCCTTCCGGGAACTTAAGTCCGCGAACTTGAGTAGGTTATATCTAAAAACGATGTTTGTGAACTTATCATAATAAACTAAAGAATTCCATTGCAAACCGTGGCTTTATATTTCATTAATCGATTCGAGTGAATCACATCATTTTTGCTTTAATTGTGTCTTGTGTAGTACATAAAGATCTAAGCAATTGAACAACTCTATAACTAGTTTATTTGAGTCATTTAGACTAGTTATGGTGAAGAAGAATATGGTTGATAGGAAAGTTATCATTTGGCTAACCATTTGGTTAACTAGTGTTGAACCAACTAATGTACAAGTTTGGGTACGGTTACACGAACCTAACATCTTCAAGTACATGTGTGTATGACAAGCTAAGTTTTCGACCTAACGGTTGATAAATATTAGCTTGAATCTAATAAGGTTTTCATCTAAAGGTGAATATTGAATGCTTTGTTACTAAGCTAACATTGATTGCAAAACCTAATTTGAAGACTATATAAGGGAGAACTCTAGCAACTAGGAAACCTAATCCCCACACATTCTGTGTGATATTAGTTGTGCTAAGATAGAGTCGATTCTCCTTTAACCTTTCGTTTTCTTCTTCTAAAACCAGGTTAACGACTTAAAGACTTCATTGGGATTGTGAAGACAGGACGATACTACTTTTCTTGCAGTTATGTGATCTGATCTTGTTGTTTCTATCGTACGAGTACAATTGTAATAATTGGATTGAGATTTCTATCTCCGAAAGGCAAGATATAAACGTAATCACAAACATCTTCGTCTCATCATTTTTGATTCCACAATATCTTTTTTCGCTGCGTCGATTAAGACTATTATGAGGTAATTAATAAAACTGAGATGTTCTTCGGGAATATAAGTCTGGTTTTATTGATTGGTTCCTGTTCACCTTGATTTATCAAAATACGGAACAAAACTCATAGGTTTATTCGTGGGAGATGAATTTATCTATCTTGTAGACTTTTATGTGTGATACAAATTTGTTTATTAAAGTCTTCGACTTTGGGTCGTAGAAACTTTTGGTTGTGGGTGAGGTCAACTAAGGAAATCAAGTGCGCAGTATCCTTACTGGGATCAGAGGCGTAGGAGCATAACTGTACCTTAGATCAGTGTGAGATTGGTTGGGGTTCAAATACAGTCCAGATCGAAGTTAATTTGGAGTAGGCTAGTGTCTGTAGCGGCTTAATACAATATATGTTTAATCTAGACTAGGTCTCGTGGTTTTTTTGTATTTGTTGTTTCCTCGTTAACAAAATTCTGGTGTTTGTGTTATTTCTTTTCCGCATTATATTTTTTTATATAATTGAAATAATACAGGTTGTGCGTTGTTCAATCAATTAGAATATCTGACCTTATTGGTTGTTGATTTAAATTGATTGACACTTGGATATTGGTCTTTGGTGCCATCCAAGTTATCTCTCTTTGATTAAGACTCGCATATTGTATTTTTCTTGAGTAAATCAAATTGAGATATTGAGATAATAACTCCTTGAGATATTTTCTATTGATTGAGCCTAACTATCTAGTTGATTCTCTAGAAAGTAACTCGGAGTTGTCCATACAGATTTTTAATAGAAATATTGGGTGTGGTTGTTAGAGCCCCTCTTTTTCAATTGGTATCAGAGCGGGCAAACACGTTCAAGACCTTACAAGTCTGTGCTTGTAGCGATCTGACTCTATGGACAAGAATAGTATCTCTAATAACGTACCAGTTCAGAAATTACCAGATGAGCCTAAAAGCTTAGATTCTCCTGAGAAAACTGTCACGTCTAAATCAGTATGTAAACATTCTCTTAATGAAAAAAATGTTGATTGGGAAACTCTCTTAAAAGAACAGTTGGATGAACTTTCTGATGAAGGTGATTTAGATATTGATAGAGATGTTGATGAGGAAGTCTCAGAGTATGTCAAGTTTTTGGATTCATGGAATATGAAGAAAATTACAACTTCTCATATCTCACATCTTCAGACTCTTCTCTGTCGAGAAAATAAGAAACTGAGAAGATGTTACGCAGGTGTTTATTCTTCAAATTATTCTAACGAATCGATCCTCAAGGATTATGAAGATAACCTATGTATGAAATCACTTGAATGTGATAATCTTTATTAAAAGTATTTTTTGTTGGAAGAGAAACTTCAAAAATCTTAAGCAAAGGTTATCTCTCAGCAAACATGTTTTGATGACAGGGAAAGTACATGTCTTGCCCGAGAAAAATGCCTTAAGGCTGAATTAACTGATGCTCTTGATAAAATCAAGAGGTTTCCAGCACATATGGATCGAGACAGGAACAATCCGTACATTTTCCATTACTGCGGGATTAAAGGACATTCTAAACAAAAATGTCGTTATCATTTAAGGGATAGAAAACTTCACTACATTCTTACATGGATGTCTAAAGAAGTGATCAAACCTGTCTCCCATGGTATTGGAGTAAAAGGCACTCTCAACAATCAAGAAAACTATCTTAATAAGACATTTCTTAATCGTGGCTTTGAAATAAAAAATGTACACAGGAGTAGAAGAAAGAACAGCAGAAGAGGAGGAAATGACTTCTCTTTCAACTCTGAAAAGGGAACTGAAATGAGAATAAGACATAGGAGAAAGAAGAAAAAGTCAAGTTCATTTTCTTTCTCTGAAAAAGGATGCAAACCCGAAGATTCAGTCCCGGGTTTCTTACGTATCAATAATCGAGTCTCAGAACTTAAGATAAGCATAAACAGACTCAAACGGGGCATCAGAAATACATGGAAAGAAGTTGATTCAGGTACTCCTTGTTCCACTTCTATTAAAACTTCTTCAACCTTGTTAAGTGATTCATCTCTAAATCCTCTTAAAGGAGAAAATGGAGAAGTCAACAATGATGAGCAAAATGCTCATCTTAAAACACCATGACTGCTGTCTGTAGCATCCTTCCTTTTGTAAAAGAAAGGATGATATGTGTTCTCAAGAAGGTGTCTTGGGAAAGCTTTCAAAGGTGTAAGTTCCTGTGATGATCTCAAAAATTTATTTTAAGTATCTTTTTGAAGGTTATTATGTTGTTTATGGGAATATTTTCTTATTGGAATCGTTTCTTCACTATTTTCTTGCTTCTCCACGTTTTAGTCATCTTTGACTACATGTTCACGTTCACAAGATCCGCACGGACATCTAGTTGCCTAGGGTTTCTTATGAACCTCCTTATATATATGTCATTAATTGACAATTTATTCTATAAGGATTAAAAGATTATACTTAATTTTTTAGAACAATGGAGAGAAGCAACAAAGATGTGATCAAGGAGCGCAAGACTATAGAGTTACATGAAGATCCTGTTTTTATTGTTTGTCATCAAGCTATTGATCATGAAAACAATCTACCAGTTCAGATATCTTCACAACTAGTAGGAAATCTTCTTCGGGATTTTGAAGTAGTTCGTGAACAACTTGGAATTGCAACAAGGAATCTTGAGTTTCTGAAGAATGAACTGAAGAAAGCCTCCGATGAACTTATTCTTGTTCAATCTTTTGCTAAGCGGATTTAGTTTGCCTAGTAAATCTTTTATTTTTTCTTGTTTTGTTTAGAAGAATAACTAGTGTTATGGAATAGCCATTATTATGATTACACATAGCTATATCCAAAGTTTTCATCTTCTTGTTTTTAGATTTGGCTTAAATTCTAAACTCGTTTGGAAGATGATTTTTGCAGTATTAATCTTTTGATTTTATATATTGCAATATTGTTATGGGATATGTGTGTTTATGTCTGTAAACTTGATTGTCCCATATTTTGTCAAAAAGTAAAGTCGTTCGTGAATTCATATGCAAATATTGATAAAAGAATGAATAGACTTTTGACAAACACAAAGTTAAGTCTATATTATCAATTATTAATGTAAGATAGGTTAAAATATTTTGTGATTCAAGGATTATGTCTATTGTGTGTCATTGTGCAAATGGTAATGGAAACATGGAATAAATCCTTGTGTATTCCGTAGTAATTTATCTTCCCCGATCCATATTTTTGTATTACTGTGAGACTATGTATTGTGTCTTATGTTGAGCAATAGAAAACCAAGTTGATTATTTTTCATGATTAGCTTAGTTGTGTTCCGTAAGGTAGTCTACGTCGAGTATATTGAACTAAATCAATCATATTGTGTGATTATTTAGTTATGACTTCGTAAGTTTTCTCATGTTGAGCATGATTGACTGGGTTGGATGTTTTATGATTAACTTAGTCATCGCTCCATAGATTTTCTTATGTGAGTATAAACAATTAAATTGGTTACTTTTGTGATTAGTTTAATTGTGTATTCCGGTTAGATTAATTATAGGTTCGCTTGTGAATAATCTAATCAAGTTATTAAGTCTCCATAAGTTTACTTGTGTAGAGCATATTTAGTCAAATTAATCTTGGTTTGCTTTGGTTAATATGATTGAATATTTCTTGTTGGATTCCAAATTCATACTAGTATGTAATTTGTTGAGTCTAAAGAAATCCTTTTTTTCTTTTGAAATTAAGGTCGCTCTTGTTGTTCCCTTGGGAATGACATTTTATGGAGGAGAGCACTTTTGGACCTGTGCTTAATTGCCAAATATTTATTGGGAGTGCGGCTGTGGAATATTAGAGGGGTTATCTTGTATCTTTATAAACTCCTTGATGAATGCATTTAGCTTAGGCTTTATGATTACATCTAAACAAGATGATATACATTTACCTTTGGTCATGAAATGTCTCTTACGGAAATTTCATTAAGATCCCGTTCTTGTACCATTGCCAATTTTATTGACAAAAAGGGGGGGAATTAACATGTAGTTCACACTACAAATACATATCGTTTCAGATCATTATGTAAGGGGGAGTGGTTTCCATGTGAGATGGAGTATTGACTAAGGGGGAGTGAAGTATCACCATAGTACGTATTATTGTTAAAGTTGTGATGCAATTGGACTTTGACGTTGTGTAATAATACTATGACACTGTATAACAATGATTGAGAACCACTGCTTTTCTCATTGTTATAGCCATGGATTTTCAACAACGATGATGCTAAACTTACAACCTTTGGGATCATTGGACTACTTGGAAGTGACGAAGATTTCGAGTAATGTTGAAGATGATACATGTGGAATAGGAGCTACAAAGTTTATTTATATATTTTTTGTATTCCATATGTTTTGCCACTAAAATTGACATATAGAGCATTGCTCGGTCGAACTCGCATGTGTTGCTATCTCAAGCATGTTTGTCAATATTAGTGATCAAAACTATAAAGATTTCTAGTCTACTATAGCTAAGGTCTCGGACTAGGATAGAAAGTGTAGTTGAGCTCAAGAACTCCATGGCAATCATCATACAAGACGAAGGACTACTCAAGGAACCAGTGGATCTTCATCGACTAAAAGGTATGTGGAGACTTGAACTTATCTATCACTCAAAAGTATATCTACTCTATCTCCTATCTTGGGAGAAAAGTCATTTTTCTATATAGCCTAATATTATACACACATGATATTTCGAGCTGAGTATATCTCGCTTATCTATTTCTCGAAATATGTGTTGGTAAAGCTTTAGCTTTAGCCAAGTTCATCTTTACCTAGTGAAGAAAGTCATGTTATGTTTCAATTATTTTGGAAATCGCTCCGACAAAAAATAGTTTGTGAATAACAACTATATAACGTCCTCCGAGAATGTTTTAATGATTGAAATGAGAGTTTAGACAATATAACCATTGGAGGATATAAGCATTTTTGTGGTAACACATATATGTATAAGTCTTTATTGCTTGAACCGAAGTTTGCGAACTTTGTTGATCAAGTGAAATCGGAGTAGTGCGTGAGCTCAGTCCGCGAACTTGGCATACAAGCTCAGTACGTGAACCCAGTCCGCGAACTGGCATAGTTCTCGAACCCGAGAATTTCTGCTGGAGTTTTTGAACTCCTTCCGGGAACTTAAGTCTGTGAACTCAATCCGCGAACTTGAGTAGGTTATGTCTAAAAACGATGTTTGTGAACTTATCATAATAAACTAAGGAATGCCATTGCAAACCGTGGATTTATATTTCATGAATCGATTCAAGTGAATCACATCATTTTTGCTTCAATTGTTTCTTGTGTAGTACATAAAAATCTAAGCAATTGAAAAACTCTCTAACTAGTTTATTTGAGTCATTTGGACTAGTTATGGTGAAGAAGAATATGGTTGATATGAAAGTTATCATTTGGCTAACCATTTGGTTAACTAGTGTTGAACCAACTAATGTACAAGTTTGGGTACGGTTACACGAACCTAAAATCGTCTACTACATGTGTGTATGACAAGCTAAGTTTTCGACCTAACGGTTGATAAATATTAGCTTGAATCTAATAAGGTTTTTATCTAACGGTGAATATTGAATGCTTTGTTACTAAGCTAACATTGATTGCTAAACCTGATTTGAAGACGATATAAGGGAGAACTCTAGCAACTGGGAAACCTAATACCCACACATTCTGTGTGATACTAGTTGTGCTAAGCTAGATTTGATTCTCCTTTAACCTTTTGTTTTCTTCTTCTAAAACCAGGTTAACGACTTAAAGACTTCATTGGGATTGTGAAGCCAGACCGATACTACTTTTCTTTTAGTTGTGTGATCTGATCTTGTTGTTTCTATCGTACGAGTACAATTGTAATAATTGGCTTGAGATTTTTATCTCCGAAAGGCAAGATATAAAAGTAATCACAAACATCTTCCTCTCATCATTTGTGATTCCACAATATCTTTTTTCGCTGCGTTGATTAAGACTATTGTGAGGTGATTAATAAAACTGAGTTGTTCTTCGGGAATATAAGTCTGTTTTTATTGATTGGTTCCTGTTTACCTTGATTTATCAAAAGACGGAAAAGAAAACTCATAGGTTTATTCGTGGGAGACGAATTTATCTATCTTGTAGACTTTTATGTGTGATACAGATTTTTTTATTAAAGTCTTCGAATTTGGGTCGTAGAAATTCTTGGTTGTGGGTGAGATCAACTAAGGGGATCAAGTGCGCAGTATCCTTGATGGGATCAGAGGCGTAGGAGCATAACTGTACCTTGGATCAGTGTGAGACTGGTTGGGGATCAACTACAGTGCAGAATTTGGAGTAGGCTAGTGTTTGTAGCGGCTTAATACAATGTATGTTTAATATGGACTAGGTCCCGGGGTTTTTCTGTATTTGCGGTTTCCTCGTTAACAAAATTCTGGTGTCTGTGTTATTTCTTTTCCGCATTATGTTTTTTGTTATATAATTGAAATAATACAGGTTGTGCATTGTTCAATCAATTAGAATATCCGGCCTTATTGGTTGTTGATTTAAATTGATTGACACTTGGATATTGGTCTTTGGTACCATCCAAGTTATCTCTCTTTGATTAAGACTCGCATATTGTATTTTGCTTGAGTAAATCAAATTGAGAGATTGAGATAATAACTCCTTGAGATATTTTCTATCGACTGAGTCTAACCTTCTAGTTGATTCTATAGAAAGTAACTCGGAGTTGTCAATACAGATTGCTAATCGAAATATTGGGTGTGGTTGTTAGACCCCCGCTTTTTCAATACTTTAATCTCATTTGCAATAGATTGATTTGGGTCGTTGATTAGAATTAAAGAATAAGGTTTTTTTTTTAGGTTTGATTGATGGAAGGGTTATTGATGATGATTTTGAATTGTTGTTGATAATGATTGCTTTTGGGTTATTGTTGAATTGTTGTTCATGATGATTGATTTTTGGTTGTTGTTGATGATTAGAAGTAAAGAGTTTGTTTTTTCTTTTTTAGGTTTAATCGATGAAAGGTCACCTCCTAACCAACCAACTAGACATTATTATCATGGTTCAGCCCCTTTAATGGTTTCTTCAGCCCCTGTAACAGATTACATAAACAATCATGTATGATTCGAACTAACCGACTCATACAAAACCCATTAAATCAAAATTAATTCCACAATCAAAACATGCATGAATAATCGAGTCGAAAAAGCCCAAGCCAGCCGTTTTGAAGCTATCGTACAATATGGTGATAAATGAATGAATTGATATGTAGCATAAATGAATGACTAATTAAGAAAGTAAGCTATGAAGAAGGTGATGATAGTAAGAATATACTAGGGTGAAAATACAAGAGCTTTGGGTTCATGTAGCTTGAAGAAAAAAGAACAAATGGAAGATGAAGTCCGGGCGTGATAAAACGGAAGATGACGGGACGAGATAATTTATGTAAGTTTGATTGTTAGGATTTTCGATCTTGATTTTGGTTAGGTTTACCGAATTTATGGTTTTGACTGCTGACTGACCAAATAAGGATATAACTAGATATCGGAAAATAAAAATATCAATAAAATAAAGTGGAAGGTTAGTTTTGTAAACTTAGTAGTCCTCAAACTAAATATGGATTTCACATATACAATATACTAATGATGGGTTTGTCATATAATAAAAAATTAGAATGGGTTAGAAATATTTTCCCCCGTTTTTTTTATTTTTTTTGTAAGTTAAATGCATTCCAAAAGGCTAACTTAGGGAGTTAGTATCCCGTACAACAATATGAGTAGTGCCATCGAATGTTAGGCTATTAGAAGCAACCCTAACATTTGATTTATCTACTTCTAAAGCATAGATAATGCAAGAAGGAGGTACATTCCTCCAGTTGAGGATATTCCTAAAGGACTTTGCTTCCTTTGCTAATAAGTCGGCTACATTTTTTGATGTTCCTGGAACAAAATAGAAACCCAATTTTTTTTTTGACATCGATTGAATTTTCTTTTAACTCCATCCATAATGGTCTAGTATTTCCATGATATTTGAGATTCTTTCCCATTCAGATAATCGAAAAGATTCTTGCAGTCGCCTTCCACCGTAAAGTTTGACAATCCTTTTTCAACTGCCCAGTTTGCTCCATGTATTAATCATATGGCTTCCACTTCTTCAGAGGTATAGGCTATGAATGAACCTGCTCTGCCAAGCTCGAAGTTGCCTGCATCATTCCTAAGAATTAAAGAAAACCTACAGGCAAATCCAAAGAAGAAAAAAAAATCCAAAGAAATCCAAGCAGCATTTGAGTTTCAACTGTGATCGTTTAGGTAAAAACCACTGATGGGCCTCATTTTGTCAGAATGGAGTTGTCTTGATGGGATATTGTGCTTATACCAGAAATATAAGTACCTTTTTATTTCTAAGCCTGGTTGAGCTTTGGTTTGTTGTTTTTGTTCAAAAACTCTATTGCATATTTCCTTCCAAATAAACCAAGCTTTTGTCAATATTATTTCTATTTCTATGGGTATTGTTGGATCTGTTCTCCCTATCCATGCCTTACAAATATCCAAAAACGTTGTTATGCTATCTAAGTTGAGTACTACAAGAGATGGCTCTGCATCCCATACAGAATTGGCATAAGGGCAAGAAATAAGTAAATGTTAAATGGATTCTGTTACATTACATCCAAAGGAGCAATTAGGATGAATGTCTTCCATAAATTTGGACAGTTTCAGATTTGTTGAGAGAGCATCATGTAGAAACTTCCAAGCAATTTTTTTTATTCTTTGAGAAACATTAAGGTTCCATAATTTGTTCCAAAATGAATCTGGTTGTCCTAAGTTAAACTGATTTGTTGTTCGTTCAGAAAGTTTATTATACATGGATTTCACAGTGAAAACACCAGATTTTGTAAGGAGACATCTAAGGGTGTCTAGTTTGTCTCTAGATATTCAAATAGTAATAATCTTCCTAGCAATATATTCAGGGAAAAATTCAAAAATTAAGACTGAATTCCACTCTTAGTGATTAGATCAATCAGATCCTTTACAAGTGTTAAATGAGAGTTAGTAACTGTTCTCAAGCTACTAAGGTTTTTTTCCAGCTTTGGTATCCATCTATCATCCCAAATATTAGTATTATTTCCATAACCAATTTCCCAAATACTATTTTGTTCAATTAGGTGTATACCTTACTTATACATTTCCAAATCCAGGAACTAGTTGTTGGGGTTTTAGCTTTAAAAACAGATGTATTTCTGAAGTATCTAGGCTTTAATTGAGACACCCATAAAGCTTTTGGCTCAGTTAGTAATCTCCATGCTAGTTTAGTTATCATTGTTAAGTTAAATTTATGAGCGCATTCCTAAAGCCTAGACCTCCTTTACTTTTTGGTTTACAGAGACAAGAATAAGATTTAGGGTAATAACCCTTATAATCAGTTTCTTTGCCCCACCAAAAATCTCTTTGTAAAGCATCTATTTTATTAGTGATTTTTTTTGGTAAAATGAAGCATCTCATTTGATAGCTGGCCATACTTGCCAAAGTTGACTTGTGAGAATCAATTTACTAGTTTGGGCTAGTATTTTTCTCATCCATCCTTGGATTTTGTGTTCCATCTTTTCTACCAGACCTTCAAAGAGTTTTATTTTGGCTTTACTAATAAAGAGAGGGGTTCCTAGGTAAGAGTTTTGAGGATTAATTTTATTAATCTTGAATACTTTGCTAATCATTCTCTAATGCTTTGGTTGGACTTTTTTACTAAAGAAAACACCTGATTTTTCAAAGTTAATAAATTGCCCCGAGGCTTTACCAAAAGAATCAATAAGAGCTAGAATATTGTGACATTCTCTAAAATTAGCTCTAATGAAAAGGAGGCAGTCATCTGTAAAGGACAGGTGAGAGATGGGGTTGTTTTTAGAGGTAATTTTGACACCATTAATTAGTTTTTCTTCTTCACTAGTTTAAAGAAGCCTGGAGAAAATCTCCATGCAAATGATAAATAAATAAGGGGAGAGAGGATCCCTTTGCTTAAGCCCCCTTAGATGGTTTAAAGTATTCTCCTGGATTGTCATTAAGTAAGACTGCAATGGAAGAAGTTGAGATACATTGATGTATAATATTACAAAAGTTGTTGTCAAAACCAAAGGCTTTCATGGCATTGATTAAGAACTCCCAGTCTACTCTATCAAAAGTCTTAGACATATCAATCTTGATTCTCATTCTAACATGTTTCACTTTCTTCTTCTTGAAGAAGTGAATTAACTCTTGGGCAATTATGATATTGTCAGAGATTTGCCTTTTAGAGAGGAAAGCAACTTGGAATGGGGAGATGATATTGTTAAGAAGAGGCTTTATCCTATTTGTTAGAATCTTAGGTATAATTTTGTAGTACAAAGTATTGCATAGTCCAATTGGTCTAAAACTACTAGGATCTTAAGGATGCCTGCTTTTAGGAATTAGAAAAAGAAAAGTTTTATTGAATTCAGGATGTAGCACTCCTGATTCAAAGAAATGTTGAATGGTTGAGACTACTTGTTCTCGTATTGTTTCCCAATTTAGTTTAAAGAAACTAGGTGGGAATCCATCTGGTCCTAGTGATTTATTGGGTTTGAACTTTTTTATAACTGACCAAATTTCCTCAACAGAGGGAACGGAGTTTAAGATAATGTTCTCTTCACTGGGGACACAAGGGTGAATGTATTGAAACAATAAGGGGTTAGGAGCAGGAGAAGGAGGAGAAGGAGCATAAAAGAGATTAGAGAAGAAATCAAGTAGGGATTTCTATATTTCATCTCTTTTGAAAGTAATTTCATTATCACTCCTCTTAAGGCATTCTATGTGATTCCATTTTCTTCTCTTCAAAGTCTTGGTATGGAAAAATTTAGTTTTTTTTTCTCCTATTTGAACCATGTTATCCCTAGATTGTTGTTTTGCTATAGCTTCTTGAGTAGCATAGAGTTTTTCTAACTGATTAAGCTTATCCTTAAGTTTTTCTTCTTTTCTGTGAACAAAACTAGACTTATTCAGAATGTCAATTTGGACCAAAGTTTGTTTAATTTGCTTAGAGCAACCACGGTGGCAGACTAAAACCAAATATTTGGTCGAAAACCCAGACACTACGGAGAGGAGTAAAGAGCAAATACTAGAGTAAAACCAAATACTAGAGTATATTTGGTCTTTGGTTTGGTTTTAGTCGGGAGTAAGGTTTTGGTTGCGCCTGATTTGGGCGTAAGTATAAAGTGCGCCTGATGGTGGGGCATAAGGTTTTGAGTGCGCCTGATGGTGGGCGTAAGGTTTTGAGTGCGCCCGATGACGGGCGTAATTCATAAGTTACGCCTGACAAAATATATATATATATAAATGGGGCATAAGTTACGCCTGAATATATATATAAGTTACGCCTGAATCAGGCGCACTTTCAAATTACGCCCCACCAAATTTGGTTTTCCCACCGTAGCGTCTGTGCACGGAGTAAACCCATTTATTTCAAAAAAAAATTGGTTTTTAGTCTTTGGTAATAGTCGCCCCGCTGCAGTTTCTCTTAGAAGGGAGACCAAAGATATTTTCCTTCCAATGATCTAGGTTGGTATGTAAGGATTGAATGTTCAGAATCAAAGACTTGGTAGGGTTCTCCCTAATAATATGATCCCAAGAGTCTTTGATAGTTTGGACACAAAAACTTCCCTTTTGCCAAGTGTCAAAGAATTTAAAAGTGTAGGAAACTTTGGTACCATTAGTATCTAAATTTAGAGCTATATGACAGCGATCACATCCAGCTGCCACTAGGTGAGTAAGTTCAGCATTGGTAAACTTAGAACTCCAATTTGTATTAGCAACGGCTCTATCAAGTCTTTCTTGGATATTAGCCCCATCTTCTTTATGATTGTTCCAAGTAAAGGCATATCCTTTAAATCCTAAATCCAAGAGGCCAGTTTTTATTATCTATTGGAAGTTTTATTAGTTTTTGAGTCATAATTTCATTGGAAGTTTTATTAGTTTTGAGTCATAATTTCATTGGAAGCTCAAAATAATGCCAAGGATTAAAATCTTTCTTTGGAAATGCATACACGATATCCTTCCACTCAATGAGAGGATCGCAAGAATCGTAACACACATAAATAAGGCTTGTCCTTTGTGTGGACATCAGGAAGAAACTCTAACTCATATTTTTCTAAAGTGTGATTTCACTGTGGCTGTTTTCAAGAGTATTGGTTTTAATTTTGAATTTGTTTTGAATAATCAGGTGCATATCCGTGCTTGGATTAGAAACTGGTTTACTAGAAATGACACTGGGGATAAAAAGTTCTTCAACTGGCCGGAAACAATGGCAACCGTTTTATGGGCGGTTTGGAAAGCGAGATGTGATCTGGTGTTTAGAAAAATTAAACTGAATGTGGAAAAAACGAAATACACAATCACTTCCTTAGTTAAGGATAACAATAGGAGTAGATTGCTACCAATTAGGGAGGAAGACATAAACATTTCCTTGTGTGATTATATATCAAACCCCCCGTTTATGTCTATGAAAATAAATGTAACTGTGGTGTGGGATCTTGAATTTAAAAACTCTTCCATTGCTCTAACTTGTGCTGATCATACCGGGGCTTACTGCGGCGCAAGGTGTGCTAACACTGCATGACTCAATCGAGAAGAGTTAGACGAAAAAGCGGCTTCGCTAACTATCAAGTGGACACGTGATTTGCAGCTGCAAATGGTGCAGATTGAGAGTGACAGCATGAAAGTCCTTGAAGCTACTAGGAAAAGGGTGAACACCATAACGAAAAGCTCCACTACTGGGCAGAAAGGAAACAATCAAAATTTTAAAGTATGTATGAAAGGGATAAAAACCCTTTACTTAATTCCAACTTATGATAACTATATATCAAGAAGATTGGCGGCATTAAGTCTGGTGGATGGGTTGACGAACACTTGGTTAGATAACTCTTTTTTGCGTTGCTTGAATTACAGCCCAGATGAGGGCATTGACATTCGACAACACTTCATGTAATGGTCGGGTAAACCCTGTTTTCTTATTAAAAAAAAAAAAGTCATAATTTCATTGCATTTGAATATAATTTATTTTTAATTAAATTAGTTTATAACATGGTTTCATGAGCCAAAATAAACAAAGGTACAGTCTGACTAAACCCAAGAACAAAAGTACTGTTCTTAGAAAGAGGTAGAACAAGAACCATACCCAGCAGTGCTAGCTAATTCTGTGCAAGGCGAGGGATTCACTCGCTGAGAACCCCCACTAACTTCTGAACACTTCCATGGAGAAGACTTTTGGCTTCCTGGAACACCATACAGATTAATGTTGGATAGACAAATCCCAGTAAAAGGTGAACCCTTTAGGCCTTCTATTGATCCTGGCTGTTTAATATTCCTTCCCCATATATTCTTCAATGTGATTCCACTAACATATGTGAGAGCACTTGGGTTGAATTTATCATCTGGATGGTCACCAGCGGCACCTGTTAACCTTATCCCTTTCGCTGCATTCTCAATGTACACATTAGACACAGTAACATTCTTAATAAACCCTCCTCTACCGATGTTAGTTTTTATATGGATTCCAATTCCCATGTTGAAGAGACCAATGTGCTCTGCCAAGATATTTTCTACTCCACCAGAAACTTCACTTCCAATTGCAATTCCTGCAAAAGGTGATGAGCCACTTATCCTTCTAATAGTGATGTCAGAGCTTTTACGGCCATAAGCGTTTCCATATTCATCCCACCCACTCTTCACAGCAACAAGATCATCCCCAGTTGAAATGTAGGAATCTTCTATGCAAACATTGGAGCTGGAATCTACAGCAAACATGCAAAAACACGTTCACAATTTGTAACTCTTGTTTACCTGAGTGAAATCCCTCTAAACCAAACAAAGATGGGGCGGGGTACACTATCTATGTGGAGACAAATAATTTTACAGGAACATTTATCCTACCTGGATCAATACCATCTGTATTGGGAGAATCATTGGGAGCCAATATGGTGACATACCGAATTACAACATTGCTGCAAGTAAAAGAAACACAAAAGATAATCAAGTAAAAGACAGAGCTTTCCTTAAAACTATGGCTTTGCATCAAATAGATCCTAGGCTATAGCATTGAATAGACTATATAGAATCTCGAGATAAGCTAAACATTCAGCTAGCTCACTTATACCAAACTTACTGTAGTTCTGTACTGTTTAGTTCTAAGTGTAGGATAATCAATTACCTGCAATATACTGGGTGAATATTCCAGAACGGAGAGTTCACAAACTTCACATTGGATATGATGATGTTTTTGGAATTCATCAATTCAATGAGATTAGGTCTTGTGTACTCGAGAGTTTTCTGCCTCCACATGTTCCACCACATATCACCTTGGCCATCGATTGTACCATTCTCACCTGTGAAAGCACGAAAGTGCAATAATCGACAACACATAATTAAGAAAACATGATTTTTGTTTTTGTACAGACATGAAGATCTCGGGATATCATAACATATTTTACAAACACTAGTAATATTGGTGACTTTCATACAGCCACCACATGAATTCTAGTCACATCTTAATGTTATAAATGCTAGCCAATTTGATCTACCATGTTTAACATTTTATGCATAATAAGTGGACCTTCTACAATAGCATGCAGGTTAAATAGCTTAGTCGTTTTTGTTTTAGCGTACATGAGCAACGGCCTACAGAGCAACCCTACTTCATCCTCTTTGCAGGTTAAATGTGCCATACGCTTAACCCATAAATGCAATTCCTAGGAGTTTTCCCTTTCCTATTCCATATTTGTTACTCTCCCGAACTTGTACAAAAAGGCCACTTGGTCCTGCTGTCCTAGAACGAAATACGACACTAAAACAGACAATCTGGTTTGTTCTGACATAAAAGATGGAGAAAGGCAAATGAGAGGTAAAGAAGGAAAATATCACCTGTGATTATCACATCACGAAGTCCATCACCATGAATCAAACTCTTATACCTCCAACCAGGTAGTTCTCTCCCTCTTCCATAAGATGCTAACGGAGCAATCAAGGGCCAAGTTCTTGCATTCTGCTCCAAAAAGCATAAACAAAAGTTAAACAAGACATTAATATCTAATCCCAACAATAAGATTTACTTCTCTGCAAGAATATCGAAATAATCTGGCCCATGTTGATGATCGTAATACCCAGATAGCTAATTATTGTTTTTCTTTATAATTCAAGTTTATTCAAAAATAATAATTGTTAGTATCCAAAATTCGCAATTTGGTTGTTGTGACCACCCTTTCAGCTATTAGGTTCTCCCCACATGTAGATCATGACATCATCGGCACCGATTGCCACCTCTTAGCCAATGGACTGTGAGGTTAAATGAATGCATTAATGCAGCACCACTAACCACTGTAGGAATACAAGACCCCAGCTTACATTAGGCACATGAGCTTGACAACTTAAGAAAAGTTTTCTAATCTGCACACCCACATTGTAATAGAAAAATCTATGCGACACGTGCTTTAGACATTGTTCTTAGTCATCGACCAACAAGCAAAAAATAAAATAATATAATGCATAATTAACTGGAATAGCCCTATGGGCAAAGGGCCGGCGCACATACTGGAGGTCAATAGTTCATCAACATAAAGCTAACTTCCCTTGTTCATAATTTCATAATTCATATATATTTTCAAGTTTTCCACCATTACTAGAATTCCTGTAGGGTATATAATTTGAACCATTTAGGGACATCTTATATTAACAACAATATAAATGTATCAGCAAAATCAAAGGGATGGAGTAATAAGAGAATGTTGAAAGCAAGATCTAGTCACATTTAACTTTCTATTCACATGTTCCTTAATCAACTCTTGATAAGGACAGAGAGTCGAACAGAGCAACTAATTAATCTCCACTAGTCCAGAAACATACACATGGTAGGACCCCAGATGCATTAAACTAATCCATGAAATTAAAGTTAACAGCTAGCATTCTTATTCTGTATTACTTCTGATTGAGATAATTTTGTATAAAGACTAAAAATGTGCCCAACATTCCCTATCTTAAGAATTCTATTATCATTATTTTATCAGCAAACCACGAGAAACTGGCAATGTTATCAGGAATATACTCGTAAATATGCAAGAGTGACACTTAGAACAATTATCTATCATCCTCAAGATCTTATCTTCTTGTTTATTATAAAAGCTTATTGTCTAAACTTCAAAATTTATGATGCAAGCAAGATACATAAGACCAAATTAACAAGAGATGAAAGTCTAGTACCTGAGTAGCTCTAATAACAGCACCTCTGGCTAGATACAAAGTCATGTGACTAGTCAAACTGAAGCTCTCAGTAAGATAAACTCCAGGTGGTATGTAAAGAAGAGTTCCTCCTCTTCTTCTCAGATGTTTAATTCGATATATCGCTTCTCGGAATGCCTGAGTGTTCAATTTGTGACCATCACCAACACCTCCAAAATCATTTATGGAGATAACATCATTTCGATGCCTCATCGGTACAATGTTGGAACATGTTACCACATTACCGGCAACAAACCAAGGGGCCATCGCCGATAAGCAGACTAAAACCCATATTATAAGAGATTGACTCATCATAATCTTCCTATTCTTAAACAGCAGCTAGTATAGAATTGACAAGAGCCTTGATGGTGGATCTGAAAGATTGATAGACAGCAATATTACTTTACTTTGCATGAAAAAATAAATAAAATTCAAACCAAAAAGCAGGTATAATTTGGAGATCTTTAATGGAAGCTCTTTTTAGACTAAAGTATTGCATCATGAGTGTTTTTATGTTAAGGAAAAACATAAATAAGAATAAACTGAAAAAAGCAGATGATGAGAGGAAAATGATTTGAAGTCCCAAAATAGCTTCCAAGAGGAAATTTCCAATAAGATTTACTAAACAAAAATGGAGAAAACTCCAGGAGATGACTTTTTACAAAGAGAAGTTTCCATTACACTATAAGCTTATTAATTAGTGATCTATAAGAGTAGTAGTAAGAACAACGAGAAGAAACCAAGAAAAAAAAGAGATTTGGCTCTCAAAAATCGCATGCATTTTGATCAAAATGGGTACAAGAAGAAAACTCCAAACAGAAGGAGCAAAAGGAGATCAATTTTGATTGCGATTTCAGCTATTAAAAATTGGAAAAATAGCATTTCGAAGTAGTTGATTAATTCATACCTGTTAGTAGAATGAGCAACTTTCTAAACAAAATCAAACCATCTCAGAGCACGAAATTGTCTTTCAGAAATCAAAGTCTTTCAACTGGATATCAAGTTTCAGAGAGTGAGAGTGTGTACTAAATGCTTATGAGTGAGTCTTGAAGTGTGTTTAAAAATATATTATAATAATGTGAAAAGTTGAAAATATAGTTGAATATCTTTATTACAGTATGTCATAACTTTATTGTTTTCTTTCTTTATTAATCTAAGGCCCATCATCTACCCGGAAAACTCCCTATTATCATGCGATTCATGCCTCAGCGGCTCCTACACATTTTCTGTTGTATTTATTTTAATTTTACTTGTAACTTATAACAACATGAAAGTCTCCTTCGCCCTTTCCCCAAAAGAAGTGTCCAATAATGGTATGCCACCATACTCCAGGCCAAGGTGAATCTGATTCTCCCCGCATTTTGATAAAAAGGCCAACAATGGGGTCTATTTTTTTGCACTATGGCATCCAAAGAAGGGTTCGTCTTTTCTTTCTCTATCTAGTTTTGTTTGATCGCATTGTGTTCAAAATGATGACAATGATACGACAAGTATTTCCCTGCAAAAGTTCAAGCACATGGTGGCAACCAAGTGTTGTTGTGATGGTAGGGTTTGAGAATGGCTGGCAGTTTGGGATTTCATAGCTTTAGTCCTGGATGAATTTGTTCTATGCTTAGTTTTATTATGTGTTATATTTTATCTTATTAAAAAAAATGCAAGAACAGATATGGTGGACTGGTGGAGGACTTGACAAAAAAAAAAAAGCCACCTAAAGTTCAGATTCTAAATGTTCTCCACCTGTTCCATGAGATGCTCACGAATGGAAGAATGGCCAGTACATCATCATGCTTGGGTACATTAATTAGCTACCAGTAGAGTTTCTCCCATGTAATGCGTGTGGATAAATGTCTAGATCTACGTGGGCATCCATTTTTCTTAAAATCCTTTTCCTAACTTAATTGGTTTACCTTTTTGATAATCAAAAAATCTTTTCGTTAATGAAAATTCCAAATCACATTGAGTTTAAGATAAAAAAAATAAGAGAACACAAAGTAACAAGAACATATCGTAAAAGTATTATATCGAGAAATTCGACAAGAAAAAAAAAAGATTAACGAAGTAAGAAAATACAAGTACGAATAAGATCCGATTTATTTATTTTTAATACGAAAAGTAAATATATTAATCAATGATCTTATTATACAGAGAGTTTCTTTCTAATTAATAAGATACCTTAGTCACATCGGGGCTTCATTTTCCCAACAAGAACTAGATGCCATACCAACTGCATCTTTTGATAAAATATCTCCAATATTGTTTATTACTCTGGGTACATAGGTGATTACCTACTTATTA
Source organism: Papaver bracteatum (assembly GCA_023529315.1). NCBI lineage: Eukaryota > Viridiplantae > Streptophyta > Magnoliopsida > Ranunculales > Papaveraceae > Papaver > Papaver bracteatum. Next base: position 238,312 of record JAJJWX010000888.1, read on the forward strand.
AACGACTTAAGAATTTCGACACAATCTCAAATAATAGCATTGTTTGTCCACTTAACATTTCCAAATCTTCCATTTAGAGCATTAACAACATTGCTGCAATCCCTTTCAATATGGATGTTTGTTATCTCCTTCCTTATTACCAGTTGAATAGCTTCAAACACTACCAATGCTCATGTCTGCTCTGGATCATCTGCTACTGCTGGGATACACCAGGCACCTTTGAAAGTACATGCATCATCAATCATAATTAGTCCAGTTCCCATACATTTAGTCTCCTTACAGTAGGAAGCATCAAAATTGATTTTGATAAAATCTTATATTGGAGCCTACCATTGCAGAGATGTTCTTTCCCTAACAATTTGGCCATGTCTCCTAGTACTTTTGTTTAAGTGGTCATTCGAATCAAGGATTATCTTCTTAATCAGTTGTGCAGTTTGGTTTACATTAACCTGAGATCCGATTAAATCGGAGAAAATATGGTTTTTCTCATAATTGAATTCCAACCATTTAATTTGCTTTTCTTCTTTAAAAAGATGTGCTCCCAAAATAGAAGTGATTTGCTCAAATCTCTTGTAATTAGTGATGAAGCTTCCGTTGTAAAAATAAATCACAGATGAAGATTTCGTCGCTGGATAAGTTGATGATGAAAAATTCGTCGTTGGAGAGCATCACTATTGATCTTAAAAACCCAACCCAATAACCAAGATTCGTTATTAAAGCGAAGATAAACTTCAAAAGAGTAGATAAAACCACCGTAATGGTATAGTTAAGCAAAAAACATAATAACAACTAAATTAAAACTACTAACTAACCTAGAAAGCAAGAAATAATAAAGAAAACTGCTCAGATCCAGTTCAAAATGGACCAGATCTGAGCAGAGAAGGATTGTTGGTGATGTTTTTGATGGAGAAAAAAAAGGGGTAAGAGAGAGGGGAGAGAGAAATTTCAAGATACTTCTGAATTGTATTATTTTATTTATTTATTTTAAACCAACGTATAGATAATGTGGCTTAGTTTTGGTTTGACATACTCTATGTGACATTAAGAATGTCAACCGGAAACCGAGAACGAAGCTTTTTTGTTCCAAATAAGTTTGGTAAGTTAGAGATAAAAGCCAACATAGACCAAGAGGTTGGTATGCCTAGTGTTAGAGCATTGCCCGGTCGAACTCACAAGTGTTGCTATATCAAGATTGTTGTTAAATTTAATTGTCAGAACTATATCTTGATTTCTAGTCTACAATTAGTTAAGTCTCGGTCTAGGATAGAGGTAGTTGAGAAACGAACCAGTCATCATTTGTGTTCTACCATCTGAAGGCGAAGATCAATCGAAGCTTAGAACCATAAACCATAAACCGAGTAACCAATATCACGAAGTCACTCATATAAACTAAGTCATAAAGAGGTTAAAAGGATATATACATCATTGCACCTATCATTTAAGGTCTACACAATAAATCTAAGTGGCACCCCACTATTGATCTCAAGTAGCCATTGGAGTATATGGTAGTATTGTAACTTCACCCATATTTGGTCTCCCCTTAGTAAGGGCACTATGTCCACATAAGATTGGGTATACCCTAATTAATTTGGGTATACTCCAATCTCGCCAGGTTGGATATGGGTTTTTGATTTTACTAACGGATAATTCTACTCTTATGGGCTAGATTGGATTGCTAGATTGGCCAAAAAGTGTTGCAAATCAAGAAAAAAGTGTGGGAAAAAAATTATCACTCTATCTGGCTACTTCTCTCTCCTAGCATTTGCTCGCAGTTCAACTATCAGCGAAATTGAAACGCTGAATGGTTCGACGTTGAAAAAGTGGTCCCAATGCCAAACGATTCAGCGTTGGATGATTTTAAAGCAAATGTATCCGACAGATAAATACTCTCTCTTGACATTTATTAAACATTTGTACATAGTCAGATGTAGTACAACTAGTACTTGAGATCCTCACCATCCAAATTACACACATGTAAACATATCCGCCCATCAAGGGAAGTTGTTCCCAAAACAAAGAGCTTCATGCAGTCTGTCAACAACTCAACGCATAATAGGATAAGAGGAAAATAATTAATTAATTATGAAATGTGATGTGATGTGATGTGATGTTTAACGCCGAACTGTTAGGCGTTTCGTTGCTAGATTAGCCATCACATAGAAGTTAGGAGGTTGCCCTATCTAATGTGAATGGCCAATTTAGCAGCTAAATATCTGGCCCATACCACTAAGCCTTACATGAGAAGCCTCTGTTCATCTGTTGGATCTGTAAGCATTTCTCCTAAAACCTTTCTCTTCCCTAGAAAAAACCCTAGGAAAAAAAGCTCCAAATTTATTGTGGGCATGGCATCACTGAAGGAAATCCTAACAAGAAGACCAATATCAGCAACAATCAGATTAACAGTGCCAGCCGGAGGAGCAAGACCAGCACCACCAGTTGGACCAGCGTTAGGTCAGTATCGTTTAAACTTAATGGCATTTTGTAAAGATTTCAATGCAAGAACACAAAAATACAAACCAGATACTCCAATGGCAGTAACAATCACAGCATTTAAAGATAACACATTTGAATTCACTGTGAAATCACCATCAGTAACTTGGTATTTGAAAAAAGCTGCTGGGATTGAATCTGGTAGTGGTCGTTCTGGTCATGTTGTGGTTGCGACTTTAACACCTAAACATATATATGAGATTGCTAAAATTAAACAATCTGATCCTTATTGCCAGTATATGAGTTTAGAATCGATTTGTAAGTCCATTATTGGAACTGCTAAGTCTATGGGTATTAAAGTTCAGAATGAATTGGATTGAAGATGAGATAATTGGGCTAGCTTCTCAATTGCGGTGATGATTTGGATTTAATATTTTGAAGAATTGCTGGGCAGTTTTTCAGTTCTAGGGTTTCGTTTATTTGGATTATTAGTTTCTTTTGTTTTTTGTTATGTATGATGAATAATAAAGAAGAACTATGTCTAATGGTTATTTAAAGGTGTAATGGGAAACTATGAATGAATCTCTTTTTTTTTAATGATCACAGTTGATTTGCTCGTTCATTTTGTTTGTGCTTTGATGTTTCATTATCTCCTTATTGGAGTTAAAAGTTTGTAGCTAGGTATGATTAATTCCAGATGCTAGGCCGTTAAACCTTGCTGAAACATCACATGTAATCCTATTTAGTTACATTTTCAAGTTCAAAGAATTACTAAATATGCAGAGACAAAGAGAAAGAGAAGAAGTAGAGGTTGGAGAGCTTATTGAAAGCATATGCATTGGGCCTGCCAAACCCTAGCATCTGTAAGCTAACTTCTCATGCATTGAGTTCTTCTTCTTTTTCTTTGAGTAGATTTTCTTTACTGATTAAATTCATTCATTGTTTTTGAGTTTTTGCTAGTTTAGGATTTTGCGAAAGACTTATCTAGGGTTTAATATTCATGGTGAGAGACATGATGTGATGAAATTTTGTGGTGATTTGTTTGGTAGGATACTTCTTTATGTCAGTTTCATGGTTGTGTTTGTTAATATTCTTTACTGTAGATTTCATGGTATGTATAAAACTCGTTTCCACAGGTTAGTAGCTTTCAGGTTCTTCGCGACTCTTCTGTTTAAGAGATGGAGAATACATCGCCTCTGACTGTGCCTGAGCACATTCTCGGCCCGTTGTTTGTTAGTGCAAATTGTTCCCAATTAGAGCAAGCCCTTGAAAATCTTATAGAAACTGCTAAAACTCCTAATGGTCGCTTGAAACTTTCTTCAGTGAAGATCCTACCTATAGTTCTTGACCTCACGAGATGTCAACTCTCCTCTTCAAATCATTATATTCTTATTTTGTCTTTTAAACTTCTTAGAAACCTTTGTGCGGGAGAAATATTGAATCAAAATTGCTTCATAGAGGAAGATGGAGTCGACGCTGTTGCTAGGGCATTGTGTTCAATTAGTTTTGATACTAACTCTACGGATGAGATTATCGAGATCATCCGGTTTGGGTTGGAGCTTCTAGGAAATGTATGTGGAGCGGGGGAAGAACATCAGGCTGCCGTCTGGTCTCATCTTTTTCCTGTTGTATTTAAAGATATTGCTGGACTTCGGGTGAAAAAAACTTCTGATGTACTGAGTATGGTTATATATTCTTGCTGCCATGGAAGTAATGAAATAATGAGACAGCTTTGCGAGGTTCCAGGCTTACAGATTGTTGCAGAGATTGTTAGAACTGCTTCAAGAGGTAACTTTTTGCGTGTTCTTATGCATATGCCGTGTTTTGATCTCTTGTTGATATGGCAACATGTTTGCTGTGTTTTTATGCAACATACTTGTGTTTTTGTATATTTAATGTTTTTTTTCTTATTTAGATGGTCTTGGAGAAGATTGGTTGTTGGGGCTGCTTGCAAAAATCTGCCTGGAGGAAGCTTATTTTTCACCATTATTTTTTATATTGAGCACAACTGGTGTACACGAAAAGATCAATAATTTGAAGGAGACTGGTGATATCTTTACACTAGAGAATGGATTTCTATTGAGTATCCTCTTTGGGATCTTGAACAAGAAACGTAATGAAAATGTATCCAAGGAGTTCGCTCTCTCCATTCTTGGAATAATGAAGAGAGTTATTACAGTAGTTAATTTTTTCTCGAGAGGCCAATCTACGCTTCCAACTGGTACTCCTGCAGTTGATATTCTTGGGTATTCAATCAACATTTTAAGGGATATTTGTGCACAGGATAGAGTTAATTTAGGAACTGAAGAATCAGTTACTATTGTTGATTTATTACTGTCATCTGGACTTTTAGATCTTCTTATAGATGTTCTTCGTGAGCTGGGTCCCCCTTTGACAATCAAGAAATCTATTCAACAAGAGAGCACTTCACAATTGAAGGTTTGCCCTTATAAGGGGTTTAGGAGGGATATAGTTGCTGTTACCGCTAATTGTTTGTATGGGATGAAGCATGTGCAAGATGAAATTAGGCAGAAAGATGCTATCCTTTTGCTGTTGCAACAATGTGTTACTGATGATTATAATGAGTTTTTGAGGGAATATGGAATATGGGCAGCGAGGAATTTGCTTGAGGGAAACAAAGAGAACCAGAAAGTAGTTGCAGAATTGGAGATTCAAGGGTCTGCAGATGTTCCTGCACTTGCTGAGCTAGGGTTCCGGATAGAGCTGGACCCGCATACTCGGCGTGCTAAGCTTGTCAACATCTCACCGTCTTAGATTTTCCTGAACTTGGTGAGCCTGGGTTTCTTGTTTCGTTTGTTTTTGTTGTTTATGATCAATAATAAAGAACCTATGTCTAATGATCAACTGAAAACAGTGTAATGCAAAACTATGAATGAAAGCCTTTTTTACTTTGTTTGATTCACTGTATCAGAAATTTGTTAGGATTTTCATTTTTGTGCTTCCTTGACTGATTATCTCATTATTGGAGTCAAAAGTTTGTAGCTGGGTATGATTAATTCCAGATGCTAGACGGATGGCCCTTGCTGGGTATCATAAAATTCACTTTCTAAATTTTCCCATTTATTAGAACCAAGCAATGTTCACTTCGGCAGAATTTGGTGAGACTCGTGAGTGAAATCTGATAAACGTTTTTCCTATAGGTAACTGCGTCTGGTGCAGGTAGGATAACACAAGGAATTGAGGCTTAAAAGTGCCTATTTCCAATAGATGGCAGGTCCCTAAATCATGTGTTTTCCTTGACATCATTCCAGGAATTGAAGCTTCAGATTTCTGACTACAACTCAATTCTCTCTTCTTTCGGATTTTAGCTTTTCATGCTTCCTGGGTAATAACTAACAACTCGAGTGTATTTTCACAGAGTACAAATTTCTATTTCTCGTGATAACATGTGCAAATTCTCTTAGTCTGCTATAACCCTGTCAGAAGAAACCTAGTTCTGTGTAAGCTAATCATTTTGCCAGTTATGTTTCCTAATTTTTGTCGAAGGACATTCCAAGTTCCAATTTCACTTTTATTTTTTCTGCTATCTGAAACTTCAAGGAAAGGCTTACGAAAAATTCCAGTTCACTGCTGTCTATTGCGCAGTTAATACACTAGAGTATATACACAGGTAAACCGAATTAGGCAAACTTAGCATTCACCGTTCAATATTAACATATTATGTATTATTTGTACAGTTCCGTTACAACGCCATAAAATATCTACCTGTTATTCATTCCCTTGTGGGAAGAACATGGCAAAATCTTAAGTCAAAGAAAGACAAAACTGATACATTAAGTTACTTGATTGGACTTTTCTTTAAATTATCAGATGGCCCAGCAACATCTGCGGGGAACAAATATGAATCAGAACATAGGAACTTAGAATCATTGTAAAATTCAAAAACAAAAATAGCATATGATTCGAACTGGTTTAGTTGTGCAAAGATACCAGTTTCTGTTTTCTTGGCTTTCCCTTCGGATTTCCACACAATGTCATCCAAACCAGTTGATATGTTCTTGTAAAACTGCATTTTTACAACAATTTGTCTAATGAATAATATCATACAGTAAAGTATAACTTCAAGATTGAATGGAAATTGCAAATGATTAAATGTTTCTTTGTCGATGTTGGCTGAGTAATACGTAAAGCGTAATAATGACTATTATACCTTGTGAAATTCAAGTGTATCTCCACCAGCTTTACGTAGCTCGACCATGTACAATGAAGGAGCCACCTCAAAAACCTGAAGGAAACAAATATGCAAGATTAGCAGGTATGCATCTTATAGTTGACAAACTTTTTTTGTTTCTGACAACTAATAATTAACAAACTGAAAGCTAGTTTTCTTGATCACAACAAACACAAAGAAGTCCCAGTAAAGAGCACAAAGACGTCTAATTTAATAGTTCAATTTTCATTTGGTTTTCAAAATAAGAGGGCAATTAAGTACCTCTGTTGCAATAGACAAAGGTCCTTTTCGTCCACTCTTACCTCCATGAAGCTTCATCTGAAACAATTATATGAAAAAATAATTTATCAGGAAAGAAAGCTATAAAGTGGAAGCGTTAGGAGGGTGATGATCCTGTACCTTGTACTGATTCTTTTTTACATCAAATCCCAGAGGAGTGGCAGCTTCTTCGATTTTAGCAAGTATCTCCTTGGCCGGAAGTTTGGAGGTAAATCTAGTTTCTCTTTTAACAAGTCCCTAATGAGAGTAGAAAGTTTAAACAGTACCACACTAAGCAATGGATTATAGCTACATGCAAAAAGGTAAAAGAGAAATAACAAGCATTCACGACTAAGCATAGATGACTGTGAACTAGTCCTAGAACCTAAATACCAAGTTCACTGATTTCGAGTTTAATCAATACAAAGCGAATGAAGCATACCATTTGCTTATCAAATAGATTGCTGAGATTGAGACCCTGAGAATGAGAGATGAGTTCAAATGCATTCATGGTAACTGGTCTTTCATCCCTCTTTTCTACAACAAGATTTCTGCTTTCCTGTGTCAAGAAAGAAACCAGTAACTAAAACTCAATACTACAGTCTACTGCCTTCTCTGACAGTCACTAACTATACATATGGATTGCTCTGTTTATACAATTTTATATCATTACGAGAAAAATTACCGCAGCTTCATTAAAAAGAGCGTCGACATCATCAAGATTAATCTCTTCTTGTTCAAAGACTGGAGGCTTGTATCCTTTCTTAAACCATTCGTTCTGTAATAACTCAGCGAAAGTAATTCTCTGTTGAAGAATACCATTATAAGTTCAGGACATAGACTACATTCATCCGACTACTTGAATATGAACGAATATTATTCACAAATGCTCTATATTTCAAAAACAGCATAAAAGTAATTGAGTGAAGGGAATTACAGTTGCAGGATTGGGGTCAAGGATCCTTTTGATTAATTTCTTTGCACCCGAAGAAAACCATGAAGGAATCGTAAATTCGGCCTTAAAGATCTGCAATCAGACAGTTCCTCATAAAAATCAAGGTTGAAAGTTTAACGTGTTAAGTGTAAAATCTCACCTAAATATCTACAGTGTAATAGTTGAAGACTTCCATTGTTTCATCAATCCCATTCCACAACACCAATTACAACAAAACCACAAATGAAACTCTGCAATTTATCAAGCATTAAAGCATGCCATTGTTACTGTAGTAGTGTCTGCGCAATATATATCGAATGACATCCACTTATCTTATTTTATTTTCAGATGATCAAAGAAAAAGACAACAAATGAATCCTAGACCCACCATGGACATAGATTTCTAGCAACGAAGTAACATAGTATTACGTATCATGGCCATCGCCAAAAAGCTCACCTTTTTGTATAATTCCATGAGGTTTGATTCTTCGAAAGGAAGATAGCCTGCCATGAGGACAAAAAGGATTACGCCACATGACCAGAAATCTGCCTTAGCTCCATCATAACCTTTATTGTTAATTACCTAGAAAAGAAGTAGACATAGCTCAAATAAAACAAATAGAAGAGAGATATGAAGAGGATTAACAATGGGGGTTTCAGAGGAGAAAGGAGAAAGTTTGTCTCACATTAAGAATTCAAATTGTCCGAAGCTATAAATACCTCTGGAGCAACATAATTTGGTGTCCCACAGGTCGTGTGAAGTAACCCATCTTCCTGAAACGAGAAAACCAAAAGTAACTTATCTGCAAAGGTTACATTTTTCGAGTAGTTTACAATCTATTCATGAAGGTAAACTCTGATTTTAGGAAAGTGATCAAACAACTACTTAAGCATCAAAAGAACCTATAGTCATTGTTCTTTTTCTTGTTAGCATGAAAGATCCAATTCTGGTATTATCATAACAGGAAATCTATCTTTATCTGCATTCAACAAGAGAGGAATTGTTTGACACTCACTCGAAGCTGCTGAGGTAGAGCACTTAGTCCAAAATCCGAGACTTTTAGATCCCCATTACCATCCAACAGCAAATTCTCAGGCTAGTAAGTACACGAAAGCAGTTGTCCCACTGATTGAGTGAAGATGCAAAATAGTAACCAAAACCACAACAGAAGCCAAAATAAATGCAGTGTAGTATAATAAAAAATTTGTTACCTTCAAATCTCTATGGAAAACTCCTCTGCTATGGCAGTAATCCACAGCATGTGTTAGCTGCTGAAAGTATTTCCTTGCTTCATCTTCCTTCAACCTACCTTGTTTAGCCTAAGTAATGTAGGAGGAACCATTAGCCTAAGTAATGTAGTATATGTCAATCCACTTATACTATATATCCTCAAAATGATGAGAATTCCCAAGCCCAACAATAAGAAAAGAAGAATGAATATCTTACAATTTTGTCGAAAAGTTCACCACCTGTGACAAACTCCAATACAATGTATACCTTTGTCTTACTAGCCATAACCTACACCAAATTGTAATCCCCATTTTTATAAGAAATCACAAACAAACTTCACAAATCACAAACAACTGATAACATAATAGCTGTAATATTACCTCAAACAAACGAACCACATTCGGGTGTCTAACCAATTTCATGGTCGATATTTCTCGCTTAATCTGCATAATTCCCATCAAAATGAAACTGAATTTTGAATTGAAACTAACAAAAACTCAAAAGGGTCCTATCTGAAAAACTCAAACTGTGCAAATTTTTTTGGATCATATTCTTATGTCAATCAAAACCAGAATCAACAAAAAGAAAGATCAAATTAAGGAATCAAAGTTAAAGAAATGAAATATACCTGACCAATCATCTTATGTTTAAGAACTTTTTCTTTATCAAGAATCTTAATAGCAACATTTTCACCAGTCTCAACGTTTTTAGCAAACTTGACTTTTGCAAATGTTCCTTCTCCAACTGTTCTTCCCAATTCGTATTTCCCTACTCTTGTTGTTCTACCTCTACTACTACTCATTCTCCTCACAATTTCTTCTTGATTTTTTACAGAGATTTCGTTTTACAGGATCAAATCTGGCATTAAGATCTTCAGTTTTTAAGTGCGTGTTAAAAGTAAACTCATTATTAGTTTATATTTTTCCTTAAGTACTCCGAAAAGATTTAGTACTTTCTTTTTTCGGTTATGCTTTTTTTAAGATTTTGCTGTGTGGATCCTTGTTTTTGATCAAGGAAAGAGGAGGACAGTTTCGTATGTGTATTTGTGACCGTTGGATTCATCTAGTGGGTATTTTGGATGATGGTCAACTTTGGCTGATTCAATTTCTCTCTCTTTATCTGCATTAGAATATTGTCTTTTTGCAATTAATTGAACATGTTGATTGATGAGTGTCGCTGTCAACGGTTGGATAATAAAAGGATAAGTTAGGATACGCGTTTCATACGCGGATCAGGACCCACATGAATATCGTTTAACAAGGGCATGTCTAGCCCATTTTTTCCTCCCTGCGCGACGGGCTGGATGCCCATATACTTACTCGTTTGGCTTTGCCTACTGCCGTCATCCCATATTGATTTGCGTATGTATAAGACCTCGTTACTATGTGCACTTTCTTGTTGAATTTAAAATATTTCTAACTTATCGAACATGTTTAAAGCTTCTTGTCGAGCAATTTTTTTTGGTATATCTCCTATATTAATAAACTTCATATATTAATAATTTTGTGAAGTCCCAAGGCTATTAATATATGGAGTTTTTACTATAGTTGGTAAAGAATGTAAAAGGAAACTAACTTGCAAATGTATGCGGAAAAAAAAAATTGCCAATGATATTTTTGGCGCTAAGTTTTGAAATAATATTCCTAATCTGAGATAATAACGCTAGGTTTTGAAATAAAATTCCTAATCTGAGAGAATATTTAGATGTTAAATAGACTTTTGTAATCAAACTTCTAAGGATTCCAATGGCTATCTATAAAAAATACTAATATGAGAGAACAATTAGTTGTTAAACGGCAAAAATAAAACTTTCTAGGACTCGTAATCGGAGAGAATAATGTTAGATTTTGAAATAAAATTCCTAATATGAGAGAATAACGCTAGGTATTGAAATAAAATTTCTTATACGAGAGAATAATTAGCTGCTAAATGGATTTTTGTAATCAAATTTCTTAGGACTCCAATAGTTATCTATAAAAATTACTAATCGGAGAGCATAATTAGTTGTTGAACGACATAAATCAAACTTCTTAAGACTCCAACAACGATCTATCTTGCTTATCTGAGAGAATAATTAGTTGTTGGATGGATTTCTGTAATCAAACTCCTTAAATATCCAACAGCTATATCTATGTTTGTAACACATAGAGATTCATCTTATCAAATTAGGATATCGTGATGTTGCAACAAGTAAGGTAATCCATAGCCGTGAACCTACAAAGATAAGATTGAAACCCTTCTTGATCTTGTTCCCATTAATGGAAAGGGTATGGGTATTGTTTTTAACGTCAAAACTTGAAGATGAGGGTTTTGAGAATATGAAGTTCAGTTTAGCAGGGAGAGTTGACATGAAGTTTGAAGTTGCTATTAATTTTATTTATTTTGAAGTAGTGGAATCTCAAAGATGGATGTAGGTTTATTCCCATGCTGAAACGATATTTCACAATGACTTTTGGTAACGAAGATGATATGAAGAAGGTGATGAATGAAGGTCCATGAGTTATTGAGACCAATATAGATGATTCTTCTTGTTGTTGTTGTTGTTAGAGCATTGCTCAATTGAATCCACCAAACTTCTAGAGTCAACTTTGTTATGTTAAACTAGGAAATATAGAAATATAAAGAATCGCTCTTGTTACTCATGAAGAACATGAAAACGTATCGACATCAACAAACACCTCATCTTTCAGTTCGAAGTTAATAACGACAGACTTGACTTGTTCCATTTCTATCATAGTTCTTTCAAGTCAGTATTTATAGAAAACATAACATACAAAGTATAATTTGTTTACTTGTCTCTAATATTAGTGATTTCATTATACTATGATATGATGAAAGTATCAAAAAAAGATATACTAGTTATTTTACGGGATATTTAGACTTTGGGTCCCAACTTTGTGACCAGGTTTGAGTTTGGGTCCTGAGAAAATTATAATTAGAGTTTGGGTCCTGGACCGTAGTTGACCGTCTTGACCTTTATCAAAATAAATTTAATTTTAATAAATTTTTATTTGAGTAATCTCTTCATCTCCTTCTTCATTTATTGTTCACAAATTCTTATTTTCATTACTTGCTGATCTTTATGCAGGATCTTCTTGTTGTATTTGCTCGAAGCAAACACTTTGAACCTTCATATTGATCATCCTCCAACACTTCACCAAAATCATCAATTACCACCACCATTGTCAATTAGCAATACCATTATCTCCATTTGATTAGATGCATCAGTTCCAACAGTTAGATTGTTAATGTAAAAAATAAATAAATCCAGACTCTATTCATACACTTGTTGGGAGTAAATTAGTGTTGACACAGATGAGCTTACTCTATTCTTCTAATCTTTTTTTATATCTCCTTCCCTATAGAGAATTCAAAATTCGATAACTACCCAACACAAATAATCACACATAAACTCTAAATCACCCATTAATCACCTAAAACAACAAATGATCAATTTTCTGTCTTTTTTCTGCCAAGATTGAAACCAATCTAGGAAAATGGAAGTATTTTAAGATCCCTTGGATTTAAGTCAATTATATTGTCTATAGTTTGTGTTGCCTAAAAACATGGTTGAATTGGAGTGGTTTAGACATAGTGACCTTTTTTGTGACATGACATCATCTTGCATAACCTGTTATGGAGTTCAAAGATAAATAGATAGTGAGTTTTCATCAAAGACTTGAAAGGAGAAGGGAAGATGAAATTGAAATTTGTTAATTGTGAGTCTAGAAAGAAAATTTTCGAACCCCTAGAAAGAAAAAACAATTAGTGATTAAATTAACTAAAAAGATTGAATCATGGATAAAAAGATGATAAATTTTACAAGAAATCACCAGGGGTTTTCATTACAATATGTTAATTTCAAAAATAATGAAATATTAATGGTGTTGCCGTAAGTTTAAGAAGATTAAAAAATAAGGGTAATGGTGGTCGCTGGCGTTGATGAAGAAAATGGAAAAGTTGGTAAATAAATTGATTATTTCAGTTGGTTTTTTCCATATTTAACAATCATATGTAACTGTCAAGACGGTCAACTACAATCCACAACCCAAACTCTAATTAAAAAATATATATGACAAAACTCAAAGTTGGTCACGAAGTTGGGACCAAAAGTCTAAACAACCCTTGTTTTATACAATTTTGGTATATAGAGTTATGAAGTATAGTTTATCTATAGGCTTCATGAATCGAATTACACTAAGTCAACTCCTAGGATTATATATACGAATGAATATCATAAACATAATCTAAGGAAGTAGACTTGAGAAATCATGTTTCGTGGTCGAAAGAGAGCTCAAGAGCGATCCCAGGACAAATCCCAATTGTAGGACTGATTCCTGGTAAGGATGATCCTAGGACCGATCCTTGCGAAAAGGATTTATTCCAGAACCGATCTCAAGAGCATGATATATCCCATTTGTAGTTTAGTCCGAGTTTATATTTTCGATATGTTTGGTGATCTTTAGGTTTGTACAAACATCGAGATGTATTCATATTGAACTTGGAATGTTCACATGATGTCGATATGGTGATTTAGCATGTTTTATTCTATTATTACTTAATGTTCAAGTACTTTCCTTGATTCTCAAGGCGAGATCCCGAAACCAAAATATTGAGATATCTTTTAGATATTCAAATTTATGTGCTTACCATATCCCAATGGTTTGCATATCTCTAGTTATTATATTAGTAAGGTATATGTATGAATACTAGCTAATAATAGTTTTCAACTAAGAGTGATTTCGGTATACTGATTAGATTACAGTTGGAATTTTTCAAAACTGAAAAATATACATTTATTGCATATCTTAAGCATTTTTCGATTTGGTAATTCCTTGTTGTCCAAACAAGCCTTGATCATAACACTATAGATAGTGGAGCTTGTGTTCTTAAAAACTCATCCGTTGGCACACTGAATAACCGTTTGTGTGGAAATCCAACTCGTTGATAGTGGAGAGTAATCTAATTAGGTGAAATCTCTTGTGTTTCCTTCATTTAAAGTATTTTTTTTTATAAAGAAGCTTTTAGTAGTACCGTTAGTGGGAAACTAAATCGTAATATTATTTTAGTTTTCGGTTATTGATTTAAATGATTAACGGTGTAGTTATCCTTGATTGATCAAACTTAATTATTTCATGGTCTTTGTTTTCTGATATAAGGTCACTCAAGATTTTTTGAGGATTTACTAAACATCTGAAGATATAACTAGTGATCATCCAACATTAACAGACTCCGTTCTGTGTGTGATTGATCATTAGTAGGAATCAAGTTATTTGTGTAGGTTATACTTTAAAGATTGAAGACTATAAGACTTTTTATACTAGTATTATAATCTTTGTGATACTTCGTGCACACTTGATTCTCTGGAATCTAACAAGCACTTGATACTCGTATAATTGGTTGACTAGAGCTTGCTGACTGAGATATATTATTTCTATAATGTCTGTATTGGTATGATCATTGACCGAAGGATTTATATTGAATATACGAAGATCATTTATACCCATATTATCTCTGACCACTGTCGGGTTTGGGAGGTCACAATGAGGTGGTTACTGAAACAGGTTAGTCCTTTACTGTTTAGGGTTACGATCTAAAGGAGTTGAAAAGCAGAAGCCTTCACAACAGGTGAAACAACTTGAGATAGTGAATTATATTTTGGGATTCATGTGCATAGACCATATTGGTTGTAGGCGCATGGATACTGAAGGAATTGAGTAAATAAGAATAGTTACTTGGTATCAATTATACGAAGTTGCGATAGCTAATTTTTATAACGGCTTAATTATGAGAGTATTCAAAAATGGACTAGGTCCCGAGGTTTTTCTTCCAAACAATTTTCCTCATTAACACTGTTGTTATGTTTGTGTGCTTTTACTATTCTCGTATTAAATTTATTTTAATTGTAAAAGAATTAATCAAATTCTCGTATACTTGAAGGCCATTGGATTCAAAAAAAATGTGGTGTACTCGGTATACTCGTCCTTCTAGTTATTGATGGTGGTTTTTTGACAAGGGAAAAACCTTTAAATTCTCATTTGAACCTGTTCTAAGTTGCAATAATTCCATAACCGAATTCCATGAAATCGTTCCATATATCAATATTTAGACTCTCGTTAAGTAATACCGAACTTGTCTCAAATCGCAAACTTTCCACGACTGAATTCCTTGAACTTGTTCGGTATACATATCAATATTCACATTGTCACAGTAGTCACAATATCGACATAAAGCTCCAATACTTGGAATCTAATTACATATTCTCTGATATAATTCATAGTTATTCTCGGTAGGATTCTAAGTATAACTCTTCAGAGACAAGTGTACATTCATCTCTTGAATTACACAAAAATAATAATCGTTCAAAGTCATGACATTGATCTTTGCCACGGCTGTCCAACATCAAATTCTTCTCATCGTGGCCCTGGCCTTAGCCAACGTAAACCTAAATACACTATTATTAGAGCATTGCTCGGTCAAACTCGCATGCGTTGCTATCTCAAGCATGTTTGTCAATATTAGTGATCAAAACTAGTTTACTTATGACTAAGTCTCGGTCTAGGATAGTTAAGTATAGTTGAGCTCCAGACTCCATGGATATTGTCTTACGAAGACGAATAACTACACAAGGAACCAGTGGAACTTCATCCGACCAAAAGGTATACGGAGACTTGAACTTATCTAGCACTCAATAGTCTATCTATCTCATACTCTTGAGACAACTTCCGTATAAGTATGATAGTTTTCATACATACACATTTGCTATTTCGAGCCGAGTTTACTCACCTATCTTTTTCTCTAAATATATGTTGATAAGCTTTCGCTTTAACCACTTTTCATCTTTACCCGTGATGAAAGTCATGATGAAGTTTGAATCTTGAAATAGCTTTGATGACGATAGTCGATTCTTATGTCTAACGACTATTATAACATTATAGAAGAATGTTTCAATGATTGAAATGTAGAGTTGAGATTAAGTAACCATCTATGGATATAAGCATATATAGTATGTTCGCACATTAATGTATAAATACATGTACCGAAAACCAAGTGCGTGCATATGTGTGCATATAGTATTGGTGAAGGAGACATGTTAAGGTACGCGTACCCGTGTGCGTACTGGCGGAAGTTTTCGAACTAAAAATTTATGCTTAGTTTGTAGTTTGCAAACTAGTAAACCAGTCACCTTAGGTACGTGTACCCCCAGAAGTTTTCGAACCGGAATTTTTTGCTGAGTTTGTAAACTCAAATCCGGTAGCTAAGGTACACGTACCCTTACGCGTACCCAAGCTGGTTATATTTCTCAAATCGGTAAGCTCATGAACTTAAACAATAAATCAATAAGGAATGCAATCTTTGCAAACCTTGGCTATATTGTTCATGATTGATTGGAGTAAATCAAACCAATTTTGTTTCAATTGTGTCCATGTTTAAAGATCTAAGCAATTGAACAACTCTTCAACTAGTTCTTTTGAGTCATTTGAACTAGTTGTGAAGAAGATGAATATGGTTGATATGAAAATGCTCATATGGCTAACCATTGGTTAAGAATTTGTGAACCAACCAAATGTACACGTTTAGGTACGATTACTCAAACCTAAATGAAATACATTTCATTTGTGTGTGACAAGCTAAGTTTCTATCTAATGGTTGAAAGATATTATCTTGGATAAATCAGGTTTTTCATCTAACGGTGAATATTGAATGCTTTGTTACCAAGGTAACTTAGATTGCAAACCCTGATTTGAATACTATATAAAGGAGACGTCTAGCAACTGGAAAAACTAATCCCCACACCTCATGTGTGATACTAGTTGGTTTGCTAGAGTCGATTGTCCTTTAACCGTAGGTTTCTTCTCGAGACCATGTCGATTAACGACTTAAAGATTTCATTGGGATTGTGAAGCCAGACGAAACTACTTCTCTTGTAGTTGAGCGATCTGATCTTGCCATTTTTTATCGTATGAGTTTAATTAAATAATTGGCTTGAGATTATATCTCTGATAGGGTAAGATAAAAAAAAATCACAAACATCTTCGTCTCATAGTTTGTAATTCCACAATATCTAGTTTCGCTACCATACGATTTAGATTATTGTGAGGTGATTAATAATTTTAGGATGTTCTTCGGGAATATAAGTCCAGGTTATTGATTTGTTCATGTTCACCTTGATTTTATCAAAAGACGGAACAAAACTCGTAGGTTTATCTATGGGAGACAAATTTATCTATTATCGTATACTTTTCTGTGTGATACAGATTTGTTTATTAAAGTCTTTGACTTTGGGTTGTAGCAACTCTTGGTTGTGGGTGAGATCAACTAAGGGAATCAAGTGCGTAGTATCCTGCTGGGATCAGAGAAGTAAGGAGCGCAACTTTACCTTGAATCAGTATGATATTGATTAGGGTTCAACTACACTCTAGACTGAAGTTAGTTTGTAGTAGGATAGTATCTGTAGCGACTTAATACATTGTGGTGTTCAATCTGGACTAGGTCCCGGGTTTTTTTTGCATTTGCGGTTTCCTCGTTAACAAAATTTCTGGTGTCTATGTTATTTCTATTTAGCATTATATGTTGTTATATAATTGAAATATCACAGTTTGTGCGTTGTATCGATCAATTATGAAATCCAACCTTTGGTTGTTGATTAGAAATTGATTGATCCTTGGATATTGGTCTTTGGTACCATCCAAGTTTATATCTCTTGTATTTGATAAAGACTCGCAGATTTATATTTTCTTGAGTATAAATCAAATCGAGGATAGAGATATTAACTCCTTGATATACTTTTTATTAAGATTGAGTCTGACTGTCTAGTTGATTCTCTTAAAATCATATTAGAGTTATTCCATACAGTTTGCTAATCGAAATATTGGGTGAGCTTGTTCGACCCCCGCTTTTTCAACTACAATATTGGCATCAGTCAATGACAATCCAAGTGCGCAAAGGCACTGCTTAAACTAGTACGATGTTGGTCTATTTCCAGCGTCAACAATGGCTACGACGCTGGCAACACAATCTTCATGGTGTTGTCCTATTCTCAGTGCCATAATATATTGCTTTGTATCACCTAGTAGTCATGCTCATGCTTCGAGTTAGATCTACCCTCATCGACGTCTTAAGATAAAAATATTTTACATACGAATCTTTAAGCTGAGATTATCAAATATATCACGCTTGGACATTTATCTCATCACTGTGAATTTTCTTGCTCAGGTGCTCATGGCATCATCAAAGTTTTAGTCGTGATAATACAACCTACTTTACTATTTTTATGAAACTTAACAATAATTGTCCTACAGAGTTGAGCCACTCGTTTCCGGCCATAACACGCATTGTCGATCGTAACATTCGTTGTGGGCGGGAATACTTGTTGTTATCCGAAGAACTTTTTTCGAGCGGAACACTTATTCTTGGTAAACCATTTGGTCTCGGCTAGATATTTTATCTTGATTAACAAAAATAGCAATAGTCCATGACTTCATTATCTAATTTGGTCCCAAAATAATCATTAACGGCTGAAAAGGGCTATTTCGAAACACTCATGACATATACATTTTGAACCGATTCTATGTATTAAAACCTAATCAAATTAGTTATCATGCAAATTCGGCCACAAAATAATGATTGGTAGCCGAATCAGATTAGTTTGACAAGGAAACGACTAAAACAGGTTGAACTTGATCTAATTTACTTAGACCCAATTAAACAAATAGTATTTATTAGACTTCACTTTCAAAATATCATACAAAGGTCGAATCATATTTGTTCAACAGAGGTAAGACCGAAACAGGACGAACTTGAGATGGTTATTTAATTAAATATAAATTAACGATGTTTACTTCCAAAATAAGACAAAATAACCAATAAAGGTCGTATCAAAATTGTACGAAACAGATCTAGCAAAAGTAGAAATGTTGAAGTTGATTAATATTACATAGAACATTTAACGGTCTTAAATAAGTTCGGAGGGAAAAAAAATCATCAAACGAATATCTACTGACCAAGATTGTGAATTACATTCGAGTATACAAATTCCTGATCCTACGAACAATAACTGAAAATAAGGTTTCCACCATTGTTAATCATGAAAAACTTGAGTTTTCATCTAAGTGATACACTTACCTCATTATGAGGTACAGATTCTTCGTTCGACTCTTGAGATGAGAAACGATGAAAAGATTTACCATCCAAAAAATAATTCATCTCCTCACCTTGGGTTATATTAACATAAAATAAACTTTGCAACAAGTATTCATCACTCTTATCCATCTTCCTGATTTCAATATGTTTATCGAATGATATACGTCTCCCTAAACAATTGTTACTTGAGATAGAATTCGAGAAGAGAGCCTAAGGTAATATAGCATGAGCCATAGTAACTAGTTAAAATTATAATACTTAGGACACATGTATTAGTAGAAAGGATAAAATAGAAATACCAAGGTTAAAGAAAACATTCAAGGATTTGGGAAACATCCCTTTTTGTCGCCCAACAAATTTGTGCTACAAGAAATTTTATAGCGCAAACCAATTGTCTAGATTATCAAGTGGCACATGAAATTAACATCCCTTGGGCCCTTGAGTCAAGCAACTTAAGCCTCATAAGATCCGCCTTTTATCATGAACGTTTTTTTTAGGCACCACCCTATTTTGGTAGGGGCCATGATTTCATTTTTGGGTGGATATTAGAAGTAATTCTAAGTTTTACCTTATCTAAGTATTTTTGATAATACCAAACTTGCCCTTGGTAATTAAATTAGTTAGTGTAATAATTAATTAGTGATTATTATTAGTGAGTTATTTAAAAGAGAGAGAGAGAGTTTTGTTTGAAAAAGAATTATTGAGAGAGAAGAAGATGAAGAAGAAGGTTGAACCCAAAAAAAAATTATTTTTAGTTTAGTAAACATGAAATGAGTGATTTTAGTGATGATAGCTCCTCCTATGAATCACAACCAACTTCACCTAATGGAGTATTTGTCAATCTTCATAACTATCCAAATATGAGTTATTTGTCAGATGATGAATGCATTCTTCCCCAAACTCAAACTCAAGATCCAAATCATGGATTTTTCCAGCCACAACCAGATGATGAAGTTATGGGTACTCAGGTATGGCTCAAATTTAGTTAATGTAGCTTGAATAGGTCAAAAATTGTGATAAAATGAAAATTTTAAAACCAAATTACGTCTAGGTCAAAGTAGTTCGATTACCAGGGTCTTGGTAGAAACCTAAGGTTAAAGGAGAATCAACTCTAGCTTATACAACTAGCATCACACGGAAGGTGTGGGGATTAACTTTCCCAGTTGCTAGAGTTCTCCTTTGTATAGTCTTCAAATCAGGTTTTGCAATCTAAGTTACCTTGGTAACAAATCATTCAATATTCACCATTAGATGAAAACCTGATTAGATTCAAGCTAATATCTTCCAACCATTAGATCGAACTTAGCTTGTTATACACAAATGAAATGCACGACAATTTAGGTTTGTGTAACCGTACCTAAACATGTGCACCTAGTTGGATCAACAGTATTTAACCAAATGGTTAGCCATATGAGCACTTTCATATCAACCTTATTCATCTTCACCATAACTAGTTCAAATGACTCAAAAGAACTAGTTAGAGAGTTGTTCAATTGCTTAGATCTCATAGAAGTATATAAGACACAATCGAAACAAAAACGATTTTAATTTACTCGAATCGATTCGTGAAATTTATAGCCATGGTTTGCAAATATTCATTCCTTAGTTTATATAAGTTTAAGTTCACGAATAAAACATTTTTAGAAAATAACCCACTCAAGTATGCATACCGGTACGCAAATTTAAGTACCCGGTATCAGTTGTTTTCAGTTCACAAACTCCAGCAGAAATTCACGTGATGTGAACTTCCGGAAGTACGCGGACTTTAGTTCCGGTTACCCTGAGCATCAAAGTACGCATACTTTGGTTCAAGGATTTTGGACTTACATACTTATGAATTCACATACAATGTTTATATCCATTCAAGGTTATATATTTTAGACTCTCATTTCAATCATTGAAACATTCTTAGAGGATGTTAAATAGAGGTTATTCACACATTATTTTTCTTCAAAGAAACTTTCAAGATATTGAAATAACCAACATGACTTTCGTCACTTGTAAAGATGAACTTGGCCAAAGAGAAAGCTTAGCAACACATATTTCGAGAAATAGATAGCAAGATAAACTTAGCTCGAAATAACAAATGTGTATAATCGAAGTCTATATAGTAATACGAATTTTGTGTCAAGATAGGAGATAGAGAAGATAGACTTTTAAGTGATAGATAAGTTCAAGTCTCCACATACCTTTTAGTCGATGAAGATCCACCAGTTCCGTGAGTAGTTCTTCGTCTTTGCATGATGAAAGTTGTGGAGTCTAGAGCTCAACTACACTTTTTATCCTAGTTCGAGACTTAGCTATAAGTAGACTAGAAATCAAGACTTATAGTTTTGGCAACTAAACTTGACAAACAATCTTGAGATAGCAACGCGTGCGAGTTCGACCAAGCAATGCTCTAACAATCTCCCCATTTGTCAATTTTAGTGACAAAACTATCAATACATATGGAATACAAAATAAATAAACTTTGCAGCTTCTCTTCCACATGCATGATCTCCTTGGTTCTTCAACATTACTCGAAATCTTCGTCACTTCCAAGTACTCCAATGATTCCAAAGTTGTAAGGTCAACATCATCGTTGTTGAAGTTCCGTATCCATAACAATGAGAAAACAAAATCTCTCAATCATTGTTACACAATGTCATAGTATTATTATACAACATCAAAGTTCAATTGTATCAAAACTTTGACAATAATACTATGGTGATATGTATCACTCCCCCTTAGTCAATACTTCATCTCACATGAAAACCACTCCCCCCTACATAGTGATCCGAAAACCATATGTATTTGTAGTGTGAACTACACGTTAATTCTCCCCCTTTTTGGAAATAAAATTGACAAAGGTACAAAAACTAGTGGGATCATAATGAAATTTCCATAGAGACACTTCATGACCAAAAGAAAACACATATCAACTTTTTAGATGCAATCATATAGCCGAAGCTAAATGCATTCATCAAGGAGTTTATAAAGATACAAGATAACACCTATAATATTCCACAGCAGCACTCCCTATAAAGATTTGGCAATTAAGCACAAGTTCAATTAAAGACTCTCCCCCATAAAATGTCATTCCCGAAAGAACAACAAGAACGACCTTACTTTCACAAGAAAAGAAGGATTTCTTTGGACATTACAAATCACATGAAACATGAATTTGTATCCAAAATAATCAACTAAATTAACCACAAGAGAACCCATGATTAATTCAATCGGAAATGCTCAACATAAGAAAACTTACGGAGCCACACAATATATACATAAAAAATATGGATCAGGGAAGATCAATACTGCGGAATAAACAAAGATTCATTCTATCCTTCATCACTATTTGCACAATGACATATAATAGACTTAATCTTTGTAAACAAAAGTTCATCCTTTCTTCCATCAATATTTTCATAAAGACATAAAAGGCTTAACTTTTGTTTGTCAAAAGTTTATTCATTCTTTTATCAATACTTGCATATCGACATATGAAAGACTTAACTTTTGACCACGTAGGGACAATCATAGTTCACGGACGCAAAGACACATATCCCATAACAAATTGCAATATATAAAACCATAAAGATTAATACTGCAATAATCATCTTCCAAATAAACTTTAGAATTTAAATAAATAAATATAAAAACATTGAAGATGAAAATCGTTGGACATAGATATGTGTAATCAAAATAATGGCTATTCCAAACTCTAGTTATTCTTCTTAAAAACACAAGAATAAAAATTCTCGTAAGAAGCTTTCCTTGACAAAAATAAAAACAACCCTTAGGGAACATATTTCGAAAAACATTAAACATGACCAGCAATCAGAGATTGAACATCGACGAGTTCATCAGTTTCTTTCTTCAGTTCGCTTTCAGAAATTCAAAATTCCTTGTTGCAATTCCAAGTTGTTCACGAGCGACCCAAAATCTCGAAGGAGATTTCCTACCAATTGTGATGACATCTGAACGGGTAGTTTGTTTTCATGATCAACAACATGATAACAGGTTATGAAAACAGGATCCTCGTGAAACTTGATAGCCTTTCCTTTCTCAACATTTTATTTTTTGTGGCATCTATCTATTGAGCACACATGAATCATGTGAACCTTTTGACTTTACGAAACGTGTATGTATCAAAACAGAGCATGATACCTAACAATATATATGAGTGTTGCATAGGAAACCCTAGGATTACTCGTATATGTTCCGCATGGGTCAGGTTCGTGCACTTATGGTTACCACCTTGGTACGGGACCAATAGAATAATGGAGACAATTTAGACGAAGTCTTCAAAAACTCAAGAGTCATTCTAAACAAAGGATGACATCCTTAGTTCAGAGGAATATAAGAAAAATTATTGAAAAACAAGGCAATCAACAAGGAATTATTCTCAAGAGTAAATGATCAAAAACATTAAATCATGTAAGTACTGGAGGAAGGCTCAATAGTTACATGATCATTGTTTTGTAAGATCAAAACAAACCAAAATATAACAACAACTACTTTCTCAAGACATAAGGGCTTCTTGAGAATTATGAGCATCCTTCCATATTAGAAGAAGGATGCTACATTGAGCAGTCATGTTGTATTTTGATGAGCATTTTTCTCATCAAGAATATTGACTTATTTTCTCTTTCCTTTATGAAGATTTTCAGAAAAATCACTAGGATTAGTTAAAAGAGATTTAATCAGAGGGGAACAAGGAATACCTGAATCTTCTGCTTTCTTTGCCTTTTTGATGCTCCGTTTGAGTCTATTTATGCTTATCTTGAGCTCAGAGACTCGATTATTAATATGAATAAAATCTGGAGCAGATACCTCTGGTTTACGGTCTTCTTCAGAGAGAGAGGAGAAATTTGACTTATCTTTCTTTCTCCTATGCCTCTTTCTCTTCTCAGAGTGATTTAAGGAGTCATTTGTCCACTTGACGTTCCTCCTTTTACCATTGTAGGCATTTTTTGTCTCAAAAACAAAATCTAGAAATGACTCATCACATCATTTCCCTTGATTGCAGACACTGCCTTTTACTTCAGCAATATGAGAGACATGTTTAATTACTTTTTTAGACATCCATGCAAGAATGTTGTGAAGTTCTCATTTCTTAGTCGAAAACGACATCTTCATTCTGGATGTCCTTTATTTCCGCAATAATAGCAGTTAAAGGAATTATTCTCATGCGAGTAAAATTTGAAGGAATACAATCCTTGTTTCTAAGACCGTTGGCTGCTGGCAAAGTTTTTTCACATGAAGATTTGTCATTAGCATGAACAAAATTAATCTTACTAGTGCTTGGAGCGTCTATTCCTTTATAGCCCAGACAATGTGTATCACGATGTTCTTTACATGCTTCAAGCATAGAAGATAATTTTGTAGAGCTAAAATTGAATCTTTTCAGATTTTCTTCCAGTGATTTTACCTTATAAGGGAAGCTGCGAGTTCAGTCTCCAAGGATTTTTCTCTGGCGAGGAGACCAAGTTCTCTGTCATTAAAACATTTTTGTTGGGAGTCATATCTTGCTTCAGATTCTGCAAGTCTTTCTTTCAACACAAAGATATTTTGAAGGAGATTATCACATTCAGACCTTTTTGAACGTAAGTCTTCTTCTCGATCTTTAACGGTAGATTGTAATAGTTATATCCACAATCATAACCTCTAAAGAGTTTTCTCATCTTTCTGTTTTCTTGAAAGGGAGGTGCCAAATATTTACCCAGGCAAGCTGTTGACTTCTTTTCTTTCAAAGCATGGTCAAAGAACTTGATATATTGAGAGACTTCCTCATCAATACTTTGTCCTTCTTCTGAGTCACTCTCATCTGGAAGATCATCCAACTGTTCATCAAGACATTTTTCCCAGTTGAAAATAGATTCATACACAAAGGGATTATTAGATATCTCAGGATTTTGAAACACCTCAGGGGACTTCTAAACTGATATAGCATTATGGAGAGAGAGAGATGCTACAATGTCCATAGAGTCGATAACAACATCACCTAATATTTACAAACATGTATGGACTTATAAGGTCTTTAAAAACGTGTTTTCGAAGTTTCAACCTTTGTAGAAGTATTAGATACTAATTGAAAAAGTGGGGGTCTAAAAACATCACCTAATATTTCGCTTAGAAATCTGTATGGAATAACTACAATATACTTTTAAGAGAATCAACTAGACAATCAGACTTAATCTTAATAAGAAAAGTATATCAAAGAGTTATATCTCAATTTATCGATTCAATACTTACTCAAGCAAATAGAAATCTGCGAGTCTAATTGAATACAAAAGAAATTAACTTGAAAGGTACCAAAGACCAATGTCAAGTATCAATCAATTTTAATCAACAACCAAAGGTTGAATTTACCAATTGATCGATTCAACGCACAACTTGTGATATTTAGATTATATAACAAAATATAATGCGGAAAAGAAATAATAAAAACACCAGAAGTTTTGTTAACGAGGAAACCGAAAATGCATAAAAACCCTAGGACCAAGTCCAGATTGAACACACATTGTATTAAGTCGCTACAGACACTAGCCTACTACAAACTAACTTCGGTCTGGACTGTAGTTGAACCCCAATCAATCTTACACTGATCCAAGGTACATTTACGCTCCTTACATCTCTGATCCCCCAGCAGGATACTACGCACTTGATTCCCTTAGCTGATCTCACCCACAACTAAAAGTTTCTACGACCCAAAGTCGAAGACTTTAATAAACAAATCTGTATCATACTAAAAAGTCTACAAGAATAGATAAATCTATCTCCCATGGAAATACCTACGAGTTTTGTTCCGTCTTTAGATAAATCAAGGTGAACAGGAACCAATTGATATACCGAACTTATATTCCCGAAGAACAACCTAGAAATATCAATCTCCTCACAATAATCTTAATCGACTAGCGAAACAAGATATTGTGGAATCACAAACGATGAGACAAAGATGTTTGTGACTACTTTTTTATCTTGCCTATCGGAGAAATTAATCTTGAGCCAATTTTACAATTGTACTCAATATGATATAAATAGCAAGATCATATCACGCAACTACAGAGAAAATAGTTGGGTCTGGCTTCACAATCCCAATGAAGTTTTTAAGTCGTTAAGCTACAGGGTATCGGTAAAAACCTAAGGTTAAAGAAGAATTGACTCTAGCTTATACAACTAGTATCACACGGAAGGTGTGGGGATTAACTTTCCCAGTTGATAGAGTTCTCCTTTATATAGTCTTCAAATCAGGGTTTGCAATCTAAGTTACCTTGGTAACAAAGCATTCAATATTCACCGTTAGATGAAAACCTGATTAGATTCAAGATAATATCTTTCAACCGTTAGATCGAACTTAGCTTGTTATACACAAATGAAATGCATGTCCATTTAGGTTTGTGTAACCATACCTAAACGTGTACACCTAGTTGGTTCAATAGTAGTTAACCAAATGGTTGGCCATATGAGAACTTTCATATCAACCTTATTCATCTTCACCATAACTAGTTCAAATGACTCAAAAGAACTAGTTAGAGAGTTGTTCAATTGCTTAGATCTCATAGAAGTATATATGAAACAATCGAAATAAAAATGATTTTGATTCACTCGAATCGATTCATGAACTTTATATCCATGGTTTGCAAATATGCATTCCTTACCTTATATAAGTTTAAGTTCACGAATAAACCTTTTTTAGAAAATAACCCACTCAAGAATGCATACCGGTACGCATACTTAAGTACCCGATTTGAGTTTGTTTTCAGTTCACAAGATCCAGCAGAAATTCACAGGACGTGAACTTCCGGAAGTATGCGTATGGGTACGTGAACTTTAGTTCCGGTTATCCCGAGCAGCAAAGTACGCATACTTTGGTTCAAGGATTTTGGACTCACACACTTATGAGTTCACATACAATGTTTATATCCATTCAGGGTTATATATTCTAAACTCTCATTTCAATCATTGAAACATTCTTAGAGGATGTTAAATAGACGTTATTCACACACTATTTTTCATCAAAGAAATTTTCAAGATATTGATAACCAACATGACTTTCGTCACTTGTAAAGATGAACTTGGCCAAAGTGAAAGCTTACCAACATATATTTCGAGAAATAGATAAGCGAGATAAACTTGGCTCGAAAAAGCAAATATGTATAATCGAAGTCTATATAGTAATACGACTTTTATCTCAAGATAGGAGATAGAGTAGATAGACTTTTGAGTGATATATAAGTTCAAGTCTCCACATACCTTTTAGTCGATGAAGATCCACCAGTTCCTTGAGTTGTTCTTTGTATTTGTATGATGAACGTCGTGGATTCTAAATCTCAACTACACTTTCTATCCTAGTCCGAGACTTATCTATAAGTTGACTAGAAATCAAGACTTATAATTTTGGCAGCTAAACTTGACAAACAAGCTTGAGATAGCAACTCTTGCGAGTTCGACCGAGAAATGCTCTAACATTTTCAATACTTTGTAACAACTTTAAGTAAAAGAGAAGACAGTTTATTACCACATTATCCCATAACTTAAGGTCTTCTTCTTCACAAATAGGCATCTCCTTCTGAACACTCTTAGCATCCCTCTCCTTTGCCTTCGCCTTCTCAGCATGAGCTTGTTGTTGTCTATTTATTACAAGAGGATGACTAATACCTTGATACCACTCCAGATAATCTTCGACACATTCATTAGGATATTCACCTAAAGGTACACAATCAGTTAAAGGTAAATAGTACTCATTAAGGTAAATCCAATGTTGTGTCGAAAGAATTGGTTCATGGTTTGGGATAAAATAGTTTTCGGTGTTCTTAGTTCCTATAATCACTAACTTGAAATTTTTATTCTTCATGTCGGGTATAATGTGGACATAATAAAGTTGTCTTAGTACTCTCTGTGGATTACACATTGAGTAGCCGTAGGATACCACAATGGTCCATAGTACCCGAGGCAAAATACATATCCTGGACGTCGAATTTATTTACATATACATCATCGGGTATACCACATGGGTGAAATACCATATCGTTAAACGTCGGAATATCCGATTTCCCCCTCAACGAAATTAACTGACTTTTTTTGGACTTCTTCTGTGCGTCCAAGAAAACCCACTTTCCTTCTTTAGGATCGCCATAAAGATAAGATTTCTTCTCTGAACCCAATTTCAAACAAGGGAAGTAAGCACCCCAGCCCAAGAGTAGTTGTTGACCTCATCGAGGTCCTCCAAAAGTTGTTGATAATGTTGAAAAAGCGGGGGTCTACAACCACACCCAATTTTTCGTTTCGGCAATATGTATGGACTAACTCCAATATACTTTCAAGAGAATCACCTAGACAGTCATACTTAATCAAGGAAAATACATCCAAGAGCTATATCTATGTTTCTCAATGTAATCAGCAAATCAAACAGATAGAAATCCCTGAGCCTGATTATTATGAGAAACAACTTGAATGCTACCAAAGACCAATGTTCAAGTGCCAATCAATTTATATCAAAAACCAAAGGTTGGATTATCTAATTGATTAAACTATGCATGACCTATGATATTTTAATTATATAAAAATATAATGGGGAAAAGAAATAACACAGACACCAGAAATTTTGTTAATGAGGAAATCGCAAATGCAGAAAAAACCCGGACCTAGTCCAGATTTGAACACCACACTGTATTAATCCGCTACAGACTCTAACCTACTACAAGTTAACTTCGGAATGGAATGTAGTTGAGCCCTAACTAATCTCACACTAATTAAGGTACAGTCGCATTCCTTATGCCTTTGAATCCCAGCAGGACTCTACGCACTTGATTTCCTTAGCTGATCTCACCCACAACTAAGAGTTGCTACGACCCAAAGTCGAAGACTTGATAAACAAATTTGTCTCATACAAAAAGGTCTATTGAATAGATAAATTTGTCTCCCACAGAAATACCTACGAGTTTTTGTTCCGTCTTTTGATAAATCAACTTGTATTCCCGAAGAACAACCTAGTAATATCAATTACCTCACAATAATCTTAATTGAATGGTAGCGAAACAAGATATTGTGGAATCACAAACGATGAGATGAATATGTTTGTGACTACTTTTTATCTTTCCTATTATAGATTAAATCTCGAGCAAATCTTAGAGAAGATAGTACTCAGTACGATAGAACAAAGAAAGATCAGAACACACAACTACAGAGAAAATAGTTGGGCCTGGCTTCAGAATCCAAATGAAGTCTTTAAGTCGTTAACCTATAATGGTTTTAGAAAAACCTAGGTTAAAGGATAACTGACTCTAGTCACATCTAGTATCACACAAGAGGTTTGGGGATTAGGTTTCCCAGTTGTTAGAGTTCTCCCTTATATAGTCTTCAAATTAGGGTTTGCAATCAATGCTACCTTGGTAATAAAACATTCAATATTTATCGTTAGATGAAAACCTGATTAGATTCAAGCTAATATTTTTTAACCGTTAGATCGAACTTAGCTTGTTATACACAAATGAAATGTGACTTCATTTAGATATGGGTAACCCACTAACCGTACCTAAACGTGTACACTTAGTTGGCTAAACAATAGTTAACCGAAGTTAGCCATATGGACACTTTCATATCAACCTTGTTTATCTTAATCACAACTAGTTCAAATGACTCAAATGAAACTAGTTCTAGAGTTGTTCAATTGTTTATATTCTCATAAAAGTATAAAAGACATAATTGAAGCAAAATCGATTTTGATTCACTCAAATCAATTCATGAACATTGTAGCCAAGGTTTGCAAAAGATTGCATTCCTTATTATATAAATATATTTGTTCATGAAAAAACCGATTTTAGAACTTAACCCACTCAAGTATGCAAACGGTTACATATACCTAAGTAGACGGACTTGGTCTGTCGTACAACCATACTCAGTTGAATTCCAGACTTGAATTGTTATGCCGGTACGGATGCGAGTATGGATACTAAGTTCTCGGACTTCAACTATCAAACCAGTACACATACGTGTATGCATACTATGGTTTACGGACTTGGAATAACTTACAACAGTTAGCATACAAGTAGGCATATTGTGCTATATCCAATTAATGGTTAATTGTTCTAAACTCCATTTTAATCATTGAAACATTCTTGGAAGACGGGAATAGCTATCTCACACAAACTATTAGCTTCAAATCAATTTTCAAGTGATTAATAGATCAATATGAAACATTTCGAGTCTACATCAAATGACTGTCTCACACAAATCATGGAAGATGTTACCAAGAAATATTCACATGATCCTCTTTTGACTTTCATCAAGAATAAAAGATGAACTTGGTTAAATCTAAATCTTACCAACACATATTTCGAGAAATATGTAAGCGAGTTAAACTCAGCTCGAAATATCAAATGTGTATAATATAAAGTCTATATAGCTATATGATATGAATCAATAATGTTGTAGTAAAAAGGTTCGTGAGACTTGTGAAAGCAATGGATTTTAGATTTAATAAAACTTAAAAGTAAAGAAAACTTAGATCAAAATTGATTTCGAGATATGAGAAAATAACCAAGACACTGATTCCACTATTACACATGAATAAATTATGGTAAATAACCCAAAACTCTAATTATCTTTTATGTCCTTTGTTTCCTAATTCACAAATAATCAGGCAAATTCTCAAAAATTAACTGTATCCCTAAGAATAGATTATCTTAATACAAAGCATAACCTATCTAATTGAATCACAACTAATGAAGAAAATTATGCAAACAATTAAAAACTCTGCAAAAGCAGTGATTGAGTGAATTGTAAATTATTAAGTAGAGAAAATAAATAGTTACCAATTATTCATGCGTAAATAGCTTCCTCATTTCCTTGGTTGTGGGAGAATTAGCCGCTCATCATGTTGGAAACACGCTCAAAATTCATTATTATTGCTCAAAGGGTGTTTACAAATGATGAAAAGAGTGGAAAATGGTGAAAATCGGGTTTGTGACACTTATATTAGTTACAAACCAGCTGTTACATAAAAAAGATACTGGTGAACTGTCACTGACGCTGTAGCATATAAGACCGTCTTAAGAAATGTCGTACTCACTGTAGAAAATACGACTGCTTCTTTGCATCTAATGTTCTTCACGTGTTCTTCACCAGCAGCAAGCTCAGTTCTCTGCAACTCGAATTCTTTTAGCTCTGTAGTGTTCTAAACTCTCCCAATTCTCTCCGTACCCCTTCTGCTCGACCCCATAGGACTATTTATACACTTTGGACTAAGAATAACTCCTCATAAATCCAGAAAAATCCTCCATTACTCGGCAGTCAATGAGAATATTCTCGGGATAAAATCTTTCCATTTTCTTCTCCTGCAAGCGATTCACAGCTGGAAAATCTCCTTATTTATCTCTTACATGCTCCTGGTTGTTGCTCGTGTCAACATACATGCACAAAACACGTCCAAAACTCATGCAAACCCGTGAAGCTTCTCTCGTGTACTGTTGGATCTGTTTGCTTCAATAACACGATGCATCCAATTCTAACAGAAAACAATGATCATACCATGCCTTTTATGATAAATCAAGTCTTCCCATGAAATTTTATCCATTGAATCGCACTATAACCCCTCCAAATGACGAATTAAAAATATGCCAGTAGTGAAAAAAAAATCCCGCCAAAACCAAGATTCATAATGGTGAAGATGGTGTGCCCTGATCCAAAACACGAACACCTTTAACAACTGGGTGCCCTGAGGTGCCCTTATCCAAAATTAGGGTGCCTTTATCACTTTTCTCTCGGGGGTCCAAAAAGCACTTTTTGAGCAACTTTTTCCACACAAGTGTATTCCTCCAAAAACACCTGCACAAACATAAAAAGACCATAATAAGTACAAAAATCGAGACTAACAATAGAGACACTGAGGACAATTCAAACACAAAAATGTGTCTATCACTATACGATTTTTGTCTCAACAGAAGATATAATAGAAATAGACTTCTGAGTGATAAATGAGTTCAAGTCTCCACTACCATTTGTTGATGAAGTTCCACAAGCTCCCTTAGTAGTTCTTCGTCTTTAATCAATGAACGCCTTGAATTTGATGCATGTCGTAACCACAACAAATTAATCGAGATATTTCCCACTAATTAACTAGTAATATAGCGGTAGTAAGGATCATTCCCATAGAGAGCTATGTAATTGATAGGTTATTTGATCAGCAAAATAAATTAAAATACAAAGGGGGTTTTATTGAAGTAAAATAAAAAGAATAACAAATAAAAGAAAGATGATCAAGGAATCATTCGCCGTTACCAAGCTTTAATCGTATTAGTATACTTATCTATCTTTGTTAGAACCATTCATCACCAACCATAGGAAAGCAGTGCTATCCCCAAAGTTCCTCTTGTAACCGGATACCGAAACGCTCGCATATCAAGTTCTATCCAATTGAACCACCAAGTAGTAGTGCAGTCAAGGTGTAACCCAATCGGAAGCTTTAATTTATGTGAACTTAGGTTGATCCCAGCAGTTAGACTCTTAGCACAAGGTCCACTTACTAGTGTTGTATTCACACATGATTGCTCCACAGAATCCCTCTGCGAGGTCTCACGCTCTCTACTCGTGTAAAGATTATTCAACAATTACACGGATATCCTAACCCTTTACTAGCAATAGAATGATCAATAGATTAATCCAGCGTGCACTCCAAACAATCTATTTAATCAATCATAAACCCTGGAAATAGTGAAAACAAACGATTATGTGATTAAAACTCTGAATAAATTTATACAACTAATAAAGCTTAACGCTAGAAAATTGGATTCATCCTTAACTAACAAAGGTTTAGTTACACATAATTGCAAAAGAATGGTTTCCCCCTAAAGGGGTAAACCCTAGGTTTTGATGTAGAAGATGTGATATGGGAGGTAGAGATATATCCCAAGGTATGGTATACAATAGATGATGTTTGTTTAGGCCTTGGATGTCTTCTTTTATAGTCTTAAATGATTGGCCTTCAAGTATCCTCTCTTCTAGGGTTAGGAAACCCATTGGGATCAAGTTTACTCCTTTTAGAAGTCCAGAACACGTCCAAGAAGTCTCTCTTGGCTTGTTACAGTCGTCACGGTCCTTAACCACGACCCCAACGACTCTAAACACCTAAAATATGTCATACTCGTTGTCTGGAAACACTCAAGGGTCGTCATGGTAATTTCCCTAAACCCTAACGACTCTAAGTGATGAAATTGACCCTTCTCTGCCCGAAAATCTCCGAGAATCTTCATGGTTTAAAATTGGGTCGTCACTGTCTTCTTCCTTGTATTTTTTAGCATATCGTTTTGGCCATAACTTATTCGTCCGAACTCGGAATGACCTCATTATTTCGCCATTCTCTTCGTAATTGAATTCTCTTCAAGATGGAATTAAGATTTCTTGGATTTGAATGAGTTGAATTTGGTCTTTGGTTTCAGATGATTCACCTGTTGTGACACATAAACTAAAAAGTAATCATAATAACAAGTAATATGCAAGAATTATAGCTCAAACAAGTATGGAATTGACATTCTAAACATGTAAATTAAGCACTTATAAAATTCCCCCACACTTAGATTTTTCTAATCCTCGAGCAAACTACCTTAAAAAATAAAACAACTCTGTTTCGTCGAGGATACAGATGCACTTAGCAAATCCAACATGCTTTTAAACCCCTAGGTGTCACTAGTGGACGAGTTATAGTCTCGTGAGGGCTTACAAGAGATATACCCACAAAACCTACTCCAACTTCAAAGCGTTCTAGCTTCCCAAGCATCTAAAGATCTATGAGGAGATGGAGTTTCTTCATGCTAGTAATAAGAAGTTACAAATACTAAAAACATATTCTCATTCTTAAATTTTGAATGAGAAATAACCACACCGTAATGAGAGAATGCGTGTTTGAGAGCGACCAATAAGCATTTCGCCTCTATTTCTGCCTCACTTAAAGGATTTTATGATAATTGCACTCAATAAGACGGCTTTTTTATGGTTCTCACATGTATTCAGGTAGGAATGAAGAAATAAATCCTACACACATTGAATGGTGGGAAGGAAACCTTCCGAATTATTTCTGGAGACCCCACAAGATCGTAGGAAATAAAAGACCTTTTCTGGTGATCTCTAAGAAAGGAAATCAACCATTATTGCGAGGATGGGATTACTCACTACCTTCACATCCGATCGGCAGTGAAGAAAGCACCACTCTCACATCATCCAATAGAAATGTCTTCCTTCCTTTGGCTCGTCTTCTTCATATCCTTGGTCTTCGTCTTCGGTCTTCAACTGTTGATGATAAACTCTTGAACTTCGTAAAACTTTGAGAATTTGTGAATCTTTTCTCATCAATTTCCTTGTTGCTTGAAACTTCTTTACAGATTTTTCTTCCCCATGGCCTTATTGAACAAATAACAACCTAAATGCAAATATTTTTGTATTTTTTTTAATATATATTTTTTAAATAAAGAGATTGCAACTAAAATAATGAAAATAAAATAAAATAAACATGGCCATGAAAGAAGTACTTTACCACTTGAATCTTCATAACTTGTATTGTCTTCATAGCATAAACTTCACTAACTTTGATCTTTTGATTTTATTCGCTCTTGTAAATAAGTCTTCATACTTGGATATAAAGTTACACTCCTTATGTGTAAGTATTCAACATCTATATAAAAATATGCTCATTGTATGTTGCTTTACTTGGATATGAAAATTTTCTCTTCCTTGTACTGTTACATGTAAACCTTAAACGTCTTCAACTTTCCTTGTAGATTTTGATATCGCTCCGCTTGTTGATGATGACGATGTTTCTATGGACTTGTTGTTGGGAGAGAGAATGGTGCTAATTGCAAATCAAACTACAAGAAGATGGTTTTCATCTATATACGTCACCCTCATGATTGACAAATTTAACACTTAATAGATAAAAAATAGTGCTGAAAATGGTGTGAAGAGGTAGCTCACCATTCTACTCGGAATTAACGTACAGTGATACACACTCAAAATAAAGCTCTTTAATCATCTATAAAGAAATCTGGTCTGGTGCCTCGGTTGATTTGAAAATAGGTAGTCTCCCCTAATGATTGATCAGCAACTCTAATAATGCATTTCCCCCTGCACCTCGTTTGCCACTGGCATGATTAAATCCATTATTTAACACTTTAACAAGTAAGAAATCCGAACGTAGTTCCCTAATTAACACTTCCAAGTTCAGTTATGTTGGTCAGAATTCTCTATGTAAACATACCTAGAAGTATGCTAGTGACTCTAAAATCTCTACAAGTTGAAAGTTTTTAATGCAAATATTTACAAAATTTTGAAAAATCGATATGCAAAATATCCAAACACTCCCCCCAAACTTAAACGTTACATTTTCCTCAATGTAATTGACTCATCCTAAGTAAAATCAAGGTGGGAAATCCTAATATGATATGCAAAAGAAGAAAACTAAAAACAAAAGGATAAAAAATACAAAACATATGGGTTGCCTCCCATGCAGCGCTTGGTTTAACGTCCTCAGCTTGACCTTCTCGTTATCGGCCATACACCACCCGAAAATAATCTCCAATTCTAATAACAACTTCTCAAAATGATTAGAATAATATATGAATAATGAAATTGTTATAGCTTGGAAGTTTCCCCCACACTTAGTCCTTTCTATACTCGAAAGTACATAGATAACATAAAATAAGGGAACTTTTATAGGTTAGTCTCGGTGAACATGCACAATGCTATAATCAAACATATCCAGTGGTAGATAATTAGAAGCAAAATAATCTGTTAAAACTTTGGAAGCACACAACTCCAATTCTAAGTGATGTGGATCAGAAGATTTAGAAATATTCAAAGGAGTAGACAAACCTTCCACAATCTATATTGTATTACAGGATCCTCATCATTCTTAAAGAATTGCAATGAATTATTTACCTTGTTTGTATCATGGTCCTCTATCAAACTCTTTAGCAATTCTTCGTCAGTTTCTGCTTTGATCGGAATGTCAGCATCATTATAATCTGTAACAAGTTTAATTGGGTCTTCCACGAAATCAATCAATTTGGTTTCATTCTTAATCATCTTCTCTTCAATAACCTCATCATCAAAATCAGAATCCTCTCCTAGAAAGTCTAGTTCGTTGGTGCAAATCCTAAAATCTTCGCTTGTGTACGTTACACCATTGATAACTGATGCGTGTCGTAACCACAACAAATTAATCAATATATTTCCCACTAATTAACTGGTAATATAGCGGTAGTAAGGAACGTTCCCACAGAGAGCTGTGTAATTGATATGTTATTTAGTTCAGCAAAAATAATAAAAAATACTAAAAATGGGGGATTGGTTTGATTATAATAAAAAAAAGAATAATAATAATAATAATAGTAATAAGATGAAAAGATGATTAGGAGTCATTCGCCGTTACCAAACGTTGACTTGCATAGTATACTCGTTTACCTTTTGTAAGAATCAATTATCACCAACCGTAGAATAACAACTAGCTCAGTGTTATCCCCAAAACTCCTTTTACCAAGGATACAGAAGCTCTCAAATATCAGATTCTATTCAACCGAACCACCAAGTAGTAGCTCACTCAAGGTGTAATCCAACCGAACGCTTTAGGCTTTGTGAATTAGGTTGATCCCAGTAGTTAAAGTCTTAGATCAAGGTTCACTTGCTGATGTTGCCTTCACTCGCAATTGCTCCACAGAATCCTCTATAAGGTCTTGCGATTTCTACTTGTGTAGAGAGTTGTTTGACTATTACACTTATCACCCAACTTCTACTAACATTAGAATGATCAAAATATTAATCCAATTGTACACTTGGACAATCTAGTAATCAATCATAAACCCTAAATATAGAAAAGACAATCGATAATATGATAAAAACTTGGAATAAACTTGTATAATAATTAAGCTTCACGCCCGGAACATAGAATTCATCCTAATCAATAAAATTTAGCTTCTCATGATTACACTGTTTCCCGGTTTCCCCCTAAAGGGATAAACCCTAAAATATTAATGAAGAACAAAAGTGTATTATGAGATGTAGAGATATTTTAGGTCAAGAAGTGTTTCTTTTATAGTCTCCAAATTGTAAAAGTGCTCGTGACGAATACCGTGCTAATTTGGTTGCCATAACTCAATCAAATTCCATAAAAAAGTCGCCCAAAAAAACTGCTTCACGGCCAAAACTCATGTAAAGCAGGAAAATCCCAGCCCATTAGTATCAGTGGCTTGTCAGTTCTACAGAACTGACAATGTAACTTCCCTTCTCTTAACTTTCGACCAGGTTATTCTGTTTGTGAGTTCTCCTGTATCTTATTCCCTTTTCTTACACAATAATCACGGCTGGGACTTCCTAGACGTATCTTCTCATATAAATTTTGTTTGGTTTCTCTTCTTTCAGTTACGGCTAAAACCTCACAGCCGCAACAACTCATGTATCTTTGAAGTCCAGCAGCTCTCCATTTTCCCATGGAAAACTCCATCATTTCTAAGCAAACCCATGATCATCCGATAAGCCGCAATAGTCCCAGCTGACTCTAATCATCAGAAACAATGGCATCATATCTCCCATGTCCTTTTTCAAGCTCTTCTCGTCCTTTTTGTCACTGCCAATGGAAGCAACTCCATCCATAATCACCATGCTCGAGTTGTTCTCAAGTTTACTCAAAACCCATTATGATCGAATTGTGTTTTACCATCTCCACAACGTCATCTGTAGCTCATCATTACTGCTCAATCACCATCATTACTATTTTATTAACTCTAGCAGCTACAAATGTAGTCCGTTTTTCTTTTATGCTTCACAACAACTATCTCCATCAACTGCCAATGGCAGCAACGTACCCCCATCCCTCGAGCTCTACTGTCATCCATCACAACTTCATCATCACTGTCAATCCCGAGCACATCCTTTCTTCCATCGACATCCATCAATCTTCATTAGCTCCACAGCGTTCCATGTTATCAATCAACCACAACTTAATTCCACTATGTCACTGGAAGAAACAATCATATTCCGATCATCAGTCATCCATTACCGAGCTCTTTAATACACACTGACCTAGAAAATATACTCTCCCTGACTTCCTCAAACTTGAACTCCATCATTCTTCATCACCGATGAGCAGAAGCATCATCAGTTCACCACCTCTTACAGACTCAAGATCCACCTTCACTGCCATCAGTGACATCTCCATCACCGGAAAAACTCTGTCCATCGTTGCTTCCATCAGCAGAAAACACCCATTCTTCCGTGACCACCATCCCATTATAACAGCATCACCGAACCAGTGGAAACTGGCCGTGAGTACTGGAATGAAATATATGGCAGATGACAACCCCGAGTAATTCGTCCGGGTGCCTTAAAAGTTTTGTAGGTTCTCTACTTTTCGACAATTTTGGATCGTTTCCAATGCTTATTGATTCTTCATACGACATTGGATTGACTCCATTATTTCGCCATTGGCTTCGTATTTTCGTCCTCTTCGATATGATAGCAAGAACTCCTGGATTCAAACGAGTTCCACTTGGTATTTGGCTCTTATCCACTTGTAGCTAACTTCTTTTATTGCACAATTACATGCAAATTCACTTCTTTTGGATGATTCACCTAGCATGACATAAATAAGAAAAAACAAGAGTAATATACAATAATTCGCAAGAATATATAGCAATTACTAGCATGGATTCGATACTAAATATATGAAAAATATGCACTTAACAAATTCCCCCACACTTGGATTTTGCTAGTCCTTGAGCAAACTATCTAAAATACAACAACTCCATGTCGTTGAGGAGACGGTTGCACTTAACATGTGCAACAGGCCTTTAAACCCCTAGGTGTCCCTAGTGGAGGAGTTATAGTCTCATGAGGGCTTACGAGAGGTATACCCACAAAACCTACTCCAACTTCAAAGCGTTCCAGCTTCCCAAGCATCCAAAGAGCTATGAGGACATAGAGTTTCTGCATGCTAGTAATAAGAAGTTAGAAATACCAAAGAACATATTCTAATTCTTAAATGTTGAGTGAGAAATAACCACACCATAATGAGAGAACCCGTGTTTGAGAGCGATCAATAAGCATTTTACCTCGACTTCTGCCTGTATGGGTTGTCGTAGGCTCAACAAATTAATAAATATATTTCCCACTAATTAACTGGTAATATAGTGGTAGTAAGAGATCGTTCCCACAAAGAGTTGTGTAATTGATAGGTTACTTGAAATAACAAGATAAAGTAAATAACAAAGGGGACTTTTGGTTTATAAGATGTAATTAAAAAGAAAATAAATAAGAAAAGGATGATTAAGAAATCCTTCGACGTTACCAAGCGATAGCTGGATTAGTATACTTATCTATCGTTTGTAAGAACTATTCATCATCAACCGTAGAATAACAGCTAGAGCAGTGTTATCCCCAAAGCTCCTTGTGTAACTTGATACCGAAGCGTTGGCATATCAAGTTCTATCCAACTGAACCACCAATTAGTAGCGCACTCAAGGTGTAACCCAATCAGAAGCTTTAAGTTATGTGAACTTAGATTGATCCTAGCAGTTAGACTCTTAGCGCAAGGTCCAGTTATTAGTGTTGTCTTCACACATGATTGCTCCACAGAATCCCTCTATGAGGTCTCACGTTCTCTACTTGTGTAAGGGTTATTCAACAATTACACGGATATCCTAACCCTTTACTAGCAATAGGATGATCAATAGATTAATCTAGCATGCACTCCAAACAATCTAATCAATCAATCATAAACCCTAGAAATAGTGAAAACAAATGATTATGATAAAAACTCTCAATAGGTTTGTATTAATAATAAAGCTTCACGCTTAGAACATTGAATTCATCCTTAATCAACAAAGGATTTAGCTACTCATATTACAAAGAAGATGAATAATGATGGTTTCCCCCTAAAGGGGTAAACCCTAGATTTTGATATGTAAAACTTATGATATGATACTCGATATGATTGATAAAACCTAATACATTTTTATGGGTTTACATTGCTTGGTGTGCAAGTTTTTAGTTAGGTTCAAGAACCTGACCCGAAATAACGAAATAACATTCCCAAATGTGCCCTTAGGCTTTCCAAGGTGTGAATACACGTTTCCCATTTGCTAAGTTCGTGAACCCAGTCCACAAACTTCAAATTCCAACAGATATTTTCGGAAATACGTCTTCGAACCCCATCCGCAAACCCAGTTCGCGGACTGCTCTATCTTTGGTTTTCAATAGAAACTGTTTTGGCCACAACTTCTTCATCCGAACTCGGAATGACCTCATTCTTTTTATATTTCAATTCTCTTCAATATGGTGATGAGAAATCCTTGATTTGAATGAGTTAATATCGGTATTTGGCCCTACTCTTGATTTTGACTATTTTTCTCCTTTTTGTCGCACTTCTTCCACTTCTCTTGGACTTGAGCACTTGGATACTTGGAATACTTGTCTTCCTAGCTCTTTTCAGAACTTTGTATCTCCTTTGATTCACCTAATAGAGTCAAATAAGAGAAAACAATAGTAATAATACGAATACATGCAAGAATACTAGCTTAAACAAGTATGGAGTGGACACTAAAATCATATGAATTATGCACTTATCACTGCCTCACTTAAAATATTTTTATGATAATTGAACTCAATAAGACGTCTTTTTTATGGGTCTCACATGTGTGCAGGTAGGAATAAAGAGAGAAATCCTACACATGTTGAATGGTGAGAAGGAAACCTTTCGAATAATTTCTGGAGACTCCACAAACCGTGGAAAATAAAAGACTTTTTTTGATGATCTCTAAGAAATGAAATCAACCATTATTGCGAGGATGGGAGTACTTACCACCTTCACATCCGATTGCAATGATGATAGCACCACTCTCACAACATCCAATAGAAACGTCTTCCTTCATCTCGTCTTCTTCATCTTCTTGGTCTTCGGTCTTCAACTATTGATGATAAACTCTTGAGTTACGTAGAACTTCGACAATTTGCAACTCTTTTCCTCAATTTCGTTATTGCTTGAAACTTCTTTATATACTTTTCTTCCCCATGGCCTTATTGAACAAATAACAACCTAAATGCAAATCTTTTTGTATTTTCTCTTTTTTTTTTCTTTTTTTTTTTTTGGTATTTTGTATATATTTTTTTCTTCTTTTTAAACAAAAAGATTGCAACTACAAATATAATAACGAAATTAAAATAACATGGACATGAAAGAAGTACTTTACCACTTTAATCTTCTCAACTTGTATTGTCTTTGTATCATAAACTTCAATAACTCACATCTTTTAATTTTTTTCACTCTTGTAAATAAGTCTTCAACATATATATAAAAATCTGTTCATTGTATGTTGCTTTACTTGGATATGAAATTTGCTCTTCCTTGTATTGTTGCTTGTAAACCTCAAACGTCTTCAACTTTCCTTATAGTTTTTGATGTCGCTCTATTTGTTATTGATGATGGTGTTTCTATGGACCTGTTGTTGGCGAGAGAGAGAGAATGGTGCTAACTGCAAATCAAACTACAAGAAGATGGGTTTTGTCTATAGACATCACCCTCATGATTGAAAAATTTAGCACTCAAGAGATCAAAAATAGTGCTTCTATTGGTGGGAGGTTGGGTAGCTCACCACTCTACCCGGAATTAACGTACGGTGACACACACTCAAAAGAAAGCTCTTTAGTCAGCTATAATGAAAATTTGGTATGGTTCCTTAGTTGATATGAAAATGGGTAGTCTCCACTAATTATTGATCAGCAACTCTAATAATGCATTTCTCCCTGCTTCTAATTTGCATCACCGACATGATTAAATCCATTATTTAACACTCCAATTCATAATAAATCCGAATGTAGTTCCTTAACACTTTCAAGTTTAGTTTTGTCGGTCAGAATCTCTATGTAAACATACCTAGAAGTATGATAGTGATTCTAAAATATCTACAAGTTGGAGGTTTTATTCAAATATATACAAATTTTTTTGTTGAAACTTTTGACTCAAAAAGGCTAAAAACTCTATATGCAAAAGACTCCCTCACACTTAAACTTCACATTGTCCTCAATCTGTAAAACTGAAAATTCTGAATTCTGACGTAACAGCAGAAAAAACGCAAAACTTTACAAATTGGTAAGGAATTTGGAAAAAACTCCATTTCACAAAAGTTGTTCTCCTACATCTTTTCTACAAAGTGTCAAAAGGGCACAATGTTTAGATAAACAGTGTGACAGTTATGGTCTATGGACTGAACTATGCGCAGTCTGAATTTTTATGACGAAAAGGTATTCGCCATAATTCTCTTCTAAGATAGATTACAGACTCAATGAAATTAAACATGGGGATGCAAATATGATATGAAAATAAGAAAAACAAAAAATAAAATGGTTTAAGATACAAAAACTATGGTTTGCCTCCCATTTAGCGCTTGGTTTAAAGTCGTCAGCCCGACTCTCTTGTTATCGTCCATATACCAACAATCTGAAAATCTGGTAGTCCTCCCAGAAAACAATCTGCAATTCTAACAACAGCTTCATAAAAATATTAGCACAAGATATAAATATAGAAGCTATCACTTTGTTGAAGTTTCCCCCACACTTAGTCATTTCTACACTCGAAAGTGGATATAGAACATAAAACATGGGTACTTCAAAAGGTTCTTCAGCATGGCGAACCTGCAAACTATTAGAATCAAACATATAAAGTGGTGGATACTTAGAAGCAAAATAATCCGTTAAAACTTTAGAAGCACATAACTCCAATCCTAAGTGAGGTATTTTCCTAAAAGTTGGCTTAATAACTCTTTGAGAAGCTACTTCAATTGGATGTAAAGGATCAATAGATGTAAAATTATGCAAAGGATTAGAATAACCTTGTTTCGGATCCTCATCATTAATCTCTAGTGAATTATTTACCTCAAGTATATCGTGGTCCTCTATCAAACTTTTAATTTCTGCCTCAACCTAAATCTTAGCATCATCAACAAGCTCAATTGGGTCTTCCACAACTTCAATCAATTTGGTTTCATTCTCAATCTGCATCTCTTCAACAACCTCGTCATCGGAATCGGAATCCTCTCCTAGGAAGTCTAGTTCATTGGTGCAAATCTTAAAATCATTGTTTGAGTACGTTACACCATTTATAACAACAGTTATGTCATATCCATTCCCCTCCTTTAAATAGGCGAGTGATCCTTATAATTATCCAGAGTTGGAATAACTTTACCATTATTGAAAAGACTTTCCAAAGGTTGCTAATCTTCATCAGAATCTTCATTAACCTCATAATCTTCACTATCCCAACGATACTGGAATTCCATTTTTATGGCCCTTTCAATTTCTTGAAGAGTCTCCTCTGATGCTCCATCTTCTTCCAGTTGATTGTATCTCTTATAAAGTTTTATGATGTTTACACGTTTTCTATCATTACTCACAATACAATACCTAGACCGCAACTCTTCCCTTTGAATAGGTGAAATATGAGCAATATGAGTGGGTTTGGTTACACTATCATAAGTTTTGAGTTCAAAACTCTCTGTCATCTGCACATTACTAGAAAAAAATTGATCAGAAACATAACTATCCTTCCATCCTTGTGATTGTTCACTTACGTGCCCGTTATAAGGTTGTTGACATGTATGAGAATATCTATAAGGTTCAGTGGGATATTGATCATAGCCAAAAGATTGGTTTTGATTATACCCATAGGATGGTTGGTAGTTGTCATAATAATGAGATTGAAAACCATATTGATTACCTATGTTATATGTTGATTGATCTTGTGCTCCATACATGTTATTTCCATAAGGAAACATGATGACTCATAAGAACAAAGGAAAAAAAAATCTAAAAACAAAAACAAGCTAAACAAATAACAAATCAATTAGCAACCGCTCCCAGGCAGCGACGCCAAAATTTGATGCGTGTCATAACCACAACAAATTAATCAATATATTTCCCACTAA
Organism: Papaver bracteatum; assembly: GCA_023529315.1. Classification (NCBI taxonomy): domain Eukaryota; kingdom Viridiplantae; phylum Streptophyta; class Magnoliopsida; order Ranunculales; family Papaveraceae; genus Papaver; species Papaver bracteatum. The sequence goes on from JAJJWX010000888.1 coordinate 282,444, forward strand.
TTAGACGGTAATATAACGGTAGTAAGGATCGTTCCCACAGAGAGCTGTGTAATTTATATGTTATTTAATTCAGCAAAAATAATAAAAAAATACTAAAAATGGGGGATTGGTTTGATTATAATAAACAAAAAGAACGGGCCCTAGCTCAGCTGGTCATCCCCGTTCCTCGAAGTTTCATGCGTTCCAGGAGGTCCCAGGTTCAAGTCCCCAATGGCGTAATATTGCAGGAATTAACATGGAAGGTAGTGTTAGTTTGCCCCCCTTGTGACACAATCTCGCCCCCCCCTCCCGCTTCGGCTCCCCTTGGCAAGGTTACCCATGAGGCTGGCTGGTAGGCTAGCACATCAACCTATTCAATTAATGTAGTAGTATGTCGTTGGAGCCTAGCTTGTTAGGCTTCCAACTAGTTTCATGTAATAATATTTAAAATAAAATAAAATAAAATAAATAAATAAATAATAATAAAATAATAATAATAAATTTTAGGGAGAGAGAAGCTCTGGGCGACCGTGAATGGGATTTGCTGGGGATTGAAAACTAGCAACATACCACTCCTTCATCCCGTGATTCCATGCTATTCTTCCCTTTCTCCCTACAGTTTATTATTTGCTGCATACTGATGCTTTTTCTGGTTTTTGCGTTTTAGGGTTTCAAACTCTGTCCACTTGGATCACGCAAATTCCAAGATACCGTTTACGATCCTCGACTGCTTCATATTACAATGTCGACCATGATTCCCAAACCCAATCGTCTACTGCTCCATCATCGTCACAGATTGACAAGATTCCTTGTCCTTTTGCCTCCTTTGATGGCTGCCAGGGTGGTACCGGTGGTCTAGGGTATTCCAAAAGTTGATGGATTAGACACCTTAAAGATCAGCACTTCCCTTCAGAAAGTGCGAAACTGACTTGCAAGGAGAGAATCCAATCTGACGCACATTGTTTTGCTGCCTGGGAGGGGATTTTGCAAGATATGCAATGGTGGTTGTGCACCAAGTGCATGAACACACACACATGGAAGATGGCTTGCAAGTCAAAGTTGCACATTGCAGATATTGTTCCAGGGCCTTTCAATGGAGTTGGCGCAGATTTTTTGATTTACGGAGTGGAGAAACCTCAAGCTGCGGTGCCTCCTGCTGCTGCTAGTGCTGTTCCAGATGATGGAGTTGCAGGGCTTTATGTGGATATACTAAACCAACTGCTCCAAAGACAAATACCGACTACGGTTAGTATTCCAACTCATTGTAGACTGCACTTCTCGCGTACGTTGAAATCTGCCATGGATTTTGTTATCGCAAACCCAACTTGCATTACTGCCTGGATACGTCTCTTACTGCTACCAATTTGCATTTTAAGAATGTATCAGCCACAAAGATCGAGCGAGGAGCACTCCAGAAACAGGAAGAGGCTAGAGACAGCTGCGATTAACAATGCGTTGTTGAAATGGAATGATCCATCTGGGTGTCTTTGCATTATTCAACAGCTGCTCGACCAAACTGAAAAGACCCCTGCAAAGCGTGCTCTTAACAAGAAGAATTTTTCCAAACACTTGACTGCATGTAGGAAGAAGCTAAGTTATGGTCATTACACCACGGCTATACGTATTCTATCATCTAGTGGTGTTGCTCCTCCAACTCCAGATATGCTACACGAACTCCAGCTGAAACATCCACTTGCTCGGCCACCCATAATCCCGGTTGAAGCCATACAAACTCCTTCTATATCTGTGGCTGCCAAGGATGTCCTTTCTGCCCTTAAAAGTTTCCCTAAGGGAACGTCTTGTGGTAGGGACGACCTCAGAGCTCAGCATCTTCTTGATGCGATGAGTGGAGCTAGTGCTGATATCGCGGAAGACGTGTTGCAGTCGATCACCGGAGTTGTGAATCTTTTGCTAGCAGGCAAATGCCCCTCCATTATCGGTGAATACGTTTCCAGCGCACCTTTGACGCCTTTGCTCAAGCCAGGCGGTGGGTTGAGACCCATCGCGGTAGGTACTATTTGGCGTAGGCTATGCTCTAAGTTGGATGCCACATCGGTCTGTAAAGGTATGAATTCTTATCTTGGTACCTTACAGTTTGGCGTTGGTGTTCCAGGGGGTGGTGAAAGCATCTTGCACTTGGCCAACAGATTGCTGGAGTTACGTGGTTCCGACGCCTCTAAATCCATGTTGCTGATCGACTTTTCAAACGCTTTTAATATTGTCGATCGGTCTGCCATCATTAGGGAGGTACGTTCTCGATGCCCCAGTATTGCACATTGGGTGGAATTTTGTTACATGAATCCTGCCAGGCTTTATTACCGTGATCATATCCTCTTCTCGACACAAGGGGTACAGCAGGGCGACCCCCTTGGTCCCCTGTTATTTGCTTTAGCACTGCACCCGCTTGTGGAGAAGATTGCTTCTAATTGTAGTCTAGACTTCCACGCTTGGTATCTAGATGATGACACCATAGAAGGTGACACGATGGAGGTCTCCAAAGCTCTAAAAATTCTTCAAGAAGATGGGCCAGGCTACGGGCTACATCTAAATATTTCGAAGACTGAATTTTTTTGGCCTTCGTATGATCCAAGGAGAGATATCGTTGGCGCTTTCCTTGTGAATATTGGTAAGCCTACAGATGGTGTAAAGCTACTTGGCGGGACGGTTAGTTTGAATACAGATTTCTGCTGTAACACAGTGACGCATAGGATCGAAAATACTATTCAGATTATGGACAAAATCCAAGAGCTGCAAGACCCTCAATGCGAACTCCTGTTGCTGCGTAGCTGTACTGGGGTATCAAGGCTATACTTTTCCTTGCGTACCACCAGCCCGAGGATGCTGGGACCCTCGGCTAAGAGGTTTGAAGGTTTTCTAGTGCAATATCTGCGTCGTCTTGTGGTTGGAGATGGGGCTGGTTTTGGGCTAGTCCAGTAGCGGTTTGCTACTCTTCCAATTAAGGATGGGGGGCTTGGTATACTTACTATGGCAGACACAATGAAGTACTGCTACCTAGCTTCTCAGGTGCAGACTCGACATTTGCAACATTTGATTTTAAAGTGTACCGCTTCTACAGTCCTCGGCCCTGAATTTCACAGTGCCTTGCAATATTTCAAGCAAGTTTGTGGTGTTACCTCCCCGGAGTTCAGCATTAATGATACCGCTCCCCTTTCCATGAAGACTTTGGCGGCTATTTATTATGGTGCAGTTCATGATCAGGTACCCTTGACCTTTGCTTTATCTCCCCGTGAGGTTGCTGTTTGGCAGTGTAACAGGTCAGACCATGCTATGGACATTCTCAAAGCAATACCGATCCCAGGTTTTTGTCAGGCTGTTGGGCCTAGATAGTTTAGCTCCGTGCTACAATATCACTTGGCAATACCTCTTTTTGTTGAAGGCAGCAAATGTTCCTGTTGCGGCAAGCTTATGGATACTTTTGGAGATCATGCCATCCATTGTGCAAGTGAGGTTGGGCTCAAGTTCAGGCACGATCTGGTGAAGGATATTTTGGCAGATATGTGTTATCGTGCCGGAGTAGAGGCTAGAAAAGAGGTTTCTTTGGGCGTCATCAATGGTAAGGAATTTCGACCAGCGGATATAATGGCATATAATTGGGAGGATGGTAGAGATGTTTGTCTTGATGTCACTGGAGTTTCCCCCTTCACTAGTGCTCGTACTCGCAGCTTCATTCCTGGTCATGCCATCTCTGCGGCAGTCACCCGCAAGAACAATAAATACTTGGATGTTTGTACTTCACTTGGGTATGGTTTTGGGGTGTTGGCCTTCTCTACCTTTGGTGAACTTGGTTCGGATTTTACAATTTTTTTGAAGCGCATAAGGAATTGCATGGCTCGACATGATGCCAATTTCAAGATAGGCAATTCTCTTTTTCATAGGTTAGGGATTTTTATTCAAAAAGGTGTCCTTGTAATGTTGATTTTGATATTGAGTTATAAAATCCTTTGGGGCCCCTTTTCATAATAATAATAATAATAATAATAATAAACGGGGGCATCGGGGCGCAACTTGTCGCGCGTCTCCCTGCCAAATCTCTGTAAACTCTTATTTGTTTTCCCTCCTTAATAAAAGCCTTTATGGCCCCTTTTCATAATAATAATAATAAAAAAAAAATGGGGGATTGCCAATCCTGTGTAAGTTGGGTGATAAGTGTAAAAACAACTCTCTACACTTATAATAGTTATTAGAGATAGTTAAAACAAAAAGAATAGTAGAAGTTGGGTGATAAGTGTAATAGTCAAACAACTCTCTACACAAGTAGAGATCGCAAGACCTTACAGAGGGATTATGTGGAGCAATTTCGAGTGAATACAATATCAGCAAGTGAACCTTGAGCTAAGAGTTTAACTACTGGGATCAACCTAATTCACAAATCCTAAAGCGTTCGGTTGGATTACACCTTAAGTGAGATACTACTTGGTAGTTCGGTTGAATATAATTTGATATTGGAGAGCTTCAGTATCCGTGGAGAGCTTCCGTATTTGATATTATTATTCGTGGTGATAATAATAACTATTATAACTATCTCTAATAACTATTATAACTATCTCTAATAACTATTCTTTTTGTTTTAACTATCTCTAATAACTATTATAAGTGTTAAAACAAAAAGAATAATAATAAAAAAAAAAAACCTTCGAGGCCCCTTTTCATATAATAAAAAGGGCGTTGGTGCCCAATTGGTGGCTAGACTACCAACAAATTTTGGTGTGCTAGCCTTTTCTACCTTTGGTGAACTGGGTTCGGATTTTGTAATTTTTTTAAAGCGAATTAGGAATTGCTTGGCTCGACATGATGCTAATTTCAAGATGGGTAATTCTCTTTTTCATAGGTTAGGGATCGTTATTCAAAAAGGTGTTGGCGCCCAGCTTGTCGCTAGGCTTCCTTCCATCTCTTGTAATGTTGATTTTGATATTGAGTTATAATAAGCCTTGGTGGAGCCTTTTCATAATAATAATAAAAAAATACTAAAAATGGGGGATTGCCAATCCTGTGTAATAACTATCTCTTTTGTTCAATTTAGGCCCTCTGAGGTGGTGTTTTATAAAAAAAATAAAAAAATAAAAAAAATAATAATAATGAAAAGATGATTAGGAGTCATTCGCCGTTACCAAACGTTGACTTGCATGTTATTTCCATAAGGAAACATGATGACTCACAAGATAGAGGAAATTTTTTTTTTTAAAAAAAAAAAAAAAAGACAAGCTAAACAAATAACAAATCAATTAGCAACCGCTACCCAGCAACGGCGCCAAAATTTGATGCGTGTCATAACCACAACAAATTAATTGAGATATTTCCCACTAATTAACTAGTAATATAGTGGTAGTACGGATCGTTCCCACAGAGAACTGTGTAATTGATATGTTATTTGATCAGCAAAATAAAGTAAAATACAAAAGGGGTTTTATTGAAGTAATAATATAAAAAAATATAAAAAAGATGATCATGGAATCATTCATCGTTACCAAGCGTTAATCGTATTAGTATACTTATCTATCTTCGTTAGAACCATTCATCACCAAACGTAGGAAATCAGTGATATCCTCAAAGTTCCTCTTGTAACCGGATACCGAAGCACTCGCATATCAAGTTCTATCCAACCAAACCACCAAGTATTAGCGCACTCAAGGTGTAACCCAATCGGAAGCTTTAAGTTATGTGAACTTAGGTTTATCCCAGCAGTTAGACTCTTAGCGCAAGGTCCACTTACTAGTGTTATCTTCACACACGATTGCTCCACATAATCCCTCAGTGAGGTCTCACGTTCTCTACTCGTGTAAGGATTATTCAACAATTACACATATATCCAAACCCTTTACTTGCAATAGAATAATCAATAGATTAATCTACCATGCACTCCAAACAATCTAATTAATCAATCATAAACCCTAGAAATAGTGAAAACAAACGATTATGTGATTAGAACTCTGAATAGATTTATATAACTAATAAAGCTTCATGCTAGAACATTGAATTCATCCTTAATCATCAAAGGTTTAGTTACACATAATTTCAAAAGAATGGGTTCCCCCTAAAGGGGTAAACCCTAGGTTTTGATGTAGAAGATGTGATATGAGAGGTAGAGATATATCCCAAGGTGTGATATATAATAGATGATGTTTGTTAAGGCCTTGGATGTCTTCTTTTATAGTCTTCAATGCTTGGCCTTCAAGTCTCCTCTCTTATAGGGTTAGGAAACCCATTGGGATCAAGTTTACTACTTTTAGAAATTCAAAACGTGTCCAAGAAGTCTCTATTGGCTTGTTACAGTCGTCACGGTCCTTAACCACAACCCCAACTAGGGATGCACAATGGGTCGGGTGGGTCGGGTTTGGCATCACCCGCCACCCTACCCGTTGATGGCGGGTAATAGAACCTATAACTCGCACCCAACCCAACATCACGGAGGGTCGGTTTTAACCCGACCCATTATTAGGGCGAGTAGGGTCGGGCGGGTGCAGGTATATCCGTCCCGTTGTTTTTTCATAAGATGATTTTATGGATTTCGAAGATTACCCCAGCTGAATCATTAAATCTAACCAACAATATCAAAGATTCAAAGTTCATGGAATTTATTTCTTAAATACCAACTGATACACAAAGATTTACATTCAAAACTTCCCAAACCAAAATAATTTTTACATGAAACTAAAAATTACAATCAATACTACTAACCTACTGATTCATTTTCACCAGCAGGATATAATTAGGAGAATTAAAAGAATATTTATCGTCTTTACTCTTGAGAGAAGATGAAACAAGATCATGATTCATAGATACATATCGGTTAATTAAAATGAGGGTTTGATCGTACCGGGTGTTAAACTATACCTATGGAGATCTGTATAAAAAAATAGAACAGAGACATAGATAGATAGATAGATAGAAAGAAAGAAAGAAGAAGACGAAGCTGTTCAAGTTTATGCGACGATGTAAACGAGGTGGAGAAGGATAGGTTATAAAGTGGTGTAAAGGGTTTTAATTCTTATCAAATTATATTACGTATAAATATGATAATGTATTACAGACTACAATCTTAGATTTACATAGGTTAGTCTAGGATTTCATGGCTAGGGCGGGTGAGTCGGGTTGGGAAAGGCCGTAGTCATAGTTGACCCGCTTAAAGGCGGGTATTAGGAGTTGTGAGTCATAGTCGACCCGTTGATGCGTGTCGTATGCGTCAAAAATAATTCACTTCCTCACTTTACTAATTATGAATATAGTATTCGATAAGAAAGAGTTCGTATCCACAGAGAGGCGATTGTTGTTATGCAATTTTCAGATTCTTAAGTAACCAAATAACCCAAGTTGTGTTTTTGTGTTTATCAAAGTAATAATACTAAATAAAGCAAAGTAAATAGTTGGAATAATCAATAAGGAGAAGATATTGGTTAAGGGATAGTATCGTTCATAAACATGTATTTTTCATCTATGATTAGAATTGGTATTTAATCTCTCAATTATCAAAAGTCCTAGGATATCTTGATCGCAAGAGTATCCCGTTTATTTCCTGATTTTATCACAAACAACATTAAAAGATGCTACCGTGAAATCTTCTTAAAAAGCAACCTAAAGTGTAAAAGCACAATTAGATTTAACTCCCTAAGAGCAATAAGTTCTATGAAATAAGACTAATCGATGCAAACAAACGTGTAAAAGCACTAATTCGTTTTAACAAAGGTTATGATTCATATGCGATTAAAAAGATGTATCACTACAAGTATTAACCACAAGTTGCTACTAGAAATCAGGGACAAACAACTTTTACGTATTGAAAACCCTAATATAGCTTTAGATATGAAAACAAATCCAATTGATTCCGGACTCAACCAAACTAGTATTCAAATCATATGATAATATAACTAATGAATCACAAACGATAAAATCGAGACAAAACTAAATCATAGAATCAAATAACATGCTTGAAGAAATCAACTTTTATCCCATAACCAATTATTGTATTTAGCTACTCATATTCATGGAGTTCATCATCATAATATTCAAAGAAAGAAGATGAAACAAAGAAGAATAACTAACCCTAGAAAACAGTTTTTTTTTTTAAAACCCTAAGGAGAATAATAATAATAATTGTGTAGAAAACTTCCTTTTTATAGCTTTTTCTCCTTCCAAAAATAGGTTTTGTCTTCAAAGTCCGTTAGATAGAAGTCCGCCAAGCCCACAAAAGAGAGAAACCAGGGTAGAAATTCTGTCCCAAAATTGGTCACCGGAAAACTGGGGTTTTGGCCGGAATTCGACACCGGAAAGTCGCCGTCGGTCGCCTGAAAAGTTACTGCCGTCGAAGGAATATTCCGTCAGATTCCGTTATCTTTGACTGTTGACTAACGGTCTTCAACAGTTGACTACGTCAAGAAAACCGAGTCAGAACCGAGTTAGCTAGCTAACTCGGCTGACTATGCCACTGCACATACCAGAACTGTTCACGGCCAAGATGGCCGTGCCTTCTCTGCCACCCAGCCATTATGGCTGTTCACTGAAACTGCCAACTTCCCTGATACAGCTGCACCAACAGCTCTTCAAGCACAACTCAGATTCTGAGTTCACCAAGTCATCTCCACCAATAATTCTATGCATTGACACTTCAATGCCATCACCAAAACCACCTGCCAAGACACATCACCAACACATTTGCAGCTCACCAATAATCTGTAGCTTGTTGCAATACATCTCCATAGCAGCAACTGTACTAGCCCCTAAATATGCTCCATTTTCTTATAGCTATTATCATTCACACTCACCAACTGAAACTCATCTCACAAATCCGCTTTGAGCTCGTCCTGCACCTGCAATTCCGTTTCAACCACCAGTCCATTGCTCATGTCGCCAACATCATCACTATGAGCCTCCAACCATATCATAACCACCAAACCCTTGCACTGCACCTTTGCCAGCCTACCATTCATTAGCAGTATCACAGCACAACACCTCTCCGCCTTGAATTGTGCCTGCAAATTCCATCCCTGCAAAAACTGCAACAGCCTCGATTTCCCTGTACCTGCGACACCACAACTCCCATTTCTCAGTCCCTGAAAACCACCAGCTTCAGTTCCTTCTCACAGCTACATTTCCACCTTGTCCTTGCTACTCCAGCTTCTGCTCCTCTCGACTGCAGCTGCATCATTTGCTCAGTTCACTGTAACACAGCTACAACTTCCATTCTATAGCCTCCTTTTTGATTAGCCATTGCACACAGCTCCACCCAGTTACAGCAACACCAACTTCATGGCACATAGCTCCAGCCCTTCAACTGAAGTCACCACCATTACAAATCACCACCCATATCTGCATTCTCACTCCTTTGGAAGCAACCACCTTCACTTGCAAACCACCAGTGGTTGCATAATAACATTAGCTTTAGAACTCCACAATACCCATCCTGCCAGCAGAACAAACCCTTACCAAATCTAAGCTCTTCTATCTCTGTTGTTACAGCTGTATTAACAGTAACCTATCAAACTGCAGCTGTAACCAACTCTCCACCAACAACCATTCTCAACTGCACTTCTTCTCCTGACCTTGCTTCTAGCAGCAATTCATGCCATTTATTCTCAAACACAATTCTGGGTAGAACCCATCTGTAATTCATCTCATAAACACCACAGATCATCACCAGAACCCAATTCAACTTCATTCACACACCTAGTGAGCATCATCAACAATTCAAAACCCTAAAAGCACCAACCTGCAATTTCCTATATTCAACCACCATTAATCCTTCCTCCTGAACTGAACCCATCACAATTTTGGCAACCACAATCACCATATACATATCCAAATGCAACCCAGCTCAAATTACACCTCTTTACTTCATTACAGGGCTTCAATTTCTGTCAGTCTTACTTCCTTCTCCTGATTCCTTTGAGTTTCTACGCAGCCATCCCGTCTGGTCACAACATCATTAGATTCCACTAGAGCAGAAACCCTAATTCCCAAATTCTCTCACCCCTCTCAAATAGGGTTGTAAGAATGATTGGGGGATTTACACACCCAACTGTGGAACCATCCATGATGACATCCCTTAGCCTTATCTATCTTTTGTTTAGCACTCCTCCAAAGAGTCGTCCCTCAACCTTTGGTTTGACTCCGAATAGTGTTCGCCTATGAAATGATAGCTTTGCCCATTTACGCTCCAAATGAATGCTTTTCCCCATCTGCAGCCGCCTCTTGCATCTCAAGTCCACTTCTTCTCTTCAATATCTTAACATCATTAAAGCCGCCATGCTTTTCAGACATAATTTGCATCACTAAAGCTGGCATACTTTTCAGACAGAGATGAAGAAATAAAAGCAAATAATGAGAACAATCTGCCTCCAACACTTTTGCCATGTTTCCTCTTCTTTTGATCCAAATGACTCCAAAGTACCTAAATACTCAAAAACAAAATATAAGATACATAATTTACAAGAAAACTAGCAGAGAAAGCATAAAAAATAGATAGATAATAAGGTGTTTTAGACACCTATCAGATTCCCCCACACTTAGACTTTGCTAGTCCTCGAGCAAATCAAACAAAACAAAACTAAAAATCATACATACAACTCCGTCTCGTCGAGGATACGGTCAATTTAAGCATAAATAACAAGCCTTTAAACCCCTAGGTGTCCCTAGTGGACGAGTTATAGTCTCGTGAAGGTTTACAAGAGGTCTACCTACAAAACCTATATTTCCAACTCCGTCTATTTGTGACAAATCAATGAACGAATTCAAATTGACTACATGAGGAGGTACCTTGCGCAAATTAAGTTCATATTTTAGTAAATAAAGCTTTAATTAGATAGTCGAACAAGCCACAATACTCGGAAACTAACAAACCACAATCACAATGGAAAGATTAAGAAGACGGATATAGATGTAGATGTTGGCGAATGCTCACAAGTGATCGATGTTTCCCATATCTGTCTGAAGGTCACTGCCAAGATGAACCTATTCCTATTGGATTGAGCTACTTGGTATGAATTCTACATCAACTCACTAGCATATACAAGGGAACCAGGAGTGACTTTATTCAACCAATATAATACTTTCCTTTCTTTTTCTTTCTTTTTCACTTTTTTTTTTAATTTTTTTTAGACAACATGATTGGATCAAACTGGATCCAAGCGCATGATTCTTGTCAGCAAGTACATGATAGTTGCCTTGGATCCTGCATTCCACGCTTGTTTAGGCGACGGAGACAGGGACTACGTTTCACACATACTGCTATTCCCAAGTGTCATTTTATTCCGTTTGGGTCTAATTGGTCGGTCTTTTTTTCTTTTTTCTTTTTTTCTTTTTTTTTTCATTTTTTTTTTCTAGTAAATCAATCACTCTATTTCATCCTAGCAGTAATAACACGTCGATTTTTAGTGACCCACCAAAGCACTTAGAGAACAATAGATAAATATGGAAAAATGAAAAATAGAATGTGATATGGTGATATTCCGAGATATGGTAACAACTATCATGGTATTTATGATTATGAGCTATGTTCATCCCGTTTAGTTAATTGGTTCCTCAACTCCTGCAATCAAAATGGCTCCATCCACTAATGGTGTCATCCTAAAGGCACAAGTTTCTAGATTTCTGAGTTCAAAAAGCACAAAAAATTTCTTGGTTTTTCTATTTTTCTGATTTTTTTTTAAAACACACTAAAACAAACTATACAAACATATAAATGCTCCCCCACACTTAAACTTTACATTGTCCTCAATGTACAATTGAATCGTCCAAAGAAAGTTCAAGGTGGGAAATTCCGCAAATGATATGCAAAAACAAAAGAAAATAAAAATAAAAGCAAATGCATAAAAATAAAAAGATAAGGGTAAAGATACAAAACCGGTGGGTTGCCTCCCACTTAGTGCTTGGTTTAAAGTCGTCATCCTGACGTTATCCTTGTTCACTAAGACTCCTCCAGAGGGAGTGCATCCACAAAGTTCACACCTTCCACAACTTCGGAAGTAAAGTTCTCATAATATGGTTTCAACCGGTGTCCATTCACTTTAAACTCCTTTCCTGTAGCTATGCTACGAATTTCTACTGCACCATGAGAAAACACATTAGTAACAATAAAAGGTACGATCCAACGTGACCTTAATTTACCCAGAAATAATTGCAAGCGAGAATTAAACAAAAGCACTTTCTGCCCAACACAAAATTGTTTTCTAGAAATCATAGAATCATGAAATGCCTTAGTTTTCTCCTTGTAAATGCGCGATATTTCAAATGCATCATTGCGTAACTCCTCTAGCTCTTGGAGTTGTAACTTCCTTTGTTTTCCAGCACCATCTAACTCCAAATTGCATTGCTTAATAGCCCAAAACGCCTTATGTTCAATCTCAACGGGTAGGTGACAAGGTTTACCGTACACAATCCTAAAGGGAGACATCCCAATAGGTGTATTGTATGCGGTTCTATACGCCCACAAAGCATCATTAAGTCGCATGCTCCAATCCTTCCTTGTTGGATTCACCATCTTCTCTAGTATGGATTTCACCTCTCGGTTCGACACCTCGGCTTGTCCATTGGTTTGGGGATGATAAGGTGTTGCAATCTTGTGCGACATATTGTACTTCTTCAACAATCCTTGTAAGAACTTGTTTTTGAAGTGAGAACCCCCATCGCTAATTATGGCTCTTGGAATTCCAAACCTTGCAAAAATGTTAGCTTGCACAAAATCTGAAACCACTTTAGAATCATTAGTTGGGGTGGCTTTAGCTTCCACCCATTTCGAGACATAATCAATAGCAAGTAAGATATAAAAATTCCCATGGGAGTTGACAAAAGGACCCATAAAATCAATACCCCATACATCAAAAACTTCAATAAATTGAATAAAAGTTTGTGGCATTTGATTTCGAGCACCTAGTTTGCCTGTCCTTTGGCACCTATCACAAGTTGTGCAAAATATATGTGCATCCTTAAATAGAGTTGGCCAATAAAAACCGCTTTCAAGTACCTTGTGAGATGTTCTTTTACTCCCAAAATGTCCTCCGCAAGCATAGGAGTGACAAAAAGACAAGATAGAGTTAAATTCAGATTCGGGAACGCACCTTCGTATGACTTGGTCGCTGCCATGTTTCCATAAGTATGGATCATCCCATATATATTGGTTCCCTAAACTCTTAAGTTTGTCCCTCTCAGCACGAGACAAGTTCTTTGGGATTTGTTTAGACACTAAGTAGTTCACAATATCCGCATACCATGGTTCCGCAAATGCAATTGAGAATAGTTGCTCATCCGAGAAACTTTCACGCAACGGGATAGCTTCCTTGTCCACAGCAAGACGGCTCAAATGATCCGCAACGGTGTTCTCAATTCCTTTCTTGTCTTTGATTTCTATATAAAACTCTTGCAAGAGTAAAATCCACCGTATGAGCCTCGGTTTCGCCTCTTTCTTGGTAAGCAAGTACCTAAGTGCTGCATGATCTGAAAAGACAACAACTTTTGTACCAATTAGATAAGAGCGAAACTTTTCCAAAGCAAAAACAATAGCTAATAACTCTTTTTCAGTGGTAGTGTAGTTTTGTTGGGCTTCATTTAACGTTCTAGAAGCATAATAAATAGCATGAGGTATCTTCCCCACACGCTGCCCAAGTACCGCACCAACCGCATAGTCACTTGCATCACACATGAGCTCAAAAGGCTTGCTCCAATCCGGTGGTTTAATGATAGGGGCTGAAATCAAAAGTTCTTTCAAACGATTGAATGCCGTCATACACTTCTCATCAAAGTTAAAAACCACATCTTTTTGCAATAAGGTACAAAGTGGTGATGCTATCTTGGAAAAATCCTTGATGAATCTACGATAAAAACCTGCATGATCAAGAAAAGTGTGTATCTCCCTCACCGTAGTGGGAGGGGTTAGAGCACGAATAAGGTCTATCTTAGATTTATCAACTTCCAAGCCTTTAGAAGATACTATATGGCCTAAACTATGCCATGAGTTACCATAAAATGGCACTTCTCCCAATTAAGCGCAAGATTTGTTTCAACACATCGTTCAAGGATTAGTGACAAATTGTTCAAACAAAGGTCAAATGAATCACCAAAGACACTAAAGTCGTCCATGAACACTTCGATTATGTTTTCAACATATTCCGAAAATATACTTACCATACACCTTTGAAAAGTAGTTGGAGCATTGCACAAGCCAAAAGGCATCCTTCGATAAGAAAAAGTACCAAAAGGACAAGTGAAAGTGGTTTTCTCTTGATCCTCCGGCGCTATCACAATCTGATTATAACCTGAATAGCCATCAAGAAAGCAATAATAAGAGTGTCCAGCTAAACGTTCAAGCATTTGATCAATAAAAGGTAATGGAAAGTGATCTTTTCTAGTAGTGGCATTCAATTTCCTATAATCAATACAAACCCTCCAACCGGTTTGCACACGAGTTGGGACAAGTTCATTCTCATCATTCTCCACCACGGTCACACCTGATTTCTTTGGTACAACTTGTACCGGGCTCACCCACTTGATATCGGATATGGGGTAGATAACACCCACTTCCAAAAGCTTGAGTATCTCCTTTTTCACAACTTCCATCATAGGGGGGTTCAAACGACGCTGCGCTTCCCTTGTAGGCTTTGCATCGTCCTCCAAACGAATCTTATGCATGCAAACGGCAGGGCTTATACCCTTGATATCGGCAATTGTCCATCCTATGGCCGTCTTGTGCTTCCTTAGCACCCTTAGAAGTTTTTGTTCCTGTAATTCACTAAGCTCGTTAGAAACAATCACAGGCAACTCTTCATTGTCACCAAGTACAAGTACTTTAAGTGACTAGGAAGAGGTTTCAATTCTAACTTTGGAGATTTAACAATAAAGGGTAAAAGTTTCTCATCACTACATGGTAAAGAAATAAAAGAGATATTATGAGTTTCCGGGCATCCTTGTAGTGAGTTGAGATCACCAAGGGCTTCTTTAACCTCCATACCACATTCTACACCATTATCAATGGATGTAGTTAAAACGGTTTCCAAAGCATCTTCACCATTCAATTCAAACATTTGTTGTGCCAACGTATCCATAACATCAACGGAGAAGCAAGAGTGGACATCACTAGGATATCTCATCGCCTCGAAAATGTTGAAACGTATTACTTCTCCATCAAAATCCATAGTTAGCGTTCCCTTATCCACATTAATAATGGTCTTCGCCGTTTTCATGAAGGGACGCCCAAGTAGCAATGGAATAGACGAGTCCGGTGAACCTTCATCCATCTCTAAGACACAAAAATCTGCTGGAAATACTAGTTGATTAACCTGCACAAGAACATCCTCAACAATACCCATTGGGTAGACATTAGAGCGATCGGCTAATTGCAACACAATTTCAGCC
The DNA here is from genome assembly GCA_023529315.1 of Papaver bracteatum. Classification (NCBI taxonomy): domain Eukaryota; kingdom Viridiplantae; phylum Streptophyta; class Magnoliopsida; order Ranunculales; family Papaveraceae; genus Papaver; species Papaver bracteatum. Next base: position 297,780 of record JAJJWX010000888.1, read on the forward strand.
TTTTTGAGAGGACCTAAATCAAGTGACTTATACATAGATGCAGGCATAACATTAACGGATGCACTTAAGTCTAACATTGCTTTGTTAAATGTAGTGGTACCAATTGTGACGGGGATGTCAAAGCTGCCCGGGTCTTTGCATTTCAGTGGGAGTTTGTGTTGTAAGATTGCCGAAGCATTCTCCCCCACACTAAGCACTTCATTACCTTTGAGCCTTTGCTTATTGGTACATAAGTCCTTAAACACTTTTGCATACTTTGGAACTTGCTTAATAGCATCAATGAGTGGTATGTTCACATGAATCTTCTTAAGAACGTCTAAAATCTCCTTTTCTAGTGCCTCCTTCTTAGAATTTGCAAATCTGCGAGGAAAAGGTAAAGGAGGGACATAAGTAGGAATAGGAGTTTTAGAGTTAGGAATAGGTACCTCAGAAGTTTGGGGAGAATACTCATTCTTCTCCTCCAAAACAGGTTCCTTTGGTGCTTCCACCTTGCCCGAATCAGCAACTTCGGGTGGCACAAGTTGTGTACCACTTCTCAATGTAATTGCATTCACACCCTCTTTTGGGTTAATAGGTTAAGAAGGAATTTCCCACTATTTTGTGCCTTCAATTGGTTCAACTCAGTAGCCATAGAACCCATTTGTGTCTGCAACTCCTTGATCGTACTCTTGGTTTCTTGTTGGATATCTTTAAACATAGAAGAAATGCCTTGCATCATTGTTTGAAGCTTTGCATCGATATCGGAACCTTGATTTTGCATTGAGTGTTGTGGTTGCTGAAATTGTTGACGCGGCTGGAATTGTTGTTGTTGAGGTTGAAATCCACCCGAATTGTTGAAAGTAGGTTTTTGAACCGCTCCTTGCTTGTTCGCATAGCTAAAATTGGGGTGATCTCTCCATCCCGGATTGTAAGTATTGGAATAAGGGTCATACCATCTTGGCTGATTTGGAAAAACCGCATTATCTTGCTCATTGACGTCTTCATACCCACGAGAACTTGGTATCACCGCGGATGAAACTTGTTGTAGCATTGCTGTGATGTTTCCCATTTGTTGACGAAGTTCCTCCACCTCGATCACTTCATTGACTCGCCGAAGAAGCACATCCTAACCACGACTCAAGAATTGTTGAGAGTTTGCTGCCATGTTTTCAATCAAATCTCTAGCTTGTGCCACCGTTTTGCTCACTAGTGCACCACCACCCGCTGCGTCGATAAGATTCCTATAACTTGATTGGAGTCCTTCATAGAAGTATTGGATGATCATGGCATCACTAAATTGGTGATGAGGACAGCTTGCCACCAACCTCTTGTATCGTTCCCAATAATCATATAATGATTCTCCGACATTTTGCTTCATTCCGCAAATCTCCTTGCGAATTTGAGTAGCCTTAGATGCAGGAAAATATCTCTCTAGAAAGAGTTTCTTGAGCCCATTCCAAGTTGTAACACTTGTAGTACCAGAATATCGCCACAACGATATTCTCGTGATAAGAACAACGCTTTCACGAGAAGGTCAAATATTCCTATAAGTATAAATGACATTATTCACGAGAGTGTCTTGAGGATTCTTCAGCAACATTTGGCGAGTGTCACTGGGAAGCATCATAATAGATGACGATTGAAGAGACATGTTATGAGAGTATTGTTTCACGAGGATTAAAAAAGTTGGCGAAGATTAATATTGCAAATACCACGATGAGATCGCAGAATATATCCGAAAGAAGGGGAAAACTTAGCTGTCACCCACTATGTAATTTCCTATATAAAGGGTTCAAGTAAGTCCAGATGGGGATGATGTATTTTTTAGAGTTGAGAAAATCTTGAGGAGAGAGAAACTCCAGAAAAGAAAGTCGTAATTCTGAGTTTGAATATTTTCTGTAAACATTTCTGAGATCTAAATAATAAAAGTGTCGTTTAATTCTTCAATCTTCAATTAGTTTCACTTAGATTTCTATAGGATCTTAATAGGGGTGTAGTGTGGGAAATCCTGCTACTACATTCTTCAATCTTCAATTATTATCAGATAATCTTCAATTATCTGATAATAATTCTCCTTGAAGGGGCAACCAGGGGGAAGATAAGGGCGGCACCCTCCATTAGGGAGATGATAAGTGTCTTAAGACGGCAATGTCATGGGGCTCTAAGATCACAATATCATTTAGGCCTGTCATATTGTCGCGTAAATTATACAGAGGCAAAAATCCATAAGAGAAAAAAGTTAAGATGAGGTCAAGGGGTTTTTACATGCAAATGTGAAGACGTCCTGCGATTTCATCGCAAGACGGCAATGTCACGAGGCTTTGTTTTCGCGAGAAAACTTAGGCTTGTCGCAATACAATAAAGAAATACAGATAAGACAAGATCAATGGGTCAATACATGAAAATGTAAAGACGTCCTGCGATCTTGTCGCGGAGAGAATACTATGGCAAAGTAAGACCTTTAAGTAGGAAGGCATGATAAGACCATAAGATCACAAAAATATCAAGGTTTGCGACAATATCGCAGAAATTATGAAATTCGCCAAAATATTCGTTTATTAACTTTCTCATATTGCAGATGACTAATAGAGGCAAGTATGGGAATGAATAGAATGGTAAAGATTATTATTCATCACCATATGAGAAATTTATATGGATATTAAGGCACAGACAATTAGCAGATGCAAACTATATTGACCGAGTTATATTGCAAAAAAGAGGTTGTCCTTTCATTCATACAGATAAGGGGGCAAAGAAATTTACACATTAAATTGAAGAAAGTTGCAGCAAATTGAAGAAACTCGCAATTGATTACATCAAAGAAAGAAGTTATACATATACATTTTTTCACTTATCAACATTGTTATCTTTATCAGATTCGTCTTCTTCACCAGATTTCTCTTCTTCATTATCTTTGTTGGGTTCTTCATCATCGCCAGAATTTGTTTCTTCTTCATTATTCTCTTCTTCACCTTCGTCAAGATCTTCATCAGTATCAGAGACATCAAGATCTTGAACCATTGATGGTATTGCATTTGCAAGATCAGGATACAAAGAATGAGGAATTCCATGATCATCACAAACCTGCCTAGTAGTATTATTACGAGTAATGAGGAGGGATCTGTTAAAATTTGCAGAAGTAATCCCAAATTGAGCTTTTAATCGCGAGTATTTATTGTTGCGAGCAGTAAGATTGTTCGCGAGTTGATGATTAATATCTTCTAGTTCTCTCATCCTTACACGGCATATGTCTTCAGAATTTGCGATAATAAGGCATCGATAAGATAAAAGTTATAAGAAAGAATAATAAAAAGCAAAAGGTTAATAGAGTAGAGTGGTTAACAACCTTCTTTTTCAGAAATCAAGTTCCTAATTAAGGCTGATTGATCAGCATGAAGGCTAACGTCTATACCTAAATTATTCCTAGCATTATCAAGAACCTGTGCTGCCCAAGAAAACTCATCATCGCTAGTAATAAGAAGGCAAGAACGAACTTGAGTTTCTCTTGCAAGAAGATTTTTATTCTCGCAGATAAGCTTATCTCTTTCCCTTTGAACTTCGAGAAGAATTTTGTGGAAGTCTGCTAGAGCTTCGCTGCCATTTCTAATTGCCTGATCCTTCTCATCAACAAGATCACTATTTCTATCTTTTAATCCATTGATTACTTCTTTTGATTCATGATAAATACGTTTAAATTTATTAGATAGTCCTAAATTATGTCTATGTTCAATAGTCAGGAGATTAAACTTGGATCTAAGCTCCTCTACAGAGAGAGATCTAATTTGTTCGTCAGTAAAATTACTTAAGGAGTTATTAAGGCGAGCAAGAAGAGTATTATCATCTATAGGTTCGGGAAAGGTTTGAAGGAACGTAGCTTCGTCAGTTAGACCATAAACATCTGCAAAAATGATTGCTTGGATAAGCTATATAAAAGAAAAATAAAAAATCTAAAAGAAAGAAAAAGTAAATCATACCATAAAGTTGTTTGTTGGCATTGTTAAGATCCAAAATCTTTGTTTATTAACGAAGCTTCGGTTTCCAACAGTTTATTTTTTCTCGCGAAGCTCAGCAATTTCAGCTTCTAGTTTCTCTTTATCTTGGCGAAGGTTAACAGCCTTTTTCTTAAATAAAGCACATTTGTTATCTAAATCAGAAGCAGGAGCAAAAGAAGCTCTCCCAACCTGCAATAGAGTTTTATAAGTGCAAAAAATTTGACGAGAGAAATCTGGCGATTTAAGAAACAATTAAGAAAACATACCAGAATACCAAGTGCATTTAAGAAGCTTGGAGTTAGAGTTCCAGAAAATCCACGAAGAGAATTATTATCAGATAAGATTGGAGCATCGCACACTTTGACGAGCGCTTGAGCTAGCCCATTAAGAGTCTCATCGCCATACTCATTCGCAGTTCCACGAGAAGAATCGCCAAAAATCATGGACAGTTGGGTCATGGAAGAATCATAGGAAGAAGAATTTTTCACAGAAGAAACTCCTCTAATATCGTCAAATTCTTCGATAAATTCATCATTAGATTTATTACTAACGATTGAATCCAATTGGGTATGTTGAGAAGAAGAATGCTGAGTTTTATTCTTCTTCAAAGGAGGCTCGCTGGGTTCTTTATCACGAGGGGCAGAGCATCTTCCTTTACTGGAAACAGTAGATTTTTCTCTACGATTAGTTGAAGGTTTCTCCTTAGGTTTTGGATCTAAAGGTGGTAATTCTTCAATTACCTACAAACACAGATAAAGATAAGAAATAGGGGCAACAATATATTGTTAATTAATAAAGGAATATTTCTTACTTCATTTGTGAAAGATCTAAGAGCTAGAAGAGTGTTGGGTTTCCTATATTTCTGGTAATTAAGTTTCATTTTGGCAACCTGCAAGATAACGGAAAAGTTAGCGAGAGTGTGAAGGAATAAATAATAATAACATAATAAGATGAGAGAATATACATCGGAAGACCTATCAGGCCAATTGAAAGTCCATGGTTCATAGTGAGAGAGATTAGCAGGAAGTTGGAGAGAACCGGATATATAAGGACCTTTAAGGAATAAGGGAAAAATAAACCACTTATCGTCATTAGAATGACGAGGGCCATCATTTGTATTGGTATGAAAATCAATGTCTTGCATAAGAGCATTTTCAGCAGTGACCTTCTTTTTATGCAAACAGACACCCCAACAGGTACTATCCCTTACCATGGGGAGTAACTGGTAATTTCGAAAGAAGTTATCTACAGTATACTTTGCAGGGATAATCGGAATATGTTTATATTTAAGACTTTTATGTTCTTCGGAATATTGGGATCCTTTGCCAGCACCACGAGAGGCATATTCCAATAATAATCTAATACAATCCCCGCCAAGTTGATACACCGCTCGTGAAAATCTCTTATCGAAATTATTTGGTAAAAGAGTGGAAGTTCAGGGTTGTAGAGAGGAAGTGGAAGACCAGCTTCAAGTTGGCCTAACGAAACTATAATTTTTTCACGAGAACCTTGGAAGTTAGAAAATAATTCAAGAGAAAGAACAGATTTGGGACTTTGATCTGGAATTAAAGATAAGTCAAATCCTTGATTTTTAAGTTTTTCTTGCATCAAATTGAAAGCAATAAGATTTTTAGCACCAGCAACAACCATTTTGAGAGAATGGGAATGAAAGGAGATTGAAAAAATGGCGAAAGATAGTAGATGCGTGATTTGCGGGAAAGCAATGAAATTTGCAGAGAAGAAGAAGGAAAGAGAATAAGAAGAAATAAAAAGAGAAGAATGAGAGAAGGTATTTATAGCAGAAGAAGTTTCTCGAGAAAATAAATATAGTTAATACAATGAAAGGACGTGAATGGTCAAAATTGTGATTAAAGATGACGTGTCGAAAAATATATGGATGATAAAATTATATGAGGACAGCTGGTGAAAGGTTTAGAGACGTGTCAGAATAAAGATAGAGGTGAAAAGATAGGAGATTACGGCAATTTATTCTCACGATCTTCTCTTCTTCGCAGAAAAGACATGAGAAGAGGCAAGATGTAGTACCAGAATATCGCCACAACGATATTCTCGTGATAAGAACAACGCTTTCACGAGAAGGTCAAATATTCCTATAAGTATAAATGACATTATTCACGAGAGTGTCGTGAGGATTCTTCAGCAACATTTGGCGAGTGTCACGGGAAAGCATCATAATAGCTGACGATTGAAGAGACATGTTATGAGAGTGTTGTTTCACGAGGATTACAAAAGTTGGCGAAGATTAATATTGCAAATACCACGATGAGATCGCAGAATATATCCGAAAGAAGGGGAAAACTTAGCTGTCACCCACTATGTAATTTCCTATATAAAGGGTTCAAGTAAGTCCAGATGGGGATGATGTATTTTTTAGAGTTGAGAAAATCTTGAGGAGAGAGAAACTCCAGAAAAGAAAGTTGTAATTCTGAGTTTGAATATTTTCTGTAAACATTTCTGAGATCTAAATAATAAAAGTGTCGTTTAATTCTTCAATCTTCAATTTGTTTCACTTAGATTTCTATAGGATCTTAATAGGGGTGTAGTGTGGGAAATCCTGCTACTACAACACTCCCGGAAGGCAAGTAGTATAACCAATCCTTAGCATTACCTTCCAATGGGAATCAAAAAACCTTCAACATAGCACCATCCGCCTCCATATTTGCTGGGAGCATAGCCATGACAATGGTGTGGAAATCCATAAGATGCTTGTTTGGATCTTCATTCACCAAGCCATGGAACTTTGGTAATTCTCTAAGAAGTCCCGGCTTGATTTCAAAAGTGGAGTCGGTTTGAATGCAACCCTGCTGTATATCCAACTTGTGAGAAGCTAAGTCTTTAAGTGAACGATTTGCAGGGTCACCCATTGCTTCTTCTCCTTCTCCTTCTTCTTCAAGAGGAATATCGTGTTCTACTTCCTCTCCTTCTTGCCGAAGAGCTTCGTGTTCTACTTCCAAGTCATGTTCTTCTGTTGTGCCTTGCCTTGGTTGGAGTATTGTTCCTTTTCGAGTAGCTATCCCGCACCTTGGATAATTCCAATCTTTAGAAGCCAGAGATTAGGTACCTGAAAAACAATTCTCGCAAACAAGTGAGAAACAAGACAAGAAACGAAACACAAGTATGCAAGAAGAAAAATAATAAAAAGAAACTAAAAAAACTAGATAACAAGCCGAATGCCTCCCCGGCAACGGCGCCAAAATTTGAGCGGTTTTCAGCCGACACAAATATAATTTCACTTCCTCACTTTACTAATTATGAATATAGTATTCGATAAGAAAGAGTTCGTATCCACAGAGAGGCGATTGTTGTTATGCAATTTTCAGATTCTTAAGTAACCAAATAACCCAAGTTGTGTTTTTGTGTTTATCAAAGTAGTAATACTAAATAAAGCAAAGTAAATAGTTGGAATAATCAATAAGGAGAAGATATTGGTTAAGGGATAGTATCGTTCATAAACATGTATTTTTCATCTATGATTAGAATTGGTATTTAATCTCTCAATTATCAAAAGTCCTAGGATATCTTGATCGCAAGAGTATCCCGTTTATTTCCTGATTTTATCACAAACAACATTAAAAGATGCTACCGTGAAATCTTCTTAAAAAGCAACCTAAAGTGTAAAAGCACAATTAGATTTAACTCCCTAAGAGCAATAAGTTCTATGAAATAAGACTAATCGATGCAAACAAACGTGTAAAAGCACTAATTCGTTTTAACAAAGGTTATGATTCATATGCGATTAAAAAGATGTATCACTACAAGTATTAACCACAAGTTGCTACTAGAAATCAGGGACAAACAACTTTTACGTATTGAAAACCCTAATATAGCTTTAGATATGAAAACAAATCCAATTGATTCCGGACTCAACCAAACTAGTATTCAAATCATATGATAATATAACTAATGAATCAAAAACGATAAAATCGAGACAAAACTAAATCATAGAATCAAATAACATGCTTGAAGAAATCAACTTTTATCCCATAACCAATTATTGTATTTAGCTACTCATATTCATGGAGTTCATCATCATAATATTCAAAGAAAGAAGATGAAACAAAGAAGAATAACTAACCCTAGAAAACAGTTTTTTTTTTTTTAAACCCTAAGGAGAATAATAATAATAATTGTGTAGAAAACTTCCTTTTTATAGCTTTTTCTCCTTCCAAAAATAGGTTTTGTCTTCAAAGTCCGTTAGATAGAAGTACACCAAGCCCACAAAAGAGAGAAACCCGTGTAGAAATTCTGTCCCAAAATTGGTTGCCGGAAAACTGGGTTTTTGGCCGGAATCTGGCACCGGAAAGTCGTTGTCGGTCGCCTGAAAAGTTATTGCCGTCGAAGGAATATTCCGTCAGATTCCGTTATCTTTGACTGTTGACTAACGGTCTTCAACAGTTGACCGCGTCAAGAAAACCGAGTCAGAACCGAGTTAGCTAGCTAACTCGGCTGACTATGCCACTGCACATACCAGAACTGTTCACGGCCAAGATGGCCGTGCCTTCTCTGCCACCCAGCCATTATGGATGTTCACTGAAACTGCCAACTTCCCTGCTACAGCTGCACCAACAGCTCTTCAGCACAGCTCAGATTCTGAGTTCACCAAGTCAGCTCCACCAATAATTCTATGCATTGACACTTCAATGCCATCACCAAAACCACCTGCCAGGACACATCACCAACACATTTGCAGCTCACCAATAATCTGTAGCTTGTTGCAATACATCTCCATGGCAGCAACTGTACTATCCCCTAAATATGCTCCATTTTCTTATAGCTATTATCATTCACACTCACCAACTGAAACTCATCTCACAAATCCGCTTTGAGCTCATCCTGCACCTGCAATTCCGTTTCAACCACCAGTCCATTGCTCATGTCGCCAACATCATCACTATGAGCCTCCAACCATATCATAACCACCAAACCCTTGCACTGCACCTTTGCCCGACCTACCATTCATTAGCGAGTATCACAAAGCACAACACCTCTTCGCCTTGAATTGTGCTCCGCAAATTCCATCCCTGCAAAAACTGCAACAGCCTCGATTTCCCTGTACCTGCGATACCACATCTCCCATTTCTCGGTCCCGAAAACCACCAGCTTCAGTTCCTTCTCTGACTACATTGCCACCTTGTCCTTGCTACGCCACTTCTGCTCCTCTCGACTGCAGCTGCATCATTTGCTCAGTTCTTTATGTAACACGACTACAACTTCCATTCTATAGCTTCCTTTTTGCTTAGCCATTCCACGATTAAGAACACCAACTCCACCCGATTCAAGCAACACCAACTTCATGGCACACAGCTCCAGCCCTTCAAATGAAGTCACCACCATTACAAATCACCACCCAGATCTGCATTCTCACTCCTTTGGCAGCAACTACCTTCACTTTCAAACCACCGGTGGTTGCATAATAACATTATCTTTAGAACTCCACAATACCCATCCCGCCAGTGAGAACAAACCCTTACCAAATCTAAGCTCTTCTATCTCTCGTTGTTACAATTTGTATTATGATAACCTATCAAACTGCAGCTGTAACCAACTCTCCACCAACAACCATTCTCAACTGCACTTCTTATCCTGACCTTGCTTCTAGCAGCAATTCATGCCATTCATTCTCAAATACAATTCTGGGTAGAACCCATCTGTAATTCATCTCATAAACACCACAGATCATCACCAGAACCCAATTCAACTTCATTCACACACCCAGTGAGCATCATCAACAATTCAAAACCCTAAAAGCACCAACCTGCAATTTCCTATATTCAACCACCATTAATCCTTCCTCCTGAACTGAACCCATCACAATTTTGGAAACCACAATCACCATATACATATCCAAATGCAACCCAGCTCAAATTCCACCTCTTTACTTCATTATAGGGCTTCAATTTCTGTCAGTCTTACTTCCTTCTCCTGATTCCTTTGAGTTTCTACGCAGCCATCCCGTCTGGTCACAACATCATTAGATTCCACTAGAGCAGAAACCCTAATTCCCAAATTCTCTCACCCCTCAAATGAGAAAATTGTTTCTCTCGAAATAGGGTTGTAAGAATGATTGGGGGATTTACACACCCAACTGTTGAACCACCCATGATGACATCCCTTAGCCTCATCTATCTTTTGTTTAGCACTCCTCCAAAGAGTCGTCCCTCAACCTTTGGTTTGACTCCGAATAGTGTTCGCCTAGGAAATGACATCTTTGCCCCTTTACGCTCCAAATGAATGCTTTTCCCCAGCTGCAGCCGCCTCTTGCATCTCAAGTCCACTTCTTCTCTTCAATATCTTAACATCATTAAATCCGCCATGCTTTTCAGACATAATTTGCATCACTAAAGCTGGCATACTTTTCAGACAGAGATGAAGAAATAAAAGCAAATAATGAGAACAATCTTCCTCCAACGCTTTTGCCATGTTTCCTCTTCTTTTGATCCAAATGACTCCAAAGTACCTAAATACTCAAAAACAAAATATAAGATACATAATTTACAAGAAAACTAGCAGAGAAAGCATAAACAATAGATAGATAATAAGGTGTTTTAGACACCTATCACCCGTGCCATCAGCGGGGGGGGGTCGGGTACGGGTTGGATTTGCGGGTAGGGTCGGGTTTGTGCAGCCATAACCCCAACGACTCTAAACACCCAAAATATGTCATACTCGATATCTGGAAACACTCAAGGGTTGTCATGGTAATTTCCCTAAACCCTAAAGACTCTAAGTGCTGAAATTGACCCTTCTCTGCTCGAAAATATCTGAGAATCGTCATGGTGTAAAATTGGGTCGTCACTGTCTTCTTCCTTGTATTTTTTAGCATATCGTTTTGGCCATAACTTTTTTGTCCGAACTTAGAATGACCTCATTCTTCAGCCATTCTCTTCGTAATTGAATTATCTTCAAGATGTTATTAAGATTTATTGGATTTGAATGAGTTGAGTTTGGTCTTTGGCCTTTCTTCATCAATAACACTTCACTTCTTTGTTCCTTTAAGCGCTTTGTAGCTCCTTTTCGAATGATTCACATGTTATGACACATAAACTCAAAAGTAATAACAAGTAATATGAAAGAATTATAGCTCAAAAAAGTATGGAATTGACATTCTAAGAATTTAAATTAAGCACTTGTCAGAAGTCTAAAGTTCAACTACACATTCTATCCTAATCCGAGACATAGCTATAAGTAGACTAGAAATAAAGACTTATAGTTTTGTCAACTAAACTTGACAAACAAGCTGAAGATAGAAACGCTTGCAAGTTCGACCGAGCAGTTCTCTAGCAATCTTCCCCTTTTTCAATTTTAGTGACAAAACTATCAATACATATGGATTACAAAATAAATAAACGTTGTAGCTTCTCATCCAAATTATTGATTCCCTTGGTTCTTCAACATTACTCGAAATCTTCATCACATCCAAGTACTCTAGTGATTCTGAATTTGTTCAACTCAGTATCATAGTTGTTGAAGATCCGTAGCCATAACAATAAGAATAGTATTATTACACATCATCAAAGTTCAATTGTATCACAACTTTGACAATAATACTATGGTGATATGTATCACTCCCCCTTAGTCAATACTCCATCTCACATGAAAACCACTCCCTCTTACATAATGATCCGTAAACCATATGTATTTTTAGTATGAACTACACAATAATTCTCCCCCTTTTTGTCAATATAAATTGGCAAAGGTACGAAAACTAGCGGGATCATAATGAAATTCTCATAAAGATACTTCATGACTAAAAGAAAACATATCAACTTTGTTTCGATGATTTCACATAGTCGAAACTTAGTGTATTCATCAAGGAGTTTATAAAGATACAAGAAAACTCCTATAATATTCCACAACCGCACTCCCCACAAAGATTTGGAAATTAAGCACAAGTTCGATTAAGAACTCTCCCCTATAAAATGTCATTCCCGAAAGGAACAACAAGAGCGACCTTACTTTCACAAGAAAAGAAGGATATTTTTGGACATTAAAAAATTACATGAAACATGAATTTGTATCCACAAAAACTCAATTAAATTAATCATAAGAGAACCCATGATTAATTTAATAAGAAATTCTCAACATAAGAAAACTTACAGAGCCGTACAGTACTTTCACATAGAAGTGGATCAGGGAAAGATCAATATACAGAATATTCAAATATTCATTATATTTTTCATCAATATTTGCATAATGATACCATAGACTTAATCTTTGTTATCAAAAGTTCATTCTATTTTCCATTAATATTTGCATAATGACATAATAGACTTAACTTTTGACATATATTTAGCCAAACTTCTTATGGATTTAACACATTTAGCAGTTTAATTGAAAGATAAAACATTCAATGCTAAAATACCATTAAACCATTAAATTTATTACAACCATTGAACATAATAGCTTTAATGAGTTCAACAGAAAAGACGTAAGAAAAAGTCTGAAATTGACATAACAAAATGAAAAAAAGAACACTAATCCATATTGCGATAATAATCCTCAGCAATCTTAGATATTGGTTCAGCGAAGTTTGGATGAACTGTCACAGCATAAGGCAATTGTCTCTCTAAGCACTCATTCCTTTGTAGAAGAAGAGAAACTTCACGATTGGTAGGTTTCTTCATCTTGTTAATGTTTGTCTGGCTCAAGGGAGATGGAGTATCGACACAAGTTCCACACTGAGCAACATGAAATTGACTAAAAATTCGACTGATGAGGTAAGGAAAACTAGGGTTTTTCTTCTGTGAGACCATATGTATCATTTGACGAACAATTAATCTACAGAAATCAACCTCTTCACCAGAAACAAAATGGTAAACCAACTCAGCCAGAGTTCTGCTCCAAAGATTTTTGTTGAGCGTACTGGGAATTAAGTTAGCCACCACCAACTTACCAAAAATCTTCAAATAAAAGCTTATATTTTCCACCGGCAGTTTTCTTTCTGTCCGTGGCACATTCTTTCCTTAAAGAAGTTCAGACAACTGATTCTTATTTGGTCTTCGACCTTCTAGTTGAGGAACAACAAATGAATAATGGAGAGGCAAGTTTAATAACTCATCAATAACACTACGGTTAACCTCAACCATTGTTCCTTTGACCATAGTCTTAAAACATCAGTTGGTATTGTTGGGTGTATGCATGTTAGCTTAAATTTTACAAGTCATTCCAGGATATGATTCCCCCAATCCTTTATGAATATCACCCCACTCAAACTGGTTCATGAACAAGTGAAAATCCAGTTCTTGAACAAACCGATCATATGCCATTTCCATGACAAAATAACAGTTATAAAGTTTATTGTATTTGTCCCTGGCAGAAATGTTGATAAAACTAATTCGACGGCTAGCATCAAAATAAGGTTATTGAACGTCTACACCAATATCATCATCACTACCAACCACCCTCCTACTTGAACTAGCATTAGTACCCGAACTCTGAACACAATTCAATATGTTCCTAGATGCCATTTATGAAAACAAAACTCAAAAGGATGAAAAACTTACTTGGTACATGAACTATTGATAATGGTGAAGTTCAGGATCAGGAACGGAAGGAGAAACAAATAAAAACCCGTGAAGTAAAAAATTAATTGCGAACCCAATAGTACCAAGAATGCTCAAGGGGGTGAGAATTAAGGCTTTGGAGATTAAGAGTTTGCGAACTCTTGAGTTATTTCTTTTTTGTTCTCGAACTGTTGAAAACAAGGGTGAAAAGAACAAGAAGCGCTCCTTCTCTTTTTATGTGCGGGTGTAACAGAAACTAAACCGTCTCTGAACGTTTCAGAACCCGGTTTCGCCATGTAATAGATACGCAAACATGGTACATGAACCGTTTGTGCGACAAGGGCTCGTTTGTTTTACGAAAACAAAACAGAAAATTGGATCAAAGATCAACAACTCTTTAACGAGCAACTCATTGTGATCACAAGTGAAAAACTGCCTTAAACACCATGGCACCAAGAGAGAGTTTCATTCCAACAACTCTTACATCTTACAGTATTGAGAGAAACACAAGGGACTGTTTTTACAAGTTTTTTAAAGAACTTAAAAGGAGCACAAGATAATTTGTGTTCCCGAGTTCTTCGTTTACAACTTATAACTGATAGATATGTAAAATACCTAATTTTATATCTAGTACTTATGATTTCTTTGTGAGTTTTCATGTAAATTATGTATCTTATGTGTGAGTTTGAGTTTATTAGGTGCTTTGGAGTCATATGGAGCAAAAGGAGAAGAAATCACTCATTTAGAGCGAAAAAGGCAAAAATTCCAATTCACATGTGATATTCGGAGCGGGCTAGGGGGTGCAAGAGGAGTTATGCAGGAAATTATTCAGTCAGTCTCCTAAAACTAACAGTTGAACAGAGAATTACACTGTCGGTTATCTGGAACCGACAGGCTTAACAATCAGATGGCCCTTATCTACTGTACAGGGGTGGCTATATCCACTAGTCTCTTCCTACATAAGACCTGAAATTCAGAGTATATTTTATCGTTAGTTTCACCTGAGATGAATGGAAGAGGTGAGAAAACGGCTGCTGTTATTACCGAGAGAGATCGAGAAGCAGAACAAAGAGAGAGTTGAATTAAATTGAGAAGATGAATCTGTTGAGGGATGGTTGTGGTTTTGTTCCTGTGGATTGAAGCATCAGAGAGGATAAAAGTTAGGGTTTTGAGTTGAATCAAAGATGGTGATTGAATTGGGTATTACCAAAATTGAAATGACGATGGAAGCAGTGATGATGCTGTTGAGTTGTGTTGGTTTCTGAAGCTGAATGAGAGAATATTGTGGTGGTGGTGACTTTGAGTTACAACCTAAGCTTAATGGGTTCTGATAGATTTGCTGGTGTTGTGCACAAGTGCAGGTGATGCTGCAATGAAGCAGTAAATGTTGTTGTAGAATGGATTGAGCTCAGATTGCAGACAAGGAAGACCAGGAATGGTTTTGAGCAACAGAGAGAAGGAAGCTGGGTGCTAATTTGGAATCAAATGGGGACGTATTTGGTACCAAGAAGAATGGAAATTGTGGTTGTTACTGGTTCTGGTGGGTTATGCTGCATAAATGGTGATGCTCAAGGGTTGAACTCGATTTGCAGTGATGTTTGTATTGTGAAATTAGGGATTGAGAAACGAAATTGAGGAGGTGAAGTCAAAGTTCGCAATGGATACCAGGGGTTCTTGAAGTGGATAAATCAGGAATTAGATGAGTGTTTACAGGGGGTTAAGAGCTGGTGGTGATAGCTGAAATGGAGGAGGTGCAGCTAAGAAGAAATTGGTGATTTGAAATGGCTGCAAAATGATCGAAGCTGGTGATTTTGTTGGTTATTGTAAGCAGGTGCTGCGAAAAATGGAATTGTTAGAGTTCGAAGCAACATTAAGAATTTTGGTTATTTGGCTGTGAATTGTTGGGAAATTGCAGGTTAAGGGTGTTTGCCGAGAAGAATGAAGGTGCTATAGAATCATGGGTTCGGCTGGTTGCAGCTGCGGTTCGCTGTTGGCGCAGCCATGAACAAGATGCAAATGGGTCTGTGTATACTGAGCTGAGTATGTGGCTTGTGCTGGTGAACTGCAGGTGATGGATTGTGTGAGATTGCAGCAAGGAATGCAGTTGAAGCTGCAGAGATAGTGGACTAGAGCTGTTACAGTTGGAGTGTGCTGTTTTGCAGAGTGTGAGCTTAGATGGAGAAGAAAATGGAAGTTGCAGCTGACTATGGAGGATGGTGATGAAGCTGATGATGTTGGATTCAAAAGTAGGAAGCTGTGAGGTTATGGAATGAATTAAGGTTGTTATTGTCGTCAAGTGCTTTCCAGATTTGATTGACAGACTCAGTTGTCTTTGTTAAATACATACTACAGATAGATTTGTGCAATGATCCTGAAGCTACGGTATTAGAAATGAGTAAATGGATAAGCTTTGTTGGGATGGCAGAGATCGAGTTGGCTGTCAGCGAGTTCAACGGAGAATGAGGGTCTGGTGGCATTGAGGCAGAGAGGAGAAACGAAGGAGATTGGTGGTGTTGGTAATAGTTCGCAGTGGTAGGAATTGAGAAAGGCATGAATCTGAAAAGATGAAGTTAAGGTTTGCTGGAGTTGAGGTGAATCAGAGCTGGTGATTATCATGGCTGAATAATTGCAGTTGGCTTACAGCCAACAAGGAAGTGGTTTTACTATTGCAAGATCAGGTACAGTGGCTGTGTTACAGGTTGAATGAGCTGAAATGAATTCAAATCAGTGATGCCGGGGAATGGTTGCTTTTGCAAGGAATTGGAAGATAGATGTATGCTAGGTTGTTACAGGGAAGACTTTGAAATGGATGAATCGGCCGGAAATGACCAGAAACAATCAAAATTCGGAAGAAATCGGTTTTGGATGAGTTGACTCAGTGTGTTATCCCGTGTTGACAGAGAAGGCTTGAACCAGTATTGAATGGGCTATGGATGCTAATGGGATGGAATGTGGACATGCCTTGGAAACCTACTTGCACAACAGGAGAAGAAATATAAGCTCTCTCTATTCTAATATTTGGAGAATCTTTATCTTCTACTTTTGTTTTCGAGGGTTTACAACATGATAGATTTTCTCTTTATTCTTGTTATGAACTCCTATGCCATGAGTACGTAACTTTATTATTGGTTATGGATTAGTTTGATTTCACATAATATGATTCCTTGTGTAATATATTAGTTTTGTCTCAATATTATCGTTTATGTTTCACCATTAATATTGTTATATGATTTGAATGCTTGATTGGTCGAGTCTAGAATCAATTGAGTTTGTTTTCATATATATTGCTAGATTAGGGTTATTATACGCAAAAGTGATAATTCCTAATTTCAAGTAGCATAAATATGATTATAATTTGTAGTGATATATTCTTATGATCATATATGAACCATAACCTTTATTAAATAGGATTAGTGCTTTCACACGTTCGATTGCTTTGATTGGCCTGATTTCATAGAACTTAATGCATCTAGGGAATTAAACTTGATTAGTGCTTTTACACGTTAGGTTGTTCTTTTAGATAGAATTCATATTCGCATCTTTTAATGTGTTTGTTGATGACAAGAGAAAATTAGAGGGATACTGGCCATAGATAAAAGAGAGATTAAATATCAATTCTAGTTATTATGACAAGAACATGTTAGTGAATGAAAACGAAATCCTTAACCAATACTTTCACATATTTGAATTGCTTGCTTTATTTCCTTATTTTTCTATTATTTTATTTTAGTATATAAAAATCAGAAAACCCTTCATTGTTTTATATAGGAAACCGAAACAACTTGACAACCTAGTCCTCTCTGTGGGAACAATCCTTTCTTTCCCTTGCTATATTTTATATTTTGAGTAGTGAGAAAGTAAATTTATTTTTGACGCATACGACGGCGATCAATAACACATAGTCTTTGCAGATAATGTTCAGTACTTCACATGGAAACTCTTTTGATAAAAAAAGACATCCTGACTTTCTCACAAAATGAGGCATTACCATTATCTTGAGAAGGTGTATCAGGGTTTGACTGATGAACAAAGTCAAATTCAGAGATGAAATTAACTGATGAATGGGGTTTAAATACTTCTTATATTATATCCAATTTGTCTGAGATACAGGAAGGAGACAGATTATCCTTACCGATAAGAAGATCAATATCAACCTAATTATTCATGATAACATGATTTAGCTTATTCAGAGATTCTTGCTCTCTATGGAGGTATAATTCAACATCAAGAGATAAGTTCTCAAGTTTCTTTCCAAGCCCTGAAAACACTTCAAGGAATTTTAAACCCGGTGGAGGCTTAGATAGAATTTCTTCTACAGATTTTATTAAATTAGTCATGGAAGAGAATTCTAAAATCCCTAGATACGGTGGTGCGTTTACTGAGATAACACAACTGTCCATATAGTTAAATTACTACAAAAAAATACTTATGAGGTCTTAAACGTGTTTGCCTGCTCTGATACCAATTGAAAAAGCGTGGGTCTAACAACCACACTTAATATTTTGTTTCGGCAGTCTATATGGACTAACTCCAATATACTTTCAAGAGAATCAACTAAACAGTCAGACTCAATCAAGGAAAATACTTCCAAGAGTTATATCTCTATTTCTCAATGTAATCAGCAAATCAAACAGATAGAAATCCGCGATCCTGATTATTATGAGAAACAACTTGAAGGGTACCAAAAACCAATGTTCAAGTGGCCATCAATTTATATCAACAACCAAAGGTTAGATTATCTAATTTATTGAACTACGCACGACCTGTGATATTTCAATTATATAAAAATATAATGCGGAAAAGAAATAATATAGACACTAGAAATTTTGCTAACGAGGAAACATCAAATGCAGAAAAACCCAGGGACCTAGTCCAGATTTGAACACCACATTGTATTAAGCCGCTACAGACTCTATCCTACAACAAGTTAACTTCAGACTGGGATGTAGTTGAGCCCTAACCAATCTCACATTAATCAAGGTACAATCATGTTCCTTATGCCTATAAATCCCAACAAGACTCTACGTACTTGATTCCCTTAGCTAATCTCACCCACAATTAAGAGTTGATACGACCCAAAGTCAAAGACTTGATAGACAAATCTGTCTCACACTAAAAAGTCTATTGAATATATAAATTTGTCTCCCATAGAAATACCTACGAGTTTTTGCTCTGTTTTTTGGTAAATCAAGGTGAACAAGAACCAATTGATACACCAGACTTATATTACCGAAGAACAACCTAGTAATATCAATCACCTCACAATAATCTTAATCGTATGGTAGCGAAATAAGATATTGTGGATTTACAAACGATGAGACGAAAATATTTGTGACTACTTTTTGTCTTGCCTATCGTAGATTAAATCTCGAGCAAATCTTAGAGAAGATAGTACTCAATATGATAGAACAAAGCAAGATGAGAACACACAACTACATAGAAAATTGGCTGGTCTGGCTTCAGAATCCCAATGAAGTCTTTAAGTCGTTAACGTATAATGGTTTTAGAAAAACCTAGATGACTTGATAGGAGCCTAAAATACATCTTTTGAATATCATTTTCTTATGCTTTTCTTTATTATTTCTCTTGTATTATTTGTATATTATGCTTTATTTGCATTTTGCAGGTACTTTGGAGTCGTGCGATAAAAAAAGATGCAAAAGGGAGCTTAATTCATCGCTTAGAGTCATTGGGCATTGGCAGAGCTGAAGTGGAGAAACACCATGGCTTTAAGGTGTCAAAACAGATGGTACTCTATGATTTCAGCTGGGACTGATAAATACAGACAGGCACTCGTTAAGGGCCACCATTTCAACTTTAACTTATACAGGGAAATCTAGGTTGGAATTCAAATCAACTCATGGCCAAAGTTTGTTCATCACTGCACTAGTCTCTCTTTCTCTCGTGGTTGCACCAAGACCTGCCGCTGTGCCATCTCATGTAAGTACTTGCCATAGGTTAATTGGGTGTGAATAAAGGAAGCAATTTGCTGGGTTTTGGTACAAGATGGAAACGCAGGGAAGGAATTTTGGTTTATGGATGAATGGTTGGAGACAAAGAAGAGATTCGATTCTGTCACTAGGCTTGAATGAATGGGTTTTGTGTAAAATGGGTGATTGTAAGCAGGTAAGGAGTAGATATGTGATCTCAAATATGCAACCAGTTCATATACTCTACCAGTTCTTTAGACACACAAGAAGTATTTGATAAAAGTCGTGAGCCAATTCTGCTGCTAAAAGTCATCTGATTCAGCTGCCGAGCAAGGTACAGGTCAGTTGCTGCTGGTATTGTTACGGGCAGTGATAAAGAATGGAGCTGGTTGATGTTCATGGAATGATGAATGGCAGATCAAGAAGTAACAGGAGATGGGTCTGGTTGTGTAGTTGAGATGAAAGGAGTTGGTTAATGCACTGGCTAGCTTGAGGTAATTGTGGAGCTACAGAGAATCTGGTGGAGCTGTGAAGTGGTGGATACTGCTGGGATTGAGAGCTGGTAGTAGTGCAGGACCTAAGAACCAACTGTTGCTGTAATTGCTTATGGTCTTGATAAGAACGCGTCAAGTACTGGGGACAAGAATGTCCTAGTTTTCGATCTTGGTAGTAATTGTGACTATGGAGTGTGTGCTGTTGATGTCAAGAACAAGAAGGTGTTGGTGGATTTGAGATGCTGCAGTTGCAGGTGAGATTTGAGCAAAGTAGATGGACTCTGAAGCAATTAAGAATGAAATTTGGCTATGGTTTGAGCTTGAGTAAGTTGGGAAGATTGCAAAGATTGAGTTGAAGGCTGGAATGAAGTGTAGCTTGCAGCTCAGATAGAGAGAGAGCAAGGCAGCTGCAGTTGATTGGAGAAGAGATGAATTGAACAAGCTTTATGTGATGGGGAGCTGAACTGCAGTCGAAAGAGGTGATGCTAACAACAAGAAGCAGCTAAGTGAAGGGTTGAATTCAGACTTGTAGTTGACGCAGTGGTATGCCGTTGAAGAAGAGGGTAGTAGGATGGTTTCTGGGAATCTCAAAGTGTTGCAGGTGAGTTGACAAGCTTCTTGTGGAGTTGTCGTGGCAGTGGACTGGGTACCTAAATTGTATGACACAGAAATGGAGATGGATATTCTGGGTTGTGTGTACAATGCTTGTGGTGTTTTGTTGCCATGGAACTGAAATAAGGGACAATGAAGGAGGCTGAAATGATAATGAGGCTTGCAGGTGCAGCGGCAGTGCAAAACTCAAGGGAGATGCTATAGAATGGAACAGTGAGCACAAAGAGACGAGCTATTGTGCTGTTTATATGGAACTCAACTTATGGAGCTTGTGATGGAAGTGGGTTCTGTGAGTGTATGATGTAAATCAGGTGCAGATGTAGCAGGAATCAAGCTGCAGTTTCATGGAGATGGTGGTGGCTGGTGCAGTTCAGAAACAAAGTGGCAATAATCTTGCAGCTGCATTCGCAGAAATAGTGTGAAAACAGAGTAAAAATGGCTCGCCGGTGAGCATAGCCCGATACGTCGGATTGCGGAAGTTAAAGCGTGAATCATAATATTTCACTGAATCATGAAAGGGGTATGATTCGAATGGAAGAGTTGGCGGCCGGATATGTGAGCTAGGAGTCGCGCTTTTGGGTGCGTTTTCGCAAGAACAAGGAATTGGTTTAGGTGGTATTTTGTGAATGTTTGAATTGCTGAGAAATGGAGTTGAGCTTCTGGGAGTGTGCACTTGCCTGGTGAAGTCTTTCAATGCTGCGACTGATCGGAGATTCCGGCGATGACGTCAGTGATTCCGACGGCCAGTTTTGGACCCGAATTTTCCAGAGACTTATTTTCACTCGTGGGCTTGGTGGATGAATTTGAGACGGGTTTTGAGAAGACTTGACCTACTTTTGGGTATCCTTTTGGGAGAGGCATATAAATAGAACTTTTTCTCTAAACCTAGATATCTTTTACATCATCATATCCTCTTCTACTACTTTGTTCTATGGTTTAGAAACATGTTAGGGTTTCTTCTTCTTGTTGTTATGAACTCCATGAACATGAGCTAGAGTTTTATTATTGGTTATGGAATAATTGGATTTCACATAATATGATTCTTTGATTCAATATATTAGTTTTGTCTCGTATTTATCGTTTACGATTCTCTGAAAATATAGTTACATGAATTGAATGCTTGTTTGATCGAGTCGCGAATCGGTTGAGTTTGTGTTCATCTCTATTGCTAGATTAGGGTTTGTTATACGTAAAAGTGATAGATTCCTGATTGCAAGTAGCATAAATATGATTATAGTTTGTAGTGATATATTATTATGATCATATGTAAATCGTAACCTTTGTTAAATTGAATTAGTGCGCTTTCCACGTTCGATTTCTTTGATTGGCCTGATTTCATAGAACTTAATGCATCTAGGGAATTAAACTTGATTAGTGCTTTTACACGTTAGGTTTTTCTTTAAGATAGAATTCATATTCGCATCTTTTAATGTGTTTGTTGATGACAAAAGGAGATTAGTGGGATATTCTTGCGATCAAGATATTTTAGGGCTTTTGATAAAAGTTGAGATTAAAATATCAATTCTAATTATTGTGAAGAAAACATATTTGTGAATGAAGATGAATCCTTAACCAATATTCTCACTACCTTAATTTGCGTGTTACTTTTTATTATTTTGCTTTTATTTTACTTTAGTATATAAAAATCAGAAAAATACCCGGTGTTTTATTTAGGAAACCGAAACAACTTGACAACCTAGACCTCTCTGTGGGATCGATCCTTTCTTGCCCTTGCTATATTTTATATTTTGAGTAGTAAGAAAGTGTAATTATTTTTGACGCATACGACAACAATCAAATTTTGGCGCCGTTGCCGGGGAGGCAACAATTGTCACTTGTTTTTGGTTTCTTATTTTTGTTTTGTTTTTGTTTTTAGTCTTATTTTTGTTTTCCTTATTTTCTGGTTTTTAACCTTGGTTTGAGAATCGTATTTCAGGTACCTATTCTATGGAAGGAGCATATTGGAGCAATGGATATGATTTTCAACCTCCTCAACACTATGACAATTACCCACCATCTATGGGATGAAATCAAAACCAATTTATTGGCTATGATGCATATCCTAGAGAACCTTATGGTGATTTTCATACATACCAACAACAACCTTGTAGTGGGTATGTAAGTCAAGCACCTAGGTGGGATTATTCTACTTCTAATTGGCTTTATTCGAGTTGTATGCAGATTATGCATGGATTGCAAGATATGCAACAAAGGCTAGACCAACTTGAACGTAATAGAGAGAACGTCGCACAAACCAATTTCTGGAATATGCCTTCTTACCCGACTCCGGATCGTAGTTATGATCATTCACCCATTCAAAGGAAGAGTCATGGGAAAGAGAACATATTGTAGCTAATGGTGGTAAGCGTGTGAACGTCAAGAAACTTGCGCAGAAATTATACAAGTTGGAAGACGATGGATATTCGGAAGAGCTTGTCGATGAAATTAGTAGGACCATTCATATGGAAATTAAACGACGTCGTGATAAAGGTTGGGAAACCGACAACGATTCTGATTATGGTGAGTCTGAAGATGAAGACGATGATGATTGTGTTAAAAAGGACCAACCTTAGGAGATATTTGATGACGTTAGTGTAGTTGACTCAACTCTTGATCTTTATAATGATCAAGCACCTATTCAAAAGGTACATCAGGATGATGAAACTAATGTTTTTCAAAATTTTGCAACATGGTTTGAGTCTAATGAAGAGGAGTATGTTGAGAATGTGACCGTTATGACCAATATTATGGAAGACCCAATTGAACTTTTGAATGTTTGTAATGATGATGTTGATGTCGAGACTTTGGTTAAGGCAGAAACGGACGAAGAATGGTTGTAAGGTTTGATAGAGGACCATGATATACAAGAGGTGAATAGTTCACTTGAATTTTTCAAGGATGAAGAGGATTCCATGCTACAAGAGATTGTGCGAGGTTTGTCTAACCCTTTGCATATTATTTCTTCTCCTTTACCTCTTATTGGTTTGAATATATGTGCTTTGAGAACATTGTTGAATGATTTTGTTTCTCGATTTCCTCCATTAGCGAAACTTGATTCTCATACTATGCAGGTTTTGGAACAAAAAACCGTGGAAGTACCCGACTCCTATATTCTTTATGCACTTCCAAGTGTGGATAAGAATAAGTGTGGGGGAAACTTTTATCGGTTAATAGCTTTATTTATGTTTTATATTACTAATATTTGTGTGAAGCTAGTATTTACAAAACAGGTGCTATGGGTGGATCCCCAACTTTTACGATTATTGGTGTATGAGGAATTCAACTTGCATGTCGGGATGACGACTTTAAACCAAGCGCTAATGGGAGGAAACCCACTGGTTTTGTGTATCTATCTCTATCTTTTTACTTTTATTTTTAGTCTTTTATCTTTATTTTCTTATTTTGTATATTTGCATATCAAAACTCCAACTTTTAGATATTTTTGAACAATTTAGAATAAACACCAGCCTTTCTAAGTAGATGGCATTTTTTCTTGGCGGTGAGGTGTATATCGGCTGAGTTGAGATTAGATGCCAACTAAATAGCTTTTTTAGTGTTTATCCTCTATTGTTCCGAAATAGCTATGAGTTGGAGTAATGAGTTTTCATCATGCATTTTATTTTCGTGTTTTTGCATATCATGTTATGAATTTCCCACCTTGAACTTTCTTTGGACGATTCAATTTTACATTGAGGACAATGTAAATTTTAAGTGTGGGGGAGCATTTACATGTTTTCATAGTTTGTTTTAGTTTGTTTTATGCCTTAAAAAAAATCAGAAAAATATAAAAAACCAAGAAAAATTTGTGCTTTTTGAACTCCGAAATCTAGAAACTTGTGCCTTTAGGATGACACCATTAGTGGATGGAACCATTTTGAATGCAGGAGTTGTGGAACCAATTAACTAAAAGGGACGAACATAGCTCAGAAATCACAAATTAACATGATAGTTGTTACCATATCTCGGAATATCACCATATCACATTCTATTTTTATTTTTCCATATTTATCTATTGTTCTCTAAGTGTTTTGGTGGGTCACTAAACATCAACGTGTTATTACTGCTAGGATGAAATAGAGTGATTGAGTTGCTAAAAAAAGTGAGAAAAGAATAAAGAAAAAAAAAAAAAAGACCGACCAATTAGACCAAACGGAATAAAAGACACTTGGATAAGGAAATATGTGTGTGTTCTCCCTGTCTCCGTCGCCTAAACAAGCGTGGAATGCAGGATCCAAGGGAACTATCATGTAATCTTCTGACAAGAATCATGCGCTTGGATCCAGTTTGATCCAATCATGTTGTCTAAAAAAAAAGTATTATTTTGGTTGAATAAAGTTACTCCTGGTTCCCTTGTATATGCCAGTGAGTTGATGTAGAATTCAAACCAAGTAGCTCAATCCAATAGGCATAGGTTCATCTTGCCAGTGACCTTCAGACAGATATGGGAAACATCGATCACTTGTGAACATTCGCCAACATCTACATGTATATCCACCTTCTTAATCTTTTCATTGTGATTGTGGTTTGTTAGTTTCCGAGTATTGTGGTTTGTTCGACTATCTAATTAGAGCTTTATTTACTAATATATGAATTGAATTTGCATAACGTACCTCCTCCTGTAGTCATCTTGGATTCGTTCATTGATTTGTCACAAATAGACGGAGTTAGAAATATAGGTTTTGTAGGTATACCTCTTGTAAACCTTCACGAGACTATAACTTGTCCACTAGGGACACCTAGGGGTTTAAAGGATTATTATTTGTGCTAAAAGTGACCGTAGCCTCGACGAGACGGAGTTGTATGTATTTGTTTTAGAAATGTTTTGTTTGATTTGCTCGAGGACTAGCAAAGATTAAGTGTGGGGGAATTTGATAGGAGCCTAAAATACATCTTTTGAATATCATTTTCTTATGCTTTTCTTTATTATTTCTCTTGTATTATTTGTATATTATGGTTTATTTGCATTTTGCAGGTACTTTGGAGTCGTGCGATAAAAAAAGATGCAAAAGGGAGCTTAATTCATCGCTTAAAGTCATTGGGCGTTGGCGGAGCTGAAGTGGAGACCATGGCTTTAAGGTGTCAAAACAGATGGTACTCTATGATTTCAGCTGGGACTAATAAATACAGACAGGCACTCGTTAAGGGCCACCATTTCAACTTCAACTTATACATGGAAATCTAGGTTGGAATTCAAATCAACTCATGGCCAAAGTTTGTTCATCACTGCACTAGTCTCTCTTTCTCTCGTGGTTGCACCAAGACCTGCCGCTGTGCCATCTCGTGTAAGTACTTGCCATAGGTTAATTGGGTGTGAATCAAGGAAGCAATTTGCTGGGTTTTGGTACAAGCTGGAAACGCAGGGAAGGAATTTTGGTTTATGGATGAATGGTTGGAGACAAAGAAGAGATTCGAGTCTGTCACTAGGTTTGAATGAATGGGTTTTGTGTAAAATGTGTGATTGTAAGCAGGGAAGGAGTAGATTTGTGATCTCCAATATGCAACCAGTACATATACTCTACCAGTTCTTTAGATACACAAGAAGTATTTGATAAAAGTCCTGAGCCAATTCTGCTGCTAAGAGTCATCTGATTCAGCTGCCGAGCAAGGTACAGGTCAGTTGTTGCTGGTATTGTTATGGGAAGTGATAAAGAATGGAGCTGGTTGATGTTCATGGAATGATGAATGGCAGATCAAGAAGTAACAGGAGATGGGTCTGGTTGTGTAGTTGAGATGAAAGGAGTTGGTTAATGCACTGGCTAGCTTGAGGTAATTGTGGAGCTACAGAGAATCTGGTGGAGCTGTGAAGTGGTGGATACTGCTGGGATTGAGATTTGGTAGTAGTTCAGGACCTAAGAACCAACTGATGCTGTAATTTCTTATGGTATTGATAAGAACGCGTCAAGTACTGGGGACAAGAATGTCCTAGTTTTCGATCTTGGTAGTAATTGTGACTATGGAGTGTGTGTTGTTGATGTCAAGAACAAGAAGGTGTTGGTGGATTTGAGATGATGCAGTTGCAGATGAGATTTGATCAAAGTAGATGGACTCTGAAGCAATTAAGAATGAAATTTGGCTATGGTTTGAGCCTGAGTAAGTTGGGAAGATTGCAAAGATTGAGTTGAAGGCTGGAATGAAGTGTAGCTTGCAGCTCAGATAGAGAGAGAGCAAGGCAGCTGCAGTTGATTGGAGAAGAGATGAATTGAACAAGCTTTATGTGATGGGGATCTGAACTGCAGTCGAAAGAGGTGATGCTAACAACAAGAAGCAGCTAAGTGAAGGGTTGAATTCGGACTTGCAGTTGACGCAGTGGTATGTCGTTGAAGAAGTGGGTAGTAGGATGGTTTCTGGGAATCTCAAAGTATTGCAGGTGAGTTGACAAGCTTCTTGTGGAGTTGTCGTGGCAGTGAACTGGGTACCTGAATTGTATGACACAGAAATGGAGATGGCTAGTATGGGTTGTGTGTATAATGCTTGTGGTGTTTTGTTGCCATGGAACTGAAATAAGGGACAGTGAAGGAGGCTGAAATGATAATGAGGCTTGCAGGTGCAGCGGCAGTGCAAAAATCAAGGGAGATGCTATAGAATGGAACAGTGAGCACAAAGAGACGAAGCTATTGTGCTGTTTATATGGAACTCAACTTATGGAGCTTGTGATGGCAGTGGGTTCTGTGAGTGTATCTTTGTAAATCGAGTGCAGATGTAGCAGGAATCAAAGCTGCAGATTTCATGGAGATGGTGGTGGCTGGTGCAGTTCAGAAACAAAGTGGCAATAATCTTGCAGCTGCATTCGCAGAAATAGTGTGAAAACAGAGTAAAAATGGCTCGCCGGTGAGCATAGCCCGGTATGTCGGATTGCGGAAGTTAAAGCGTGAATCATAATATTTCACTGAATCATGAAAGGGGTATGATTCGAATGGAAGAGTTGGCGGCCAGATATGTGAGCTACGAGTCGCGCTTTTGGGTGCGTTTTCGCAAGAACAAGGAATTGGTTTAGGTGGTATTTTGTGAATGTTTGAATTGCTGAGAAATGGAGTTGAGATTCTGGGAGTGTGCACTTGCCTGGTGAAGTCTTTCAATGCTTCAAGTGATCGGAGATTCCGGCGATGACGTCAGTGATTCCGGCGGCCAGTTTTGGACCCGAATTTTCCAGAGACTTATTTTCACTCGTGGGCTTGGTGGATGAATTTGAGACGGGTTTTGAGAAGACTTGACCTACTTTTGGGTATCCTTTTGGGAGAGGCATATAAATAGAACTTTTTCTCTAAACCTAGATATCTTTTACATCATCATATCCTCTTCTACTACTTTGTTCTATGGTTTAGAAACATGTTAGGGTTTCTTCTTCTTCTTGTTATGAACTCCATGAACATGAGCTAGAGTTTTATTATTGGTTATGGAATAATTGGATTTCACATAATATGATTCTTTGATTCAATATATTAGTTTTGTCTCGTATTTATCGTTTACGATTCTCTGAAAATATAGTTACATGAATTGAATGCTTGTTTGATCGAATCGTGAATCGGTTGAGTTTGTGTTCATCTCTATTGCTAGATTAGGGTTTGTTATACGTAAAAGTGATAGATTCCTGATTGCAAGTAGCATAAATATGATTATAGTTTGTAGTGATATATTATTATGATCATATGTAAATCGTAACCTTTGTTAAATTGAATTAGTGCGCTTTCCACGTTCGATTGCTTTTATTGGCCTGATTTCATAGAACTTAATGCATCTAGGGAATTAAACTTGATTAGTTCTTTTACACGTTAGGTTGTTCTTTAAGATAGAATTCATATTCGCATCTTTTAATGTGTTTGTTGATGACAAAAGGAGATTAGCGGGATATTCTTGCGATCAAGATATTTTAGGGCTTTTGATAAAAGTTGAGATTAAAATATCAATTCTAATTATTGTGAAGAAAACATATTTGTGAATGAAGATGAATCCTTAACCAATATTCTCACTACCTTAATTTGCGTGTTACTTTTTATTATTTTGCTTTTATTTTACTTTAGTATATAAAAATCAGAAAAATACCCGGTGTTTTATTTAGGAAACCAAAACAACTTGACAACCTAGACCTCTCTGTGGGATCGATCCTTTCTTGCCCTTGCTATATTTTATATTTTGAGTAGTAAGAAAGTGTAATTATTTTTGACGCATACGACAACAATCAAATTTTGGCGCCGTTGCCGGGGAGGCAACAATTGTCACTTGTTTTTGGTTTCTTATTTTTGTTTTGTTTTTGTTTTTAGTCTTATTTTTGTTTTCCTTATTTTCTGGTTTTTAACCTTGGTTTGAGAATCGTATTTCAGGTACCTATTCTATGGAAGGAGCATATTGGAGCAATGGATATGATTTTAAACCTCCTCAACACTATGACAATTACCCACCATCTATGGGATGCAATCAAAACCAATTTATTGGCTATGATGCATATCCTAGAGAACCTTATGGTGATTTTCATACATACCAACAACAACCTTGTAGTGGGTATGTAAGTCAAGCACCTAGGTGGGATTATTCTACTTCTAATTGGCTTTATTCGAGTTGTATGCAGATTATGCATGGATTGCAAGATATGCAACAAAGGCTAGACCAACTTGACCGTAATAGAGAGAACGTCGAACAAACCAATTTATGGAATATGCCTTCTTACCCGACTCCGGATCGTAGTTATGATCATTCACCCATTCAAAGGGAAGAGTCATGGGAAAGAGAACATATTGTAGCTAATGGTGGTAAGCGTGTGAACGTCAGGAAACTTGCGCAGAAATTATACAAGTTGGAAGACGATGGATATTCGGAAGAGCTTGTCGATGAAATTAGTAGGACCATTCATATGGAACTTAAACGACGTCGTGATAAAGGTTGGGAAACCGACAACGATTCTGATTATGGTGAGTCTGAAGATGAAGACGATGATGATTGTGTTAAAAAGGACCAACCTTAGGAGATATTTGATGACGTTAGTGTAGTTGACTCAACTCTTGATCTTTATAATGATCAAGCACCTATTCAAAAGGTATATCAGGATGATGAAACTAATGTTTTTCAAAATTTTGCAACATGGTTTGAGTCTAATGAAGAGGAGTATGTTGAGAATGTGACCGTTATGACCAATATTATGGAAGACCCAATTGAACTTTTGAATGTTTGTAATGATGATGTTGATGTCGAGACTTTGGTTAAGGCAGAAACGGACGAAGAATGGTTGCAAGGTTTGATAGAGGACCATGATATACAAGAGGTGAATAGTTCACTTGAATTTTTCAAGGATGAAGAGGATTCCGTGCTACAAGAGATTGTGCGAGGTTTGTCTAACCCTTTGCATATTATTTCTTCTCCTTTACCTCTTATTGGTTTGAATATATGTGCTTCGAGAACATTGTTGAATGATTTTGTTTCTCGATTTCCTCCATTAGCGAAACTTGATTCTCATACTATGCAGGTTTTGGAACAAGAAACCGTGGAAGTACCCGACTCCTATATTCTTTATGCACTTCCAAGTGTGGACAAGAATAAGTGTGGGGGAAGCTTTTATCGGTTAATAGCTTTATTTATGTTTTATATTACTAATATTTGTGTGAAGCTAGTGTTTACAAAACAGGTGCTATGGGTGGATCCCCAACTTTTACGATTATTGGTGTATGAGGAATTCAACTTGCATTTCGGGCTGACGACTTTAAACCAAGCGCTAATGGGAGGAAAACCACTGGTTTTGTGTATCTATCTCTATCTTTTTACTTTTATTTTTAGTCTTTTATCTTTATTTTCTTATTTTGTATATTTGCATATCAAAACTCCAACTTTTAGATATTTTTGAACAATTTAGAATAAACACCAGCCTTTCTAAGTAGATGGCATTTTTTCTTGGCGGTGAGGTGTATATCGGCTGAGTTGATATTAGATGCCAACTAAATAGCTTTTTTAGTGTTTATCCTCTATTGTTCCGAAATAGCTATGAGTTGGAGTAATGAGTTTTCATCATGCATTTTATTTTCGTGTTTTTGCATATCATGTTATGAATTTCCCACCTTGAACTTTCTTTGGACGATTCAATTTTACATTGAGGACAATGTAAATTTTAAGTGTGGGGGAGCATTTACATGTTTGCATAGTTTGTTTTAGTTTGTTTTATGCCTTAAAAAAAAATCAGAAAAATATAAAAAACCAAGAAAAATTTGTGCTTTTTGAACTCCGAAATCTAGAAACTTGTGCCTTTAGGATGACACCATTAGTGGATGGAACCATTTTGAATGCAGGAGTTGAGGAACCAATTAACTAAAAGGGACGAACATAGCTCAGAAATCACAAATTAACATGATAGTTGTTACCATATCTCGGAATATCACCATATCACATTCTATTTTTATTTTTCCATATTTATCTATTGTTCTCTAAGTGTTTTGGTGGGTCACTAAACATCAACGTGTTATTACTGCTAGGATGAAATAGAGTGATTGAGTTGCTAAAAAAAAAGTGTGAAAAGAAGAAAAAAAAAAAAAAGACCGACCAATTAGACCAAACGGAATAAAAGACACTTGGATAAGGAAATATGTGTGTGTTCTCCCTGTCTCCGTCGCCTAAACAAGCGTGGAATGCAGGATCCAAGGGAACTATCATGTAATCTTCTGACAAGAATCATGCGCTTGGATCCAGTTTGATCCAATCATGTTGTCCAAAAAAAAAGTATTATTTTGGTTGAATAAAGTTACTCCTGGTTCCCTTGTATATGCCAGTGAGTTGATGTAGAATTCAAACCAAGTAGCTCAATCCAATAGGCATAGGTTCATCTTGCCAGTGACCTTCAGACAGATATGGGAAACATCGATCACTTGTGAACATTCGCCAACATCTACATCTATATCCACCTTCTTAATCTTTTCATTGTGATTGTGGTTTGTTAGTTTCCGAGTATTGTGGTTTGTTCGACTATCTAATTAGAGCTTTATTTACTAATATATGAATTGAATTTGCACAACGTACCTCCTCCTGTAGTCATCTTGGATTCGTTCATTGATTTGTCACAAATAGACGGAGTTAGAAATATAGGTTTTGTAGGTATACCTCTTGTAAACCTTCACGAGACTATAACTCGTCCACTAGGGACACCTAGGGGTTTAAAGGCTTGTTATTTGTGCTAAAAGTGACCGTAGCCTCGACGAGACGGAGTTGTATGTATTTGTTTTAGAAATGTTTTGTTTGATTTGCTCGATGACTAGCAAAGATTAAGTGTGGGGGAATTTGATAGGAGCCTAAAATACATCTTTTGAATATCATTTTCTTATGCTTTTCTTTATTATTTCTCTTGTATTATTTGTATATTATGGTTTATTTGCATTTTGCAGGTACTTTGGAGTCGTGCGATAAAAAAAGATGCAAAAGGGAGCTTAATTCATCGCTTAAAGTCATTGGGCGTTGGCGGAGCTGAAGTGGAGAAACACCATGGCTTTAAGGTGTCAAAACAGATGGTACTCTATGATTTCAGCTGGGACTAATAAATACAGACAGGCACTCGTTAAGGGCCACCATTTCAACTTCAACTTATACATGGAAATCTAGGTTGGAATTCAAATCAACTCATGGCCAAAGTTTGTTCATCACTGCACTAGTCTCTCTTTCTCTCGTGGTTGCACCAAGACCTGCCGCTGTGCCATCTCGTGTAAGTACTTGCCATAGGTTAATTGGGTGTGAATCAAGGAAGCAATTTGCTGGGTTTTGGTACAAGCTGGAAACGCAGGGAAGGAATTTTGGTTTATGGATGAATGGTTGGAGACAAAGAAGAGATTCGAGTCTGTCACTAGGTTTGAATGAATGGGTTTTGTGTAAAATGTGTGATTGTAAGCAGGGAAGGAGTAGATTTGTGATCTCCAATATGCAACCAGTACATATACTCTACCAGTTCTTTAGATACACAAGAAGTATTTGATAAAAGTCCTGAGCCAATTCTGCTGCTAAGAGTCATCTGATTCAGCTGCCGAGCAAGGTACAGGTCAGTTGCTGCTGGTATTGTTATGGGCAGTGATAAAGAATGGAGCTGGTTGATGTTCATGGAATGATGAATGGCAGATCAAGAAGTAACAAGAGATGGGTCTGGTTGTGTAGTTGAGATGAAAGGAGTTGGTTAATGCACTGGCTAGCTTGAGGTAATTGTGGAGCTACAGAGAATCTGGTGGAGCTGTGAAGTGGTGGATACTGCTGGGATTGAGATTTGGTAGTAGTTCAGGACCTAAGAACCAACTGATGCTGTAATTTCTTATGGTATTGATAAGAACGCGTCAAGTACTGGGGACAAGAATGTCCTAGTTTTCGATCTTGGTAGTAATTGTGACTATGGAGTGTGTGATGTTGATGTCAAGAACAAGAAGGTGTTGGTGTATTTGAGATGATGCAGTTGCAGATGATATTTGATCAAAGTAGATGGACTCTGAAGCAATTAAGAATGAAATTTGGCTATGGTTTGAGCCTGAGTAAGTTGGGAAGATTGCAAAGATTGAGTTGAAGGCTGGAATGAAGTGTAGCTTGCAGCTCAGATAGAGAGAGAGCAAGGCAGCTGCAGTTGATTGGAGAAGAGATGAATTGAACAAGCTTTATGTGATGGGGAGCTGAACTGCAGTCGAAAGAGGTGATGCTAACAACAAGAAGCAGCTAAGTGAAGGGTTGAATTCGGACTTGCAGTTGACGCAGTGGTATGTCGTTGAAGAAGTGGGTAGTAGGATGGTTTCTGGGAATCTCAAAGTATTGCAGGTGAGTTGACAAGCTTCTTGTGGAGTTGTCGTGGCAGTGAACTGGGTACCTGAATTGTATGACACAGAAATGGAGATGACTAGTATGGGTTGTGTGTACAATGCTTGTGGTGTTTTGTTGCCATGGAACTGAAATAAGGGACAGTGAAGGAGGCTGAAATGATAATGAGGCTTGCAGGTGCAGCGGCAGTGCAAAACTCAAGGGAGATGCTATAGAATGGAACAGTGAGCACAAAGAGACGGAGCTATTGTGATGTTTATATGGAACTCAACTTATGGAGCTTGTGATGGCAGTGGGTTCTGTGAGTGTATGCTGTAAATCAGGTGCAAATGTAGCAGGAATCAAGCTGCAGTTTCATGGAGATGGTGGTGGCTGGTGCAGTTCAGAAACAAAGTGGCAATAATCTTGCAGCTGCATTCGCAGAAATAGTGTGAAAACAGAGTAAAAATGGCTCGCCGGTGAGCATAGCCCGGTATGTCGGATTGCGGAAGTTAAAGCGTGAATCATAATATTTCACTGAATCATGAAAGGGGTATGATTCGAATGGAAGAGTTGGCGGCCGGATATGTGAGCTACGAGTCGCGCTTTTGGGTGCGTTTTCGCAAGAACAAGGAATTGGTTTAGGTGGTATTTTGTGAATGTTTGAATTGCTGAGAAATGGAGTTGAGATTTTGGGAGTGTGCACTTGCCTGGTGAAGTCTTTCAATGCTTCAAGTGATCGGAGATTCCGGCGATGACGTCAGTGATTCCGGCGGCCAGTTTTGGACCCGAATTTTCCAGAGACTTATTTTCACTCGTGGGCTTGGTGGATGAATTTGAGACGGGTTTTGAGAAGACTTGACCTACTTTTGGGTATCCTTTTGGGAGAGGCATATAAATAGAACTTTTTCTCTAAACCTAGATATCTTTTACATCATCATATCCTCTTCTACTACTTTGTTCTATGGTTTAGAAACATGTTAGGGTTTCTTCTTCTTATTGTTATGAACTCCATGAACATGAGCTAGAATTTTATTATTGGTTATGGAATAATTGGATTTCACATAATATGATTCTTTGATTCAATATATTTGTTTTGTCTCGTATTTATCGTTTACGATTCTCTGAAAATATAGTTACATGAATTGAATGCTTGTTTGATCGAGTCGTGAATCGGTTGAGTTTGTGTTCATCTCTATTGCTAGATTAGGGTTTGTTATACGTAAAAGTGATAGATTCCTGATTGCAAGTAGCATAAATATGATTATAGTTTGTAGTGATATATTATTATGATCATATGTAAATCGTAACCTTTGTTAAATTGAATTAGTGCGCTTTCCACGTTCGATTGCTTTGATTGGCCTGATTTCATAGAACTTAATGCATCTAGGGAATTAAAATTGATTAGTGCTTTTACACGTTAGGTTGTTCTTTAAGATAGAATTCATATTCGCATCTTTTAATGTGTTTGTTGATGACAAAAGGAGATTAGCGGGATATTCTTGCGATCAAGATATTTTAGGGCTTTTGATAAAAGTTGAGATTAAAATATCAATTCTAATTATTGTGAAGAAAACATATTTGTGAATGAAGATGAATCCTTAACCAATATTCTCACTACCTTAATTTGCGTGTTACTTTTTATTATTTTTCTTTTATTTTACTTTAGTATATAAAAATCAGAAAAATACCCGGTGTTTTATTTAGGAAACCGAAACAACTTGACAACCTAGACCTCTCTGTGGGATCGATCCTTTCTTGCCCTTGCTATATTTTATATTTTGAGTAGTAAGAAAGTGTAATTATTTTTGACGCATACGACAACGATCAAATTTTGGCGCCGTTGCCGGGGAGGCAACAATTGTCACTTGTTTTTGGTTTCTTATTTTTGTTTTGTTTTTGTTTTTAGTCTTATTTTTGTTTTCCTTATTTTTTGGTTTTTAACCTTGGTTTGAGAATCGTATTTCAGGTACCTATTCTATGGAAGGAGCATATTGGAGCAATGGATATGATTTTCAACCTCCTCAACACTATGACAATTACCCACCATCTATGGGATGCAATCAAAACCAATTTATTGGCTATGATGCATATCCTAGAGAACCTTATGGTGATTTTCATACATACCAACAACAACCTTGTAGTGGGTATGTAAGTCAAGCACCTAGGTGGGATTATTCTACTTCTAATTGGCTTTATTCGAGTTGTATGCAGATTATGCATGGATTGCAAGATATGCAACAAAGGCTAGACCAACTTGACCGTAATAGAGAGAACGTCGCACAAACCAATTTATGGAATATGCCTTCTTACCCGACTCCGGATCGTAGTTATGATCATTCACCCATTCAAAGGGAAGAGTCATGGGAAAGAGAACATATTGTAGCTAATGGTGGTAAGCGTGTGAACGTCAGGAAACTTGCGCAGAAATTATACAAGTTGGAAGACGATGGATATTCGGAAGAGCTTGTCGATGAAATTATTAGGACCATTCATATGGAACTTAAACGACGTCGTGATAAAGGTTGGGAAACCGACAAAGATTCTGATTATGGTGAGTCTGAAGATGAAGACGATGATGATTGTGTTAAAAAGGACCAACCTTTGGAGATATTTGATGACGTTAGTGTAGTTGACTCAACTCTTGATCTTTATAATGATCAAGCACCTATTCAAAAGGTACATGAGGATGATGAAACTAATGTTTTTCAGAATTTTGCAACATGGTTTGAGTCTAATGAAGAGGAGTATGTTGAGAATGTGACCGTTATGACCAATATTATGGAAGACCCAATTGAACTTGTGAATGTTTGTAAGGATGATGTTGATGTCGAGACTTTGGTTAAGGCAGAAACGGACGAAGAATGGTTGCAAGGTTTGATAGAGGACCATGATATACAAGAGGTGAATAGTTCACTTGAATTTTTCAAGGATGAAGAGGATTCCGTGCTACAAGAGATTGTGCGAGGTTTGTCTAACCCTTTGCATATTATTTCTTCTCCTTTACCTCTTATTGGTTTGAATATATGTGCTTCGAGAACATTGTTGAATGATTTTGTTTCTCGATTTCCTCCATTAGAGAAACTTGATTCTCATACTATGCAGGTTTTGGAACAAGAAACCGTGGAAGTACCCGACTCCTATATTCTTTATGCACTTCCAAGTGTGGACAAGAATAAGTGTGGGGGAAGCTTTTATCGGTTAATAGCTTCATTTATGTTTTATATTACTAATATTTGTGTGAAGCTAGTGTTTACAAAACAGGTGCTATGGGTGGATCCCCAACTTTTCCGATTATTGGTGTATGAGGAATTCAACTTGCATGTCGGGCTGACGACTTTAAACCAAGCGCTAATGGGAGGTAACCCACTGGTTTTGTGTATCTATCTTTATCTTTTTACTTTTATTTTAAGTCTTTTATCTTTATTTTCTTATTTTGTATATTTGCATATCAAAACTCCAACTTTTAGATATTTTTGAACAATTTAGAATAAACACCAGCCTTTCTAAGTAGATGGCATTTTTTCTTGGCGGTGAGGTGTATATCGGCTGAGTTGAGATTAGATTCCAACTAAATAGC
Organism: Papaver bracteatum; assembly: GCA_023529315.1. Classification (NCBI taxonomy): domain Eukaryota; kingdom Viridiplantae; phylum Streptophyta; class Magnoliopsida; order Ranunculales; family Papaveraceae; genus Papaver; species Papaver bracteatum. The sequence continues at coordinate 334,623 of JAJJWX010000888.1, forward strand.
TTGTTTAGTGTTTATCCTCTATTGTTTCGAAATAGCTATGAGTTGGAGTAATGAGTTTTCATCATGCATTTTATTTTCTTGTTTTTGCATATCACCTTGAACTTTCTTTGGACGATTCAATTTTACATTGAGGACAATGTAAATTTTAAGTGTGGGGGAGCATTTACATGTTTGCATAGTTTGTTTTAGTTTGTTTTATGTCTTAAAAAAATCAGAAAAATATAAAAAACCAAGAAAAATTTGTGCTTTTTGAACTCCGAAATCTAGAAACTTGTGCCTTTAGGATGACACCATTAGTGGATGGAACCATTTTGAATGCAGGAGTTGAGGAACCAATTAACTAAAAGGGACGAACATAGCTCGAAATCACAAATTAACATGATAGTTGTTACCATATCTCGGAATATCACCATATCACATTCTATTTTTATTTTTCCATATTTATCTATTGTTCTCTAAGTGTTTCGGTGGGTCACTAAACATCAACGTGTTATTACTACTAGGATGAAATAGAGTGATTGAGTTGCTAAAAAAAAAAGTGAGAAAACAAGAAAGAAAAAAAAAAGACCGACCAATTAGACCAAACGGAATAAAAGACACTTGGATAAAGCAATATGTGTGTGTTCTCCCTGTCTCCGTCGCCTAAACAAGCGTGGAATGCAGGATCCAAGGGAACTATCGTGTAATCTACTGAAAAGAATCATGCGCTTGGATCCAGTTTGATCCAATCATGTTGTCTAAAAAAAAAAGAAAAAAAAGTGAAAAAGAAAAGAAAGTATTATTTTGGTTGAATAAAGTCACTCCTGGTTCCCTTGTATATGCAAGTGAGTTGATGTAGAATTCAAACCAAGTAGCTCAATCCAATAGGCATAGGTTCATCTTGGCAGTGACCTTCAGACAGATATGGGAAACATCGATCACTTGTGAACATTCACCAACATCTACATATATATCCATCTTCTTAATCTTTTCATTGTGATTGTGGTTTGTTAGTTTCCGAGTATTGTGGCTTGTTCGAATATCTAATTAGAGCTTTATTTACTAATATATGAATTGAATTTGCACAACGTACCTCCTCCTGTAGTCATCTTGGATTCGTTCATTGATTTGTCACAAATAGACGGAGTTAGAAATATAGGTTTTGTAGGTATACCTCTTGTAAACCTTCACGAGACTATAACTCATCCACTAGGGACACCTAGGGGTTTAAAGGCTTGTTATTTGTGCTAAAAGTGACCATAGCCTCGACGAGACGGAGTTGTATGTATTTGTTTTAGAAATGTTTTGTTTGATTTGCTCGAGGACTAGCAAAGATTAAGTGTGGGGGAATTTGATAGGAGCCTAAAATACATCTTTTGAATATCATTTTCTTATGCTTTTCTTTATTATTTCTCTTGTATTATTTGTATATTATGCTTTATTTGCATTTTTCAGGTACTTTGGAGTCGTGCGATAAAAAAAGATGCAAAAGGGAGCTTAATTCATCGCTTAGAGTCATTGGGAGTTGGCGGAGCTGAAGTGGAGAAACACCATGGCTTTAAGGTGTCAAAACAGATGGTACTCTATGATTTCAGCTGGGACTGATAAATACAGACAGGCACTCGTTAAGGGCCACCATTTCAACTTCAACTTATACATGGAAATCTAGGTTGGAATTCAAATCAACTCATGGCCAAAGTTTGTTCATCACTGCACTAGTCTCTCTTTCTCTCGTGGTTGCACCAAGACCTGCCGCTGTGCCATCTCGTGTAAGTACTTGCCATAGGTTAATTAGGTGTGAATCAAGGAAGCAATTTGCTGGGTTTTGGTACAAGCTGGAAACGCATGGAAGGAATTTTGGTTTATGGATGAATGGTTGGAGACAAAGAAGAGATTCGAGTCTGTCACTAGGTTTGAATGAATGGGTTTTGTGTAAAATGTGTGATTGTAAGCAGGGAAGGAGTAGATTTGTGATCTCCAGTATGCAACCAGTACATATACTCTACCAGTTCTTTAGACACACAAGAAGTATTTGATAAAAGTCCTGATCCAATTCTGCTGCTAAGAGTCATCTGATTCAGCTGCCGAGCACGGTACAGGTCAGTTGCTGCTGGTATTGTTATGGGCAGTGATAAAGAATGGAGCTGGTTGATGTTCATGGAATGATGAATGGAAGATCAAGAAGTAACAGGAGATGGGTCTGGTTGTGTAGTTAAGATGAAAGGAGTTGGTTAATGCACTGGCTAGCTTTAGGTAATTGTGGAGCTACAGAGAATCTGGTGGAGCTGTGAAGTGGTGGATACTGCTGGGATTGAGAGCTGGTAGTAGTGCAGGACCTAAGAATCAACTGCTGCTGTAATTGCTTATGGTATTGATAAGAACGCGTCAAGTATTGGGGACAAGAATGTCCTAGTTTTCGATCTTGGTAGTAATTGTGACTATGGAGTGTGTGCTGTTGATGTCAAGAACAAGAAGGTGTTGGTGGATTTGAGATGCTGTAGTTGCAGATGAGATTTGAGCAAAGTAGATGGACTCTGAAGCAATTAAGAATGAAATTTGGCTATGGTTTGAGCCTGAGTAAGTTGGGAAGATTGCAAAGATTGAGTTGAAGGCTGGAATGAAGTGTAGCTTGCATCTCAGATAGAGAGAGAGAGAGAGAGAAAGGCAACTGCAGTTGATTGGAGAAGAGATGAATTGAACAAGCTTTATGTGATGGGGAGTTGAACTGCAGTCGAAAGAGGTGATGCTAACAACAAGAAGCAGCTAAGTGAAGGGTTGAATTCGGACTTGCAGTTGACGCAGTGGTATGTCGTTGAAGAAGTGGGTAGTAGGATGGTTTCTGGGAATCTCAAAGTGTTGCAGGTGAGTTGACAAGCTTCTTGTGGAGTTGTCGTGGCAGTGAACTGGGTACCTGAATTGTATGACACAGAAATGGAGATGGCTAGTCTGGGTTGTGTCTACAATGCTTGTGGTGTTTTGTTTCCATGGAACTGAAATAAGGGACAGTGAAGGAGGCTGAAATGATAATGAGGCTTGCAGGTGCAGCGACAGTGCAAAACTCAAGGGAGATGCTCTAGAATGGAGCAGTGAGCACAAAGAGACGGAGCTATTGTGCTGTTTATATGGAACTCAACTTATGGAGCTTGTGATGGAAGTGGGTTCTGTGATTGTATGCTGTAAATCAGGTGCAGCTGTAGCAGGAATCAAGTTGTAGTTTCATGGAGATGGTGGTGGCTGGTGCAGTTCAGAAACAAAGTGGCAATAATCTTGCAGCTGCATTCGCAGAAATAGTGCGAAAACGGAGTAAAAATGGCGCGCCGATGAGCATAGCCCGGGATGTCGGATTGCGGAAGTTAAAGCGTGAATCATAATATTTCACTGAATCATGAAATGGGTATGATTCGAATGGAAGAGTTGGCAGCCGGATATGTGAGCTACGAGTCGCGATTTTGGGTGCGTTTTCGCAAGAACAAGGAATTGGTTTAGGTGGTATTTTGTGAATGTTTGAATTGCAGAGAAATGGAGTTGAGCTTCTGGAAGTGTGCACTTGCCTAGTGACGTCTTTCAATGCTTCAAGTGATCGGAGATTCCGGCGATGATGTCAGTGATTCCGGCGGCCAGTTTTGGACCCGAATTTTCCAGAGACTTATTTTCACTTGTGGGCTTGGTGGATGAATTTGAGACGGGTTTTGAGAAGACTTGACCTACTTTTGGGTATCCTTTTGGGAGAGGCATATAAATAGAACTTTTTCTCTAAACCTAGATATCTTTTACATCATCATATCCTCTTCTACTACTTTGTTCTATGGTTTAGAAACATGTTAGGGTTTCTTCTTCTTCTTGTTATGAACTCCATGAACATGAGCTAGAGTTTTATTATTGGTTATGGAATAATTGGATTTCACATAATATGATTCTTTGATTCAATATATTAGTTTTGTCTCGTATTTATCGTTTATGATTCTCTGAAAATATAGTTACATGAATTGAATGCTTGTTTGATCGAGTCGCGAATCGGTTGATTTGTGTTCATCTATATTGCTAGATTAGGGTTTGTTATACGTAAAAGTGATAGATTCCTGATTGCAAGTAGCATAAATATGATTATAGTTTGTAGTGATATATTCTTATGATCATATGTAAATCGTAACCTTTGTTAAATTGAATTAGTGCGCTTTCCACGTTCGATTGCTTTGATTGTCCTGATTTCATAGAACTTAATGCATCTAGGGAATTAAACTTGATTAGTGCTTTTACACGTTAGGTTGTTCTTTAAGATAGAATTCATATTCGCATCTTTTAATGTGTTTGTTGATGACAAAAGGAGATTAGCGGGATATTCTTGCGATCAAGATATTTTAGGGCTTTTGATAAAAGTTGAGATTAAAATATCAATTCTAATTATTGTGAAGAAAACATATTTGTGAATGAAGATGAATCCTTAACCAATATTCTCACTACCTTAATTTGCGTGTTACTTTTTATTATTTTGCTTTTATTTTACTTTAGTATATAAAAATCAGAAAAATACCCGGTGTTTTATTTAGGAAACCGAAACAACTTGACAACCTAGACCTCTATGTGGGATCGATCCTTTCTTTCCCTTGCTTTATTTTATATTTTGAGTAGTAATAAAGTGTAATTATTTTTGACGCATACGACAGCGATCATGAGTTCAAGTCTCCACATATGTTTTGTTAATGAAGTTCCACAAGCTCCCCTTAGTAGTTATTCGTCTTCAATCGATGAATGCCGTGTTTTATAAATCTCAACTACATATTTTATCCTAATCCGAGACATAGCTATAAGTAGACAAGAAATCAAGACTTATAATTTTGGCAACTAAACTTGACAAACAAGCTTGAGATAGCAACGCTTGCGAGTTCGACCGAGCAGTGCTCTAACAAATGTACATCCTCCCTATTTCCAAAAGTGTCGGGAAAAATAATAGTCCCTAGCTGATATAACTAATAAGAAATGACATAGTGCTTAAGCTTCTCCTCGTCTATCACCAACTTTTCCCGTTTTACCTTCTTAGCTATCCTTTCAAATGCTTCCTTCAACTGTACCAACTTGAATTTCTTCACCATTTTCTTCATCGCTCCATTTGGGTCTTTCGGTTTATACTCCTGGCCAGGTTCAAGCTCCTTCACAGAATGTCTAAACTCACGTTGTGCCTTTCTTGCATCCCACCCTAGACACTTTAGAGCCAATGATTCAAGAGCTTCATGACACATCGAGTGGTTGTAGCCGTCTCTGGATAATGTCTCTCGAGAAATGCAGATACGGTAACAACATCAAATTCATCATGTGCATAATTAATGGCATTCCATAAGATCCCATTTGGACGCCTTTTGATGACAAATAAGACGAACTGCATCATTATGATCCTACAAAAAGAACATCACACTATTAATACTTAACGAAACATATGTCCAAAAAAGCCAAACTTGTTTTGATAGTTAAGCCGCTATACAAAATAAACCAACTTCGTATAGTAGATACCAAGAAACTAAACCTATAGTTCACCTAGTTCCGTATGTATTCCCACGCCTCCAACCCGTAAACAAGTCACGTACTTGGACCAATTCCTTTGTTTCGTATTCCAAACAGTAAAGGAACAACAAATCTGTTTGGTATCAACTATCTTCAACCAAGTGATATGAGTTGCACAAAGGCTCTCCTGTTTATCTTAACATAAACTCCTTTGTCAGGTTCCAAGATCTATCTTATGTTCAATCACCGAAAGGTAATCGTTAAGATTTTGCAATCAATACCTCTAATCCCAAGGAAATGTATTGATGCCGATCTACACAATTATTCTATCAAAATACCACAAGGATAAATCGATTATAGTTGGATCCTCTATTACCGAAACAAGTATTGTGCACACCAAAGATTTATATAACCAAGTCAGAAATCTTTTATCTCTTCTTTGTATTCAAATCTTCTTAGATCTTCAATAAACACCTGCACACAACTACTTGAATCTCTTGTGATCAATCACACACAGAACGGAGTCTGTTAACGATGGATTATCACAAGATCATCTTTAGATCTAACAATAGTCTAAAGATCCCCATCGAAACCTTGAACTAGTTTGAGTGAATCTTATATCAGAAGAGAAGATTCTAAAGCATAAACAAACTAGGTGCAATCAAAGTTCAACCACTGTTAGTCAATCAAATCAATATGAAAACTAAAGATAAACCACAATTATCTAGTTTCCCACCAACGGTACGCACTAGAGCTTCTCAATCCAAAAGAAGACTTTAAACTGAGGCCGTAAGAGATTTTTTCTAATTAGGTTACTGTCCTTTCCAAATAGGCGGCTTCACCAGTAACAGTACAACAGAGGAAGTTTACTATCACGGAGGATTAGTTTGCTAGAAATACAAACTCAAAGTATTTATAGATAAGGAAGTTTGGACACCAAGGAATTTCCAAAACCGAAAATATTCTCAAGATATTCAATATTATTCCAAATTTAGTTTTCATAATTCCTGAGAATGCATTGTCCAAATTTATGATCGAAATCTCCTTGGAAAATCTTTAACTAGTAAATGCACATTACTAATTCTTATTTTCCATATATAATTAAAAACCTTAATTAAAAGATTCTTAACTTATTTAAATTCGATCTTGGGATTTACTTCCTTCTTAGCTGTTAAGGAATATTTTTGAACGATAAAAAATACACATTAATGCACGTGTTCAAAGTGTGTTGACATCTTCCTCTTGTAAGTCCTTTTTCATACTTACTCATTTGAAACCGATTTACCACACTTCTAAACAAGTTTAGAATTGGTTCATCTGATTTTCAAGAACTATGTGATTGATCAAGTAACACTCAATCACAAGTCATGGGTGTAACGGTTCTAACTAAACAAGTTTCGGTTCTGCCTCCATGTGAGCACTGTGCATAGTCACACTAGCTTTCCAAACTTTGGTTGACTAGGTACTAGGATCGGTTCCCAACATATATTTGGTATCTAACTTATATGTGTTGCACATGTCCATAGGATCGGTTCCCCTTTGCCTAAAAATGTGTTGCACATGTTCATAGGATCGTTTCCCCTTTCTGCTATAAACCTTGATGTACCTCATACAAGGATTGATTCCCCTTTGTATGTGTTGCACCTCTTACTAGGATCGGTTCCCCTTTACCCAGTGTTAGGTCTTACACACAAACTCGATCATACCCCGAGTGATTACTTAAGATCGATTTCACTAATAAAAGTCATACCAATACATAAGTCAGGCCTCATGTGAATAGTTTTACCAAGAACACAAACAAGTCATGAGTGGTTATACTAATCACACATATTGGTCGTTCATAAGATATGCAATGAAGAACAACCCCAATAACGCTTGGCGATTTCCTTTTCGGTTCACAACACATATCATGAACTTACTTCCTTAAAACACATGTAAAAACATTGTTTCCTAAGATGAAATCCTCACCTCATACCCATACATAATCACAATAGCATTCATATGATTATGCTGATGTCTTATATACAAAGTTTAATGGTTAAGCAATAAACTTCATATTGTATTCCTTAATACTATGTCTATCTAGAGTGTTCATGCTTCGCAGTTTTATGTTTTCAATATGCAAGACTTGAAAGATACGTTAGGGAATGAAACAGTTCAAGTCAAATATCACTAACCTCAAGTGGAAGGATGATGTTGTGGTTGTAGCTCCGTACTTCTTCACTTCTTCAAGTCTACGCAATACTTGTAATGTCTCATCCTAATACTTTCAAGCTGACCTATACGAAGTTGACTCTAGTATATTTAAATCAAGCGACTCTTAAATGAGTTTTGGTTCACTAAAATATGACAACCAAACTTGACATACCAACGCTTGTTGTGTTCAAGCGAGCTATGCTCTAACAATATCCTATCCTACACTCATAAAAAAACAAAATTCAATAATCAAGGTGTGATAAAATGGAGACATCAATCTTTTGAAATGGAGCCATCAATAATCTAAGTGTAACAAAAGAAAATACAGTCAGAGAGATGACCTTGATATACTATAATGTTGTATTTGATAGCTCTCCCAATCGCTCTTCTTCTTTGCGTCTTAATGGAATGCCATGGCATGTACTAATTCTTGCAATTCTTTTGAAAGTGAGCATGGGACGAATGTCAAACCGAGACATTCTCTCGGTCCTATGTCCACCATAGCCTGGTCAAGAGTCGATCCTTGAATTTTTTGGACCATGATTGCCCAACACAAAATAAGAGGTAATTGAATTTGTGGGAATGTGACTCCCAATGTTGATATCCAATTTGTTGTTTGCGGTGTGATTGGAATCACATTTGATCCCGGATATAATTTTGGACCCGTGTACTTATCAAAGTCTACCATAACAACAATAGGCATATTTGTAGGAGACTTCTCTTCATTTTTATACACAATATCCACCACCACTCCCCTGGAGCCATTAACCAAATCATATTTTGTTGATAGGTTCTTTATCAAGATCACCTTTGATCCCTTTGACAATAATTTTTTTTCTTTTAATCCTTTTAGCTTCATCGGACTTTGCAATCTTGGCTGTTTCGCAATTATTCCTCGATATTATTCCTGCAACGGACTTGGTAGGAAATAAACGAATAGCATGCTTGAACTTATTTTGTTCCTCGATTGTCAACAATGAATAATCTCTAATGCTAAATAATTCCCAATCTGTAAGAGTAGACTTGCCATCACTGAGTCATAGTAATGCATCTCTAAAAGATAACTCTTCATTTCCTGACTGTCAGAATACTTCTTCAAGTCGGACACAACGATCAAACAAAGAATAAGATATGGAACCATAGAGTTGGAGTGTACTTTTCCCACCTTGAACATACAATGGAGTGTCAAAAACAGTTGGCAATTATCACATATCACCCATAAGCACAACATATACATTTCCAAAAGGCTCATTGTTTGCAAAATTATCTCTAATCGAAGATCAATATTTGCAAACATATTTCTGCCAATCATATTGTATTCATCGATCACAATAAGTTTGGTATCTTTAAATTCCTTTTGCATGTGCCCACATTATATATGGTCCAAACTTTTATACGATTGATCTTTGTCCACCGATATAGCAAGTTCATGGTGGATAGTTGCACCACTGATGTTAAAATCAGCTACACCAGTTGGTTCCATGATCCTAACAACTTTAATTTTTTGAAACAATTGTCTTGTTGAATGGACAATAGCATTGATAAGAGTGGACTTACCTGTGCCTGCTCCTCCACTAATAATCAAATGTATGGTAGAACCAACTCTCATTGACTGTAAAACCATATCATGTGATGTTTTTTGTTGTGGAGACAAAAAACTAAGAGGAACATCTAGATGGATAGGTACATATTCTTCACTTTCCTCTTGCTCGGCTTGTGCTAATATGTGTACAAATCTTCTGTCATCGTCTATGGATGGGTAATTATTCCAAGCTTCAGACCAATTATGTATCGGATCGCAAGTCCCTGATCCAAGTTCAATGTCACATACCGGTGCAACATTGGGAGCCATTGATGATAACATCATCCAATCCTCAAGTGGTTCCTCTTCTTGATCACTTTGATCTTCAAAGTCATCATCAATAGTGCCAATATGGATAGGTTGATTTTCAATGCCACGAGAAATATCGGCATAACATTCAGACCACAAATTGAAGCCTCGCTTCGCTTCTTCGATACTTCTGTATCAACTATTTAACAACACTTGTTGACGGAAAAATGATTCTCATTTTCCAGTATTTGGCATGATATTACCTCCCAATTCAGGTAAAACCATAACTACAACCTCAACCTTGAATATGCACCATCTTTTAAGAGCGTAGCAGTGTTTTTTTTCCATTTCAATAAGTGGGATGTCTTGGAAAGTTTTCGGTCTTTCCAAATATCTTCCGAAGAAGCTAGGGTCTGTTTTTCGTCATTCTTCGTCATCATCATTTCATCTCCAACGGAATTGCAAGTTGAATAATCTATTCTCACTCAAGTTCAGAAGGACAAATCTCATTGATGAATCGGTCAAGTGTGTAGATGGTGGATTTTCGACAAAGGCTAAAATCGTAAAACCATAATTATACGAACTTATGATACATCAATTAGACCTGAGTATTGAGACACAACTCTCTCATTGAACCTCTGACTGAAAAATATTGTCTCTCAGATTACATGTAGATATGTAGTCTCTCGGCTGGACAGTGGCGTATCTCATGAATACTGAACACTTCAGTAATTATTTCTATATAGAATCACAAGATTGACGACTCCTAGACAACTTGCTATGCTAGTATAGAGCGATAACGTCTCCAGGATACAAACAACAGTTTTCCCTGACTATATAAAGGATATGAAGCTCCAGCAAGCTCATATCAGAATAATTAATGCTCCTAGACAGCTTGCTCTGCTAGTATAGAGCTATCAATTAATTATTCTTAAATTCTTGAATTCATCCACTGAATTTCTGAAAATATTCAAATATTTTCTGAAAGTATTCAAATACTTTTGTAATATTTCATTACTTCAATCCATGGTTCTTCCCAGCAGAGTTCCATGGGTTAGTAATAAATATTCAACAACACGGGCATTTGAGCTACCTCCGAGTAAGCCCTGACTCAAATGGTACAAGTGTACCGACGATGATGCACTAACAATCACCGTACGAACAAGTATTTCAAAATACGACGAGATGATGAACCTATGCAAAATAGGAAGAAAAATAATTAAAAATTAACCAAGGCACTGGGAGCATGAGCCCACTGACCGTCCGGACGTGCCGTGGTCAATCCCACGCCAGTTTCATATTTTTATCATACTTTTTATTATTTTCCTTGAGTTCATGAAAATCCTTTCACTTGAACAAATATCTCCGTTTTGAGGAAACTCCTCAGTTTCATGGTGTTTCCCTCACACCAAAGAAATAATATAAAATTAAGGAAAACATTGTGGGCTGTGATTATTGGCCAACCGGCCATGCCTCGATCCCAGCCGGCCCCACACCTCATGGTTCCTCATTATTATATTATTATTTCTCTAATTTCATAAAAACTCCTTAATCTCATGATATTTCCTTGATCCCATGAAAAAATAATATAAAATTAGGGAAACCCGTGTGACCGGGCCCTAGCCGGCCGGTCAAGCCCTAGCTAGCGCCACATGTCCCATTTTATTATTATTATATTTTTCATGTTTCCATAATCCCATGAAATTCCTTGATTTCATGATATTTCCTTCAAATTGTGAAAATTCCTTTAAATCATGAAATAATACATAAAATTAGGGAAAACTCACGGGCCCGGGCCCTAGCCGGCCAACCACGCTCAAGCCGGTCCCACACGTCCCTTATTTTATTATTATTATTCTTCATGTTTTCCTCATCTCATGGAAACTCCTTGATTTCAACAAAACTCTTTGATTTCAACAAAAACTCCTTGGTTTTAACAAATTCATTGGTTTTATCATATTTCCCTAAAATCATGAAAATATTATAAAAAATTGGGAAAAACGTGTGGGATTGGGCCCTTTGGCCGTCCAGCCATACTTTGGCCATGGACGGTCCCACACTTCATGATTCCTTCACTTTTTTATTATTTTTCCTTCATCTCATGAAGTTTTGACGGTTTCATATAAAACCCCTGATTTCTTCATATTTTCTCAAATGATTGCTTAAATGCACATCTGAAAATATCAAAATTCTCAGAACTGAGATACGAACACTTTGGTGACATGAGTATGTTACCTTGATCGACCAAGGTTGGCTTTTTGGCTCGCAATGAGCCGGTCCCACATATTTACACAATTTGACCTAATTTGCGCAATTACACGTATTAGGTCCAAAACTCTTCCAAATAATTTTGGGATTTTCATGGAACAATCGTCATTCGATCCCGTGACCACCTAGGGCCGGTTTCATGACCCCTTGGTTGGTATCTCATCTCTTTATAATTAATTAGGTTTTATCACCTAAGGCTCAGACGAGCATTTTCGAATAAATGATTAAACCAGCATTTGATCATTCTTTCATCAACGAATCACCAACTCTTCGAGAAGCCTTGGTATTTGATCACACAAGCATATGGGAGCTGCATGGTCGACCCACAGTCCCATGAAGTCGGTTCTCCTTAATTCCATGGTTAATTTTCAAATAAACCATCAATTGGTCGTCAATTGATCAAATTAGGGCTTCTGAGTCCAAGGATTATAATTCCACATTCAAACACTAATAATTTTATGATGATCTCATGATCAGTATTCTTATTAATTATGCTTGGTTCAACTACCAGTAATTTAATTAATATTTTATTTTGGTCACGCTACCAATAATTCATCAGACGAGCAACACTTGCTCAGACGAGCAATATTTGCTCAAACCAAGGAATATTGGTTCAACTATCAATATTCAAAAATTCATATAATGAGAAACACTTGCTCACTTCAATGTTAGAATTTTATCTTTGTCTCAGCAAATACATGGACTCATTGTCCCATTAAATCATGAAGTCAGCAACTGACTAATTAACCACGAGACGTCAATCGTGTCACTTGGGGGGATATCAACTAGGGTTTTGGTATGGCGGTCTACGGCACGTGTGTTCAAATACATGATGGAATATGAGCAAGTCATGCAGTCAGTTGAAGAATTTAACAAAGTAGTGGATGGAAAATCGACCAAGTCTCCGCACGATGAGCAACTAGTTTCAAACACGATTTCTATTTCCCCACTTCTTGATTCTATCAACTGTCACACTTCATGGGATCATGGTGTCTCCAATTCCAGCAATATAAATAAGCCCCTGAATCATGATTAAAACACCAATGATCTCACGTATTACAGACAACATGAGATCAACAACTCATCAATTGAGCAATTACTCTCAACTGAGCAATTTCAATCATTTAGAACTTATCATATTCAGAATTCACAACACACCTACAATCTTTGATTACCATTGATTCTGCACATTTCTCAGCTTCCCTCCTACAGATCGACCCATCCTCTCTTGTGACCTAATTTACTCTGGAACGACCATTATCTTGGTTTAGGCCGGAGTACTACAGATTGATCTCTCGAATTCAAAGCACCCCCTTTGCAGCGGTGCATCTGTATGTGGTTGAACATTTCGCTCGGTTCAAGGAGTCCCCTCCGAACGGTCATATCCTCAATTCCTTAAAAACCATCAAATTGTTTTGCCCCATCTACAAAGTGATAACTCATTAATAAATGACAAACCTCCTGCGCAGATATGTCTCTTTCCGATGCATTTTTGATCAACAATCATTTTATGGCTGAAGTTGAATTACGACATGGTCTTCTTTCATCATTTATAATTCTATCCATAATCTTAGTAAAATTCTTTGATGCCGATTCAGACTTTGGAGCATATTTACCAATGTAATGAACAACAGACTCAGTGGTAATAACACCTGACCAATCTATGTTTGCCCGCCAAGTTTGCAAAATGGATCATCTATGAGAATTTACCAATGGATCATTTCTTCTTCCCATAAACCGATACATATTACTGTCGGGTGGCTCATCTACAATTTTAGATTCAAATAGAATCTCCATTGGAAATTTAAACCGACACATTTGTTGCCCATTCGTCTTGCTTTTGCTCAAGCAACAATTTCCACATCTAGAATGCCGCATAACACAATTAACAAGAAATGCATAGTCATCGTCGTCATCATCTAAATTAGATTCCAAATATATTTCTTCGCACAAGGATGATTTTGCATATCCGTGAAGAATGATGGGTTTGGATTTAAGGTGCAGATTATGTTGTCAAAGTATTGGTAGATTAAACGACGTACCTGCTCATCCGTTGCAATATTGGAAACATTTGGTTTATCCTTCATCCACAAAAATCCATGGACATGACCGCTTCCTCAGTTTTTCAACTCAAATCTATACCAATGATCAACCACATCAAACTCCTTTTTCAGACCCTTTTCTGAAAAAACCACGAAGCAATCATTGGATTCTCATTTAGGAACCTTGCTTTTTCTCGCCTATTTTATGTTGGATCTAGAGTTTCCAATATGTTGTCAGGGTCAAGAAGTGCATATAGCTCAGGCCACTGTAAGTCAGCTGCACTAACTTTGAAGAACATAGTAGTGGCCTTAATTGTTTCACCATTGTTATAATTTCCTTTAATATGTTGTACCAGTAAGCTCTGGTTCCACAAATTTGATGTGCGCAATAAGATACAGGAGAAGCTAACCTGGTATCCCCTAATAAGACCATTTCTCAAATTCTTTCAATCGAAAGATTACCATCTTGCGGATTGTTATCGACATAAACAGATCCTAAAGACAATGCACGCCACCTAGTCAATGGATTTAGTGCAAAATACCTAAATCTCGAGTCCCGAGCAAAGCACCCATCCTTGTATTTCATTAGGTATTAAAAATACTGGCATTCACGGACTTTTCTTGGCCTCAATTGTCGCAAATCAGTCGTACCATAAGAAAATAGAGTCGGGAACGCCATGGTGATATAATCTTTTATTGTAAACTCATCGATAACTTCACCTGTAAACAAGCACAATATATAATAAGACTTGATGATAAGTTTCAGAGATAAAAATAGAAGTTAAAGAACATCGACAAAATTAGCTTTTGATATGAATAAGAAAAGATATATTGTACAAAACATTATGGAAGTACGAAACTATGTTACACCCTTTTCCCCTTTTTTGGTGTGTTTCAATAAACTATTTAAGATTCCATTACTTTCCGTCGGAGAGGTATTTGCATTTCCTTAACTAAAAAATTAAGATCAAAAAGTATGTCATGTGTAGGTTGATGTTTCTTTAACTAATCTGGTTAAATGATTTGATTTTTTATGGTGGTATTGAAGTTGGGACATCAATTGATAGATACAATAAAACAAGCTACGAAAATATGATTAAGTTAGAAGTGTTCATGTCAACACGGTAAGTTTGTTAAGAACCAAACATAGAAATATATTAAGCTCACTTGTAAATTGCAATTTATACAATGGTTTGATCTGCCTCGACGATATGCAAAGCTCTTATGATACAGCTTTGTTGATCTGGTTGTAAGATCGCTCCAATTGTGACAACAGTTTCAAACTCATTTATATGAGAACTCTGGTCTTGCAACTTCGGAGGTTCATCGTACCCGTCATGATTTCTTTGTTCCCCGAAGAGACTATCGTTTTTTTGTTGGTCTTCATTTCCACCCATACCCAGAAGGTCATCGGGAATGCCATTCTCATGTAATTTATTGATGTTGCCATCACTGATAGATATACCATGGTAATATGTATGATTTTTTTCCAGCCACAATACAGCTTCCCGTACATATTCCCGTCGGCCAACAAACTCTTTGGTTGAATTCATTCCAGTCCTCTTTATAACCAAACATGCAGATAAATATTTTGGTTTGTGTGGAAGAACACTAGCGATGACCTTAACATCTTGTACAACATTAATGACATTTCCCCCATATTTGTACTGTTGGCCTTTAACTCTATATAATGACATCATCGGGTGCACACGTGTCATAAGAAAACTCTCAAGATTTGTTAATCGTGACAACTCAATTGGTATCCTGCCTGGATCCATCAAATTTCTTGCACTGAATAATAAACATTCAGGGTATTTTTCCTTGACTTTTTTTCAGAAATTGCAAAGTCCTCTAGCTGATATGTCCAGGAACTTTGTGTTGTATTCTAAACACCAACCCCACTCTAATTTATTTACAGTTTTTGTTTTGAAATGTTGTGCGTTTAAATTTGGAGTTGGTCTTCTACTCAACTGCGATAATATACCACACAACCTTCTTTGCTGCAAGGTATTAACAGAGCGTGCTAGAATCCTTTGTTCCATTGTACGTGATTCACGTTTTTTTACTTGGTACCTGAGAAGATTAAGTCAGTTCATGTGTGGGAATGTGTTGAGTCTTTACAAGGCAAGATGCCAAGTTGGATGGGGAAAATATTATCATTTCATGAAAGACTTATATTGGTAAAGCATGTTCTCTATAGTATACCAAATTACAATATGTCAGTGTATAAATGGCCTAGGAAAGTACTAGAAGCAAGTGAGAGAATAATTAGAAATTTCCTTTGGTCAGGAGATCCATCAAACAAGAAATTACTGACAGTGAAATGGAAAGAAGTAAATGCCCCTTTTGTTGAAGGTGGTCTTGGCTTAAGAAGTTTATAAGATATCAACAAATCTCTATTAATGAAGTTAGCTTGGAAAATGCAAAATGATGATGATGAATGGGCAAAATTCTTTCAAGCTAAATTTCAAGATAAAAAAGGTGAATGGATTAATTATTATAAAAAATCTTCTATATGGATTGACATCAAGTGGGTTTTAAATGAAGTTTTCAACAATTCAAGATAGCTTGTGGGTGATGGTGAATGCATCTAAGTGTGGAATGATATTTGGATTACAAGTAAGCCTTTAAGTACCTTATGTCCTCATAATTATTTTATATCTCAAAATCAACAACTTAAGGTGAGTAACTTGCTATCAAATGGGAAATGGGTAATTCCAACTGAATTAGCTGATATGATAAATGTTAATGAACTCCCTGTGATAGATGGTCAAAAAGATAGAAGAATATGGATTTGGTCAAAAACTGGAGCTTTCACAGTGTCAACTGCTGTAGAATGTATCGGAAAAAAATTCCCTGAGCTACAATGGACTAAGAAAATCTGGAAAAATAGCATTCATCCTAGTGTTTCTAGTAACATATGGAAGATAATTAGAGGAGTGTGGTCTACTGATAAGAACATGAAGAATAAAGGATATTACTTTGCCACCAGATGTTCTTTTTGTAAACAAGCAGAAGAATCTACATATCATTTGCTCTGGTATTGTAACTTTAGTGAGTTAATTTGGTAGTGGTTGGGTGGCATGTTCTCATTTTTTAATCCTATATATTTTGCGGAAGTTTTCTCCATGGCAAAAGCTAAAAGTCCAGCCGTGAAGGAAATTTGGATGTCTGCTGCTCTTATCACTATCAAAGAATTGTGCTTTATGAGAAATAGGGTGGTGTATGGTGAATTCCAACCAAATGCAGAAGAAATAAAGAATAAAATACTGCACTTTACAAAAGAATATGAAGTCGGGATGAAAGGATTCATGTGGAACACAGTTGAAGATTTGCAGATCCATAAAGCTTTTGGAATGAAGTGCAGAAATGTCAAAATTTGCAGGATACACCAATGTTTCTTCTTTCTACCTTTGGGGACCAAAATATTACTATGATGTGATGGTGCTGCAAGGAAAAACCCAGGGGAGGCAGGTTATGGGTTTATAGGGAGAGACTGTGAAGGAATAATGTTAATTGTTGAAGCATGGGGGATAGGAATAGCAACTAATTACATGACAGAATTATTTGCAATCATAAATGCTTGTGAATGGGCCATCAGTAAGGGGTTTTTTCAAGTTTGCATTAGGACTGACTCATCATCTGTTCCTGCTTTTCTGAAAAACAACAAAATACCATGGTATGTTCAAACCAGATGGAACAAAATCATTTAAACATTAGTTAGCTATGAATTCATACACAACTACAGGGAGATAAATTTCTCAACTGATGGGCTTGAAAAAATGGGAGCTACCCTAAGGAGGGGGAAAAAAGAATTTTCTTACATAAACCTTCTTTCTTGGGTAACTTAGAACAACCTGATAAGGTGTATTATAGATTTGTGTAAGGTTTTTTCTGATTTTCTGTTAGTAACTCAGTTTTGTATATCCTTATGTAACTTTTGATAATCTTTTGTATCCCCTTTTGTTAATCAATAAAATTCTATTATTAAGCAAAAACAAATTCACGTTATTTTCTTAGTTGTAGTGCATTACTCGCAGTGAGATTTAGAATTGGTTATATAACACGATTTTGATTTCACATAGCTTTCTTACATGCAACATTAAAAGTTCAAAGTGCATCTAGTACCTCAGGTGATCTTGAGAATCTAATAGGATCAAAGTCAAGACACCTTAGACGAGACGTTCTTAGTTTGTTTATTGTACTTGAGGTTGATGCTGAAGCATTAAAGGTCCCAAGTGGAGCTCGTAATATTTTATTGTAATTTTCGTATGGTCCCTTTCCCAGAACTTCCCTTGAAGATGGTACACCACATGTTGCAATAAAACCGGTACATCAATAGTTAAATCTTATTGAATCATAACATCAAACAAGTTGTATTCTTCTTCGTGCGGTCTCTTCCCCAAAACTATACTTGAAAATCCAACTCCAAATGTTTGTAACTGAACAGGTACATTAACAATAATATCTTCTTGAAGGAAAACATCAAACAAGTTATCTTCAACTATTTGTGGCAAAAGATGCAAAGGTGCACTCTGGATTAGTTGTGGTTGCACCTGTATCTGGACTTCAATGATGTTTGTTTGTGGCTGGGATGTCACAGGGACATCAACCAGACTACAAAAAACAAAATTAAAATAAAATTTTATCAATGCTCCTAATATGCCTTCACAATATGGATGGACTGAAAAAATATTATGGTGAGAAGGTCTTATCTTCTTAAGGAGGTCCGGTTCCACTGTCCAGGTATTTCGCGTTGGGTTGAATTTTGTTATGCCGGGCCTGCTAATCTTTAATACGATCAATACATCTTGTCTTAAGCACTTGGTGTCCAGCAAGGTGATCCTCTCGGTCCCCTTTCGTTTTCCTTGACACTTCACCCTTTAGTGAAGTCCATTGCTTCTCGTTGTAAGCTTGATTTGCATGCCTGGTATCTGGATGATGGCATTATCATTGGTGACACGATGGAGGTTTCCAAAGCTTTAAATATTATTGAAACTGAAGGTCCGGGCAGAGATCTCCATCTCAATATCAAGAAAACTGAGGTTTTCTGGCCTATAGTTGATCCACGTAGTATGGAAGTAGGTGTTTTTTCCCCTGATATTAGTAGGTCTAGCAAGGGAGTTAAGCTTTTTGGTGGACCTGTGAGCTTAGATTTGGGTTTCATGAGTGACATGGCGATTAATAGAGTGAATAAAACTATTCATCTTATGTCGCCTATCAAAAATCTCAAGGATCCCCAAAGTGAGATGTTTCTACTCCGTAACTATGTCGGTGTATCAAGATTATATTTTTCTATTCATACTACTAATCTGGAAGATCTTCAACAGGCCTCTGGTCTCTTTGATGACCATTTGTTCCAATATTTGAGGCTTTTAATCACTGGAGATGGACCTGATTTTGGGACTTTGCAACAGAGACTGGATACTCTTCCCATCAAGGATGGTGGGCTTGGCGTTTATACCATAGATGATACTCGTACCTATTGCCATTTTGCTTCTCAAAGTCAGACTGCTTCGGTGCGGAAGGTGATACTTGGTAGTTATTTCTCAAGCGATTATGGGGTCGCCTATCAGTTGGCTCTTCAGAAATTCATTCAGGTATGTGGTTTGCCTTCCACTTTTTGCATCGATAACACTTCCCCCCTTTATATGCACTCCATGGAAATCACTTATTTTGATGCAATCAAGAAGCAAATCCCCGACCAATTTACTTTATATGCAAGAGACTCCATTCTTTGGCAATGTAACCAGGTCAAACATGCTCATGATTACCTTTTAGTTGTTCCGATCAGTGGTTTAGATCAATGTCTTGGCCCCAGATAGTTCAGAGCTGTAGTTTGCTATCGTCTTGGCGTCCCTTTATTCGTCGAGGGTGGGTTGTGCTCGTGTTGCAATAGGCCTATGGATATCTTTGGTGATCATGCGCTTCACTGTGCTAATGATGTTGGATTAAAATCCGCCATGACTTAGTACGTGATGTAATTGCGAATATTTGTTTAAAAGCTAGTGTACATGCACACAAGGAGGTGAATTTGGGTCTTATGACGGATATTAACAAGGATTTACGTCATGCGGATATCCTTGTTCTTAATTGGGAAAGTGGCCAAGATGTTTGTATGGATGTCACTGGTGTCTCACCATTTATTGGTGATAGTGTTTGTTCTTTCGTCCCAGGACAAGCTATCTCTAGAGAAATTTCGCATAAACATTCTAAATATATGAATGAATGTACTTCGCATGGTTATGGTTTGGGTGTTTTAGCTTTTACTACCTTAGGGGAACTTAGAGGATACTATTTATTTTTTCAAGCGTCTAAAGAATTGTTTAGTCAGCCATGATGCTGGTAGTGGTCTATGTAGTTTTATTTTTCATAGATTGGGTGTTGCCATTCAAAAAGGAGTTAGTGCTCAGCTACCAGCTAAAAACTCTGTAGTTTAATTAACTCTATTTTTTATATTAATTGATATTAAAAAATATTTTTAATTACAACAAGCAAACTGAAAAATTAAATTTTGGTTAGTTGATACAGTTACTATTAACTTTGAATAAACTTAAATGACATTAAATGAAGAGCTCAATATTAGTTAATAACTTACTAAGACCAGTAATTTATTGCGATATTAAATTATCGATAAAATAATTATTATTAACTTATCAAAATATTGTATCAATTTTCGCACTAATCATTATATGAAAGATTCAATCTTTATGACACAAGGATTATGAGATCTTTCAAGATGTATTATCGCCGTTGATTCTATCTTAATGTTTTACACACGATGAACCTTGTCGTTTTAACATGGAAAGTAGATGTTCAATGAATAGCACCATTGATCTGATCTCAATAATGTTGTAGTAATAAGGTTCGTTGAGACTTGTGAAAGCAATAGATTTTAGACTTATAAAACTTAAAAATAAAGAAAACATAATGCAAATTTGATTTCAATATATTAAAAATAACCAACACACTGATTCCAATATTACACGTGAATGCATGATAGTAAATAATCCAAAACTCTAATTATCTTTTGAGTCCCTTATTTCTTAATTCACAAATTATCAGGCAAATTCTCAAATATTAATTTTATTCCCTAAGCATAGATTATCAATTGACTAAACAAAGTATAACCTATCAGATTGAATCACAACTAATCAAGAAAATTACGCAAACAATTTAAAACTCCGTAAAAGCAGTGATTGAGTGAATTATAAATTATAAATTAGAGCAAATAAAATAGTTACCAATTATTCATGCTTAAATAACTTCCTCATTGCCTTGGTTGTGGGAGAATTAGCTCATTATCATGTTGGAAACATGCTCAAAATTTGATTTCATTGCTCAAAGTGTTTACAAATGATAAAAATGGGAGAAAATGATTAAAACCGGGTTTGTAACAATTATATTTGTTACAAACCGAACTGTTACAAAGAATGATAACAAATATGCGTCACTGTCACTGTAGAAGTACAACTCGATATTCACTGTCGTTGTCACTGTAGCTAAACGACTGACTTTTTGCGTCTTATGTTATTCGTGTTCTTCACAGCAGCAGCAGAAGTGTGTTCTCTACAACTCGATCAATCTCCTATGTGGTTGCTCTAAACTCTCCCCAACCACTCTGTAACCCTGCATAACTCAAGAAACACCTATATAAAGCCAATTCAGCTCCTCCAAATCTCGCATTAAACTTCAAAATATTATTCATTACTCCGGTAATATTTTATTTCTTTTTTTGTAGCAGCACGGGAATAACTCTTCATTTTTTCACCTTTCATACATCTGCTAGAACCTAATACACTCCAAACACGTTCTTACACGCCTCACATGACGTCGAATACCCTCAAGCCATACAAAATCTCCAAAAATAACTCGGAAAATCATCCTTGCTCTGTTTTGTAAACTCCACGTACACAACCCCTCTTCTCTCGAATCTAAAATAGATATCGTCCCTATTTTGTCTTAACAAGCCCATACAAGTCCAAATCCATGAAAGAATCCCCACAAAATCTTCCCAAACTCGATTCAACAACTACGCAGGTGACAAAATATTTCTCTCGCCAAAATAAACTTTTGAACGATGAAGAAGGGGTGCCCCCTAACCAGAGTGGGGGTGCCGATAGCAGCTAGCTTTAGGGGTGTCCTGGGGTGCCCCTTATCTAAAATAGGGGTGCTTTTAGTAGTTTTTTCTCTGGGGGGGTCCAAATAGCACATTTTGAGCAACTTTTTCCATACAAGTGTATTTCTCCAAAAACACCTACACAAATATAAAAACGCCATAATAAGTACAAAATCAAGAACTCACAATAGAGACACTGAGGACAATTCACACACAAAAATGTGTCTATCAAATACCCCCAAACTTATTATTTGCTAGTCCTCGAGCAAAATTAATCTAGAAAATAAAATCCTAACTCACTAGGTGGACCTAGTGACCGAGATATAGTCTCGGAAGGGTTTACCATAGGTGTACCCACAAAACCTGACTTCTAATTGGTCACAAGTATCTAAAGAGCTATGAGGACATACATATTCTCAACCTATCTCCAAGTAACTAGAATGCCAGAGAAATTAAAGGTGCCATCTCTAAAGATGACTAAAGAATAGGGGAGACACATTCGCAACATTGCTAGATAAAGAGATATCCGCTACACAACTAGATAAACATTGTAAGATGCATCCGCTTTACAACTAGATAAGATTAGGAGAAAGATAAAGATGATAGGGACATATGCTACACAGCTGGACTAATTACGTGTGATGAGTTGAACCAGTGCTAGAAATATCTTGTGCCATATGGAAAGCGGACTAACAAAGCAACCAAAATGCATCTCTCTTCGACTCTTTCATAGTGCTCAGTAGAAACAACGTCTTTTGCGGCTTTAACTATAGACGATAAACTCTCAAACCTCGTAGAACCTTGATAATTAAATCTTCTCTTCGATTTCTTGCTTGAAACTTCCTTATCTACTTCCCTATGGCCTTATTGAACAAAATGTAACTACAATTATTATTTTTCATTTTTCATTTTTTTTTTAATGAGAGTAACAAGACAAAAATTTACATGGCCATGACAGAAGGACTTTAGCACTTGGATCTTCACAACTTTTAATGTCTTAGTATCATGAACTTCAACAACTTATATCGTTTGATTTTTCTTGCTCTTATAACTTCTTGTAATCCTTGATTTTGAATTCTGATTTTCTATTGTTGCTTTTAAGCCTTAAACGTCTTCCACTTTCTCCATAGACTTTGATGTCGCTCCGTTTGTTGATGATGATAAGTTTCTACTGGGAGAGAGTCGTAATCTAATAACTAAGACTACATTGTGAGGTTGCTTTGTCTTTATGGAATTTCCTTCTAGCCTAATTGCCTTTCCATCATGGATGGTTAGGTCCATCACGATTACCCTCAAAAAGGAACATGTTCTCTCCTGAATGTCAAAGATCTCAATATATTTTTCTCTAATGTCTCAATAGAATGTTATCCCTAGCAATTCCAATTTCCATATTTTCGATGAGAAACAGTATGTAAACTTAGCTAACCGGATACTATGTGACGCTAGAAGTTTCAAAAATGCAACTAAAAAGTTCTTCCCCACCCCCAAACTTAAATCTAACATTATCCTCAATGTTTCTAGTGAAAGAGAAGTACCAAAGGTAAAATAACATGAGGAGAAGTTGGAAAGATAGTACCTGGGTGGAAAGAGAAATCAAAAACTAATATACAACATACAATCACCCCGATGGTCAATCAAGGGTAAGCAGGGTCCTCCATAGGGACCTCCTCAACATCACCTATAGGAAAGGGATCTAAAAAGGGTTTCAATATATAACCGTTAACCTTAGAAGAACTACTACCATCCGGTGTCTCGATCTCAACAGCTCCATGAGGAAAAACAGTACGTACCACAAAAGGACTGGTCCACCGAGAGCGTAACTTCCCAGGGAATAGATGCAAACAAGTATCATACATAAGAACTTTTTGACCTGGAGAAAATGACTTTCTTAAGATATTTCTATCATGCACAAGTTTTATTTTGTTCTTATACTCCTTAGCACCATCGTAAGCATCTCTACGAATCTCTTCCAACTCATTGAGATGGAGTTTCCTATGGGCTCCTGCCTTGTCAAACGAAAAAATTAGTTGTTTAACAGCCCAATAAGCTCTATGTTCTAACTCAACAAGTAAGTGACAAGCCTTGCCATAAACAAGACGATAAGGTGACATTCCAATGGGGTTTTTAAACGCAATACGGTAAGCCCATAAGGCATTAGTAATCCTAGACGACCAGTCTTTCCGATTAGGATTAACTGTTTTCTCTAATATACATTTTATCTCCCTATTGGAAACCTCTACTTGACCACTAGTCTGTGGATGATACGGGGTAGCTACCTTATGTGTAATACCATATTTCTTCATCAAAAGCCTAAAAGGACCATTACAAAAGTGTGACCCTCCATCACTAATTATAGCACGCGGTGTACCAAAACGTGTAAGTATATTATCTTTCAAGAACTCAATCACAACCCTATGGTCATTGGTTTTACATGCAACCGCCTCAATCCACTTAGAGACATAGTCTACATCGACAAGGATGTATAAGTTACCAAAATAATTAGGAAACGGACCCATAAAGTCAATACCCCACACATAAAAGACCTCAACAACTAAAATAGGGTTCAAGGGAAATGGTTCCTAATTTCTGGCAACGTTCACAAGTAACACAGTAACTGTGGGAGTCTTTAAACAATGAAGGCCAATAGAATCCACACTGCAATATCTTAGCGACAGTCTTCTTAGCACTAAAGTGACCCCCACAAGCATGATCATGACAAAAGGAAATAATACTGGACTAGTCACTCTCAGGTATACATCTCCTAATAATCTGGTCTGGACAATACTTAGACAAATAAGGATTATCCCAAAATAAGTGCTTAACCTCGGCTAAAAACCTAAAACAATCTTGTTTACCCCAATTTTGGGGCATTCGACCAGTAACAAGAAAGTTTACTATATTCGCATACCAAGGTAATTGGGTAATAAAGAACAGTTGTTCATCAGGAAAGCTATCACTTATAGGAAGGGAATCATCAGGGGAATCAACAACTAGCCTAGACAAGTGGTCTGCTACTTCATTTTCTGAACCCTTTTTTATCTTTAATGTCCAGAGAAAACTCTTGCAACAAAAGGATCCATCTAATCAATATAGGTTTTGTATCCTTCTTAGACAGAAGATATTTCAAAGCAACATGATCAATGTATATTACGATCTTAGAACCTAAGAGATAGGGTCTAAACTTATCTAAGGAAAACACAATGGCCAACAATTCATTCTCGGTAGTGGTATAGTTCAACTGGGCATCATTCAGAGTTTTGCTAGCATAGTAAATCACATGAAGTAGTTTGTTTTCTCGTTGACCTAGCTAGCACAACACCAATAGCATAATCTTAAGCATTGCACATGATATCAAAATGTAGGTTCCAGTTGGGTGCCTGGACTATGGGGACGGTAATGACTAAAGTTTTAAGCTTCTCAAAATCCTCTAAACAAGCATCATCAAAGACAAACTTAATATCTTTTGCAAGCAAATTGCAAAGAGGTCTAGAAATCAAGCTAAAATCTTTAATGAATCGACGATAAAAACCTGCATGCCCTAAGAATGACCTAATGTCTTTTATGGTTTTTGGGACCTATAAAGTATTAATAAGGTCAACTTTAGCTTTATCTACCTCTATACCCTTAGAAGATACGATATGCTCTAAAACAATTCCTGAACGAACCATGAAATGACATTTCTCCCAATTAAACACTAGATTTTTTTTCCTTACACCTAGTCAACACTAATGACAAATGATGCAAGCACTCATCGAAATACGAACCAAATACTGAAAAATCATCCATAAAGACCTCTAAGAATCGTTCTACCATGTCAAAAAATATGCACAACATACAACGCTGTCGCAGGGGCATCACATAGTCCGAATGGCATGTGTCTATACGCAAAGGTACCAAAGGGACAGGTAAAAGTGGTTTTCTCTTGGTTTTCTAGGGAAATAACAACCTGATTATAACAACAGTATCCATCTAAAAAGCAATAATGGCTACGTCCATCTAATCTCTCTAGCATTTGGTCGATGAAGGGAAGTGGAAAGTGGTCTTTCCTAGTGACCTTGTTCAATTTCCTATAGTCAATACAGACACGCCAACCCGTGGTCACCCGGGTTGGGATTAACTCATTGTTATCATTCTGGACTACAGTAATACCGGATTTCTTGGGAACAACCCGAACGGGCTGACCCACTTTCATCGTCTGAAATGGGGTAGATAATGCCCGCATCTAATGTTTAAGAACCTCGGTTCAACTACTTCTTTCATATTAGGGTTTAGTCGATGTTGCATCTCCCTATAAGGTTTGGTATCTTCCTCTAAATAGATATGATGCATACAAATAGTAGGACTTATACCCTTAATGTATGCTATGGTCCATCATAAAGCTTCCTTGTTGTTTTGAAGGACGGTTACTAGCCTATTTTCCTGATCACTATCCAAATCGGATGCTACAATCACAGTTAAAGTTTTAGATGAGCCTAAAAACACATACTTCAGGGTATCTGGTAATGGTTTAAGGTCCAACTTAGGAGGCTCTTCTAACGAAGGAATTAGGGTAGACTTAGAAACTGGTAGTTGTTCGAACTTAGGTTTCCATCCATTATTAGTGTCTAACAAAGGGGTTGAATCTAACAAAGCATTTACCTCATTAATCACATTATCATCATCAAAATCAATCCTAAAGTGAGATAGGCATTTCTCTAATGGATCTTCTAACAAAGTGTTTGGTAACGACTCATCGACTAATGTTCCTATCATGTTCACCTCTTCTATGTTCGAGTCATCTAGTTCAGAGGGTAGCTTACTAATATTAAAAATGTTCAGCTCAATAGTCATATTACCAAAAGACAAATTCATAATACCATTTTGACAGTTAATGATCGCATTGGATGTAGCTAAAAACGGGCGACCTAAAATCACTGGTACAGTAAAAACTCTATATGATACTCCATATATTAATAAACTATATATATTAGTAAAAACTCATGGCCCCAACTTGGGCCAGTTATAAATAGTAATAAACTCCAAATTTTAATATTAATAGATTTTTCTAGTCCCACCATAAGGAATTTACCTCCATATATTAATATAATTGACATAATCGGAAAATTATAGATTTTGTTAAATCAAAATTTAAGATTAAGAAAAATATGTATTTATAGTTATTTGAGAAAAGGCTGTAATTTTTTGGGTTTTTATCGCATATTTTGATTTGCGTATGCATAAGACCTTGTTACTATGTGCACCGTTCTTGTTGAAGCCAAAATATTTCCAACTTGTCGAGCATGTTAAGGCTTCTTGTCGAGCAAAATTTTTTTTTGGTATACCTCCCTATATTAATAATTTTACAAAGTCCCAAGACTATTAATATATGGAGTTTTTACTGTATTTGGTTCTCTGGGTCAGGAACAGGTTGGGTATCTAGGATAACAAAAATTCACTGGATATATAAACTTGTCGACCTCTATAAGAACATCCTCGATCACACCACGAGGAATTTTAACGGACCTATCATCTAACTGAAGTGTCATCTGGGTAGGTTTTATCTCACCAAGTCCTAGCTTAAGGTACACATGGTATGGGAGTAAGTTCACACTGGCTCCTAAGTCAAGCAACGGTTTCTCAACACGGTATTTACATATTGTGCAAGAAATGGTAGGGGACCCTGGGTCTTTGTACTTAGGAGTAGTGGTATTCTGAATAATAGAACTCACGTGACTAGCTAGAAAGGATTTCTTCTGGACACTAAGTTTTCGCTTTCGCGTACACATATCCTTAAGAAACTTGGCATAAGCGGGAATCTTCTTAATCACATCTAACAATGGGAGGTTGATAGTAACCTTCTTAAAAACCTCCAATATATCATTAAATGTGGACTCCCTCTTAGTTGGAACTAAGAGTTGTGGGAATGGGGCTTTAGGAACAAAGCCGGACTCATTAGGACCTCATCGGTCTCTTTAGAGACTCTATCAGTCTCTTCGGTTAGTTCAGAAGGGTGAACTACAATATGTTCACTATCAGGCATGACAACCTTGTTGTCTATGACTCTTCCACTCCTAAGGGTTTTAATAGCATTCACATGATCGGATGTTCTTTCACCTATTTCATTAATTCATCTAGGGTTGGGTTGAGTTTGACTAGGAAACTTACCTATTTCTCTCAAAGATTCATTTATCTGACTAACCTGGGTTTTCAACTCGGAAATAGCCTGAGAGTTAGCCTGACCTATTCTCTTATTTTCTTCTAAACCTTGAGAAACAGATTGATGAAGCTGCACAGTGTTATGAGTTAACAAAGCAAGATTCTCTTCTAAACTCATAATATTTTTATCTCAAGGGTTCTAAAACTGTGTCTGAGCTGAGGGACATTTAGTATAGCCAAAGCCCGGGGGAACCTGAGAATTACTAGACTGACCTTGATTTTGGCCCTTAGACCAAGAAAGGTTTGGATGGTTTCTCCAGCCAGGGTTATAAGTTTCCGAATAAGGGTCAAACTTTTGACGATTATCAAATCTAGTATTGTTATAAAGAGCATTGGCTTGCTCATCAACAATATGGCCTTCCCAAAAAGGTTATATTCTTCCACTACTACCACTAGAATGACCTAATTTTAAGGCTTCTAACCTTTTGTCTATGGCTGCTATTTTAGCATCAGACTCATAAGATCCTTCTACCCTATTGACATTTCCTCTACTTTGAAGAATTATTTTCTGGGGTTCCTTACTATTTTCCCATTGTTGGGTCTTATCGGCGATTTCATTCAAAAATGTCATCGCCTAATCAACTATTTTATTCTCAAACCCACCTGTGCATAAGGACTCAACCATGGTTGTTGTCGAATAATCTAAACCCTCGTAGAGGATCTGAACTAGCCTAACCTTTTCTAAACCATGGTGAGGACATTGAGCTATTAAGTCATTGAACCTTTCCAAATACCTATATAAAGATTCTCCCTCTTGTTGAGCAAAAGTAAAGATTTGTGTCATAATAGACGATGTTTTATGCCTAGGGAAAAACTTTTATAAAAAGGCAGTTGTAAGTTGGTCATAGGTTTCAATTGACTCAGAAGGCAAACCGTATAGCTACGATTTGGATTTATCTCTTAGGGAAAATGGGAATAACCTAAGTTTCAAAGCATCATTATCTAGGTTTTTAATTTTCAGAGTACTACAAACTTCCTCAAATTCCCTAATATGAAAATATGGGTTTTCACTTTCTTTCCCTAAAAAGATTGGGAGCATCTGTAGGGTCCCGTGTTTCAGTTCATAATTTGCTTCAGTTTCAGCTAACTTGATACATGACGGACGAGAGGTCCTAGTTGGGTTTAACAAAGCTTTCAAAGTTGTCATAAATGGCACTACCAAAGGACTAGGAGTACTTTCTTCACTAAGTGTCAAGTTTTCAAAGCTGGAATTTCTAAAGACAGGCCTATCAAAAGAAGAATCTTCGAGCTCCCCGTCTTCACAAGAAGAACTACTAGGTTTGTCACTAATCAAATGACCTAGAGTGTTTCTTTTCCAAGCCCGTTCTCTAATGACCTCGGGCATACACTAGAAAAAAACAAAAAGAAGAAAAATCCTAAAAGGAAGGGAGGTTCTATGCAAACACAAACAAGGCTGACTCCACCACAGCAAACCTATTGATTTATAGCAAACAAAAAGCATGATGGCTCCACTTAGATTGTTTCTAGACCAACTTTTATTCTTTCGAAAAGGAGTTCGTTACAATCTAAGCAAACCTCTCTAGAATCAATCCGAGTTAAAGTAAGTTAAACAAAGATGAGGGAAGATGCGTGGAGCTTTGATACCCAAGGCCTCACCGGCATTACAAGGCGGCGCATTCAACTTACAGAAACCATCATGAACTTCAAAGTATGCTCAAAAGAGTAACCAATATTTTTATAACGACTTTCCTATTAAGCTCGTTACCCTATCGGTCTCGTTCTATTCCAAATTTTAAGGCTTAGGTTCGCGTTAAGTATCATTTTCCAAAGGAGGGCAAGAAGAGAACGGTGATGAAATCCGAACCCTTATCTTGTATGGCACGCCCTTGCCCTTTACTAGGAAATTAAAGCAGCCATTTTGAATTCCTCAGCATATATGCAAACGAAGGAATACAGTAAACCCGCTGACAGGGGATTCGCAGGTGTTTCGATAAACTTACCTCCCATACCAGACGGGGGATGAACCGCTGAAGTCGACTACGGTCACGACTCCTATGTCATGTACGAACCCGAGGGGTCGAGGCGATATCGTAATCGCCGTCCTTCTCTACAAAAATTTTATATTTAATACTACCCTTCCGTAGGGTTTAAAAATAAATAAAAATAGTGTCCCAAAGTTTAAAGTCCAAAGTCCAAAAGTGCAAAAGAAAAAGAAAATTACAAGAATATAAGATATCCTAATACAATCAAAATAAAAAAATCTTCTTTTTTTTTTCGCTCTTTTCGCTTTGTCTTTGATTCCAAATCTTTTTAGTGTTCACCAAAAGCTTTGGCAAATTTTTCTTTTGTTCCAAATTCCAAAATCTGTAATGCAAAGACAAAAACTAAAAAACGTAAAGTAGAACAAATAAAAATAAAAATAAAAACCAACAAAATAAATCTAAAAACTCTAGCCTAAAGACAAGTCCGCGTCGGCGGCGCCAACAATTAATCTGATCTCAATAATGTTGTAGTAATAAGGTTCGTTGAGACTTGTGAAAGCAATAGATTTTAGACTTATAAAACTTAAAAATAAAGAAAACTTAATGAAAATTTGATTTCAATATATTAAAAATAACCAAGACACTGATTCCACTATTACACATGAATGAATGATAGTAAATAATCCAAAACTCTAATTATCTTTTGAGTCCCTTATTTCTTAATTCACAAATAATCAGGCAAATTCTCAAATATTAATTGTATTCTCTAAGCATAGATTATCAATTGACTAAACAAAGTATAACCTATCATATTGAATCACAACTAATTAAGAAAATTACGCAATCAATTTAAAACTCCGCATAAGCAGTGATTGAGTGAATCATAAATTATAAATTAGAGCAAATAAAATAGTTACCAATTATTCATGCGTAAATAACTTCCTCATTGCCTTGGTTGTGGGAGAATTAGCTCATTATCATGTTGGAAACACGCTCAAAAGTTGATTTCATTGCTCAAAGTGTTTACAAATGATAAAAATGGGAGAAAATGATTAAAACCGGGTTTGTAACAATTATATTTGTTACAAACCGAACTGTTACAAAGAACGATAACAAATATGCATCACTGTCACTGTAGAAGTACGACTCGCTATTCACTGTGGCTAAACGACTGACTTTTTGCGTCTTATGTTCATCGTGTTCTTCACAGCAGCAACAGAAGTGTGTTCTCTGCAACTCGATCAATCTCCTATGTGGTTGCTCTAAACTCTCCCCAACCACTCCGTAACCCTGCATAACTCAAGAAACACCTATATAAAGCCTAAAGCTCCTCCAAATCTCGCATTAAACTTCAAAATATTCTTCATTACTCCGGTAATATTTTCTTTTTCTTTTTGTAGCAGCACGGGAATAACTCTTCGTTTCTTCACCTCTCATGCGTCTTCTAGTACCTAATACACTCCAAACACGTTCTTACATGCCTCAGATGACATCGAATACTCTCAAGCCACACAAAATCTCCAAAAATAACTCGGAGAATCTTCCTTGCTCTGTTTTGTAGACTCCACGTACACAACCCCTCTTCTCTCGAATCTGAAATATATACCGGCCATGTTTTGTCTTAACATGCCCATACAAGTCCAAAGCCATGAAAGAATCCCCACAAAATCTTCCCAAACTCGATTCAGCAACTACACAGGTGATAAAATATTTCTCCCGCCAAAACAAACTTTTGAACGATGAAGGAGTGCCCGCTAACCATAGTAGGGGTGCCGATAGCATCTGGCTTTGGGGGTGTCCTGGGGTGCCCCTTATCCAAAATAGGGGTGCCTTTAGTAGATTTTCTCCCGGGGTCCAAATAACACTTTTTGAGCAACTTTTTCCACACAAATGTATTTCTCCAAAAACACCTACACAAACATAAAAACACCATAATAAGTACAAAATCAAGCATTAACAATAGAGACACTGAGGACAATTCAGATACAAAAATGTGTCTATCAACCACGCTGGAGAATTCATGTGAAATGTTACAAAATGAAGGCACTGCTTGATTTAATCAAAGGACTTAACTATAGCAATGAAATGGATATTGAATACCTTTTGAATACTCTCAAGATAATACTATTTCGCATTTTTGACTGACGAGGAAAGAATTGTGAATATTATGGGAAACGAGAAAAGTGATGATGTGGAAACCGAAGATGAAGTTGTAGTATAAAGCCATCTTCACGTAAAAATGCTATTAAAGGTGTGAAGACATTGGATAGTTTCTTGTTGCATCACTAAACGACAACACCAAAAACTCTTCTAATGTTAAGAAAAACCCAAGATGATATTTTATGTGACATGAATTTTAAGAAAAACCAAGCCACAATTGAATCATTCTTTACCAAACTAACATAAATATAAAACTAATTTTATGTAAATCAAAGAGTTATTAATTTATATATCAGAAGGGACTTCTAAAAAGTCTGAACATTTTATTAATTTATAAATTTAGCGAATTATTAATCAAGCACGTTTTCTGTGACAGACCATAAAATTACGCCTAATGCGCCAGGGCACACTAGCCATAACTCCCCGATTCACCACTATGATGTTACTTATCAGGCCTTAAAACTAGGAAAATGCACGTTCATCTGCCCTTGCATGCATGCTCGACGAGCATGATGCACCTAACTTAGCTTCCACGCAAAAAAAGGATATAAATCCTTGAAGGCTATGGCTTATGCATCTTGTATGCATCATTGGATTTTGAGTACTTTCTACGCATAGAACATGCCTTGAACTGGCGCATAGGCCATTGCAGGCCTATTAATTTCCATCTCTTTACTTAGCTTAAGCATTGATGAAAGCATGCACTTGCCCATCTATTTTATCATAGGACCTGAATTTACCTCTTTTAATATGTTTAAGTTTAAAATGAATATTACTAATATACCCTCATTTTATTTATGACTCATAATTTGTGTGGACATAACAAAAGGGCAATTATGAAAATCCAAAATTTGCAACTTCAGTTTACTGTTCATGAATAGTGTCCAAGGGGTGTTTCCTTTATAATAGTACTAGAGTGTAGGCACATGCGCATGCCCTGCTTGGATAATAATATAACACGCTATGTCTATTCTTTTAACTGGTAGGCTCGTACAAAACTGAATGAGACATATAACATTGGACGGATGGTTCAGATTCCAACTTTACCATTCTAATCAATCTCACCCGTTAGTTGTGTTAGACTAGATTACTGCTATAGCAGTGTGGGCCGATCAAGAAACAAAAATGCGCCAAAATAAAAAATAACTATTTTTTTCTGCGAGTTTCTATAGATTGTCCATTTATTTTTATTAAATAGACTTCAAAATGTTTCAACTTTTAAAATATTCATCGGACATTCAAGCATATCCTATCCTACACTCATAAAAATACAAAATTCAATAATCAAGGTGTGATAAAATGGAGACATCAATCTTTTGAAATGGAGCCATCAATAATCTAATAGCCTGTTCGGTTGGGAGAATTAGAATCCTAGGAATTCAATTATGGGGTAATCCAATTCTTGGAATTGGATTCCAAGGAATTCGATTCCAATCCAAAAAATTCATGTTCGGTTGAGGTAATTCAATTACCTTTGTTATTACTCAGATCCAATTCCATTGCATCATTGGACCAATGCAATGGAAATCTATCATTTTGGAGGGAATTGGATTCCTAGGAATTGAAATTCCCAATTACATAGAGTTCATTTGCCCCGTTCGGTTCAAGGAATTGGACGCATTCCCTAGGAATTGGATTCTCCCAACCGAACGAGCTATAAGTGTAACAAAAGAAAATGCAGTGAGAGAGATGACCTTCATATACTATAATGTTGCATTTGATGGCTCTCCCGATCGCTCTTCTTCTTTGTGTCTTAATGGAAGGCCATGGCATGTACTAATTCTTGCAATTCTTTCCAAAGTGAACATGGGACTAAACGCAAGGTCTCGTAGTTTTCTTGTCCTTGACAATGCCACGAATGTCAAACCGAGACTCTCATCCATCTTCCTGATTTACCATCCAAGAAACAATAAAAAGATTTACCATCCAAAAATTATTCATCTCGGAAACTTGGATTGTATTAACATAAAATAAATTTGCAACAAATCTTCATCACTCTCATCCATCTTCCTGATATCAATACGGTTATCGAGTGATATTTTTACGTCTCCTTAAACAGTTGTTACTTGAGATAAAATTCGAAAGGGAATAGATGAGGGCTTAGGGTAATATAGCATGAGCCGTAGTACCTAGTGAAAAATATAATACTCCAAACACCTATATTATTATAGAAAGGATAAAACAGGAATACAAAGGTTAAGGAACACATTCAAAAATTATGACAACATCCTCTTTTCGTCGCTTACTCGCTTAGTGAATTTGCACTACAAGAAATTTTGTAGCGCAAACCAATTGTCTAGATTATCAGGTGGCCCATGAAATAACATCCCTTGGGCCCTTGAGTCAACCGACTTAAGCCTCGTCAGATCTGCCTTTTCTCAATCCGTCTCTTTTGTTTAATTTTTGTCTAACGTCATTTAATTAATACTGCATCACCCAATCTGCTGGCTCTATAACAATATACCTAATAAAGACAAACAAATTTCAACTCGTATTATTCAATCACATTAGATAAATAATATCCTACATCTTGCTTAAACATTTAAAAAAAGAGAGGAAATGTGTGCATTAAGAAGAAACTGATTTGAGCCTGCCTAGCTTACTAACTTTCTTCTTCTTCTTCTTCTTCTTCTTCTTCTTCTTCTTCTTCTTCTTCTTCTGGACAAAGACGGACATACAGATAACAAAGATGGAAATATTCTGGAAAAGAGTTCAAGTGATTTGGTCCATAGCTGTGGATTTATGTTTTCAGAGGTTTTATACCCAACATCTTCCTTCTTCACCTACAGATCTTCTTAATCTTATTCATGTCACCAACAGCAACAAGAACAAGAATCATAACCACAGTAAGCAGTTGAGTGATCTCACCATCATAGTTACTGGCGCCACTAGTGGTATAGGACTTCACACTGCTCGGTACGTAACTCTCTCTACCCGAAATTCTGGCAATCACATCTCCTTTTTCTCATTGATATCATAGCAGTTCTGGAAATATTGCAAAACTATTTACGTTGACAAACTATTAAATTAAATATAGTTAAAGGATCAATCGACTGTGGCAAAACAACCCTGACCTTTTGGGCTACGTTTTAGCTTTACAACTTCACGTGGGGTCGTATAAAATATTACCACATTACGCTAATAACGCCAATTAATGTTTATTGCTCCATAGTTTAATTAGCTTCATGTCTCGCGTGCATTATGGTAAAAATAGATGTAGATGAGTGTCCTCTCTATTTTCCTATCTTAGGGTGCTTCACTGCTTGCATGCAACTATATACCGTTCCCTCCAGTACTATGTTTTTTTTTTTTTCCCTTCTTCTTCTTCGGTAAAGAATATGGTGTTGGCGAACTCAAATCATTGGTATCACTCAATAATTTTACCACTGTACTACCGTGACACTCAATATTTACTTATATACTTGTGCATATAATCCTCTCTACCAGTGTCTGCTTTCTCTTGCTCACTAGAGTCACTGAAAATTTGTACGCCTTTCCTCATTGGCTCATGCTAGGGAAATCTTCATCAGGGATTTTGTGTACATATGGTAGGTACATGAACATGGCAAAAATTACCCTATCCAGACACTTATACGCTATTTACCTTATAATGTCCAACTATTGTAAGTTAAATTTTTGTAACGGTTAAAATTCAAACCCGTGGTAAAAGTTAAAATCGTCGTATATCACATAACTTCACAAAAGTGCGAATTTTTGTGTGGAAGTGTACGAACATTTTATGAAAAAAAATTGACTTCTAGTTAGATTTTATTTGGGCATCAAAATGTCATAATAGTGTAGATTTTATCATGTCAAATGGCATGTATACAGTTTCTTGTAATACGTAAATGTTCACAACCAAGAATTGAAAAAATAATTGATGCTTGGCATTGTTGGCAAGCCTAAACACGCTAAGTTAACCAGACTACAATTTTTTAAACTAAACTCTTTGCAAGCACAGGGAATTTGCGATGGCTGGAGCCCATGTTGTCATGGCCTGCAGGAACATCAGTGCTGCAAATAATATTGCAAGTAAGTGGAGAGAGGAGGTGAACGATAACAAAGTGCTCAATGTTGAGGTTAGCGTATGTCTCAGTTTTGATTCGTACATTCAATTTACACTACTGTACACCGTCAGTGACCATACTAGTAGGTACCCAATCATTTGTTTTTTTGTTTTAATTTCCGTCAACTATTTAAATTCGTAAAATTTTGTAAACAAGTTTTTGTTATTGTTATATGTACGTAATTTATGAGAGGGGCCCGTGTATGTACCGGTTTGTAGCCTCTCATTAACCAATTCTCTTCCACACTACAAGTAGGTTATGGAGTTGGATTTGGTCTCTTTGTCCTCTGTAAGGAGTTTTGCAGAAGTGTGGATGCAACGGGCCCTGCCGTTGGATCTCCTTATCAACAATGCCGGGATCTATAAGCCAAAAGGTAATTATTAGTTAATTGAAGCCACTTATAAATATAGACAACCTAAAGCTAATTCAGTCGCAGCTTAACGTTTTTTTCTTCTTTTGACTTTAGTAAGATTTTTCTTAAATGTAGCCCATGAATTTACTAACCGTAACCCATTAAAAATAAGTGTTTTAATAAACCAAACGAGCATGTATAATCATTTCATATAGCCCACAAAATTACACATAATTATTATATTAGCTCAAAATATATAATAAGATAATCATAAAATTCTAAATCAACAAAAAAAATAAGATGTTAATTTTCTAATTCTTACGAGTAAATTTATATAAGATATTTAATTTTTGAAGAATAATCAATATTCTCAATAGATTATAATTATAGATTTTTAGAAAATGATCATAGAGAATGAATCAAAACCTTCGTTAAATCCATTTCAATTGATGTTGTCGTGAAAAAAAATTAATGAAATAATAAAATATGCACCTGATCAATTATAATATAACCATGATTAAGAAGAAAAAAATTGTTTTAGAGAAAATTAAGAATTAGGGTTTATTAGTTTCCGAGGAATAGTTTATAATTAATCAATTTATGAGAGTACTAAAAGAAAAATTACAATTAATTTGATGCATGATTAAAAAGAAGTTAGGGTTTATTTTGATTTTGTTTAAGAATAAGAATTGAAGTTTAGTTATTAATAAAAAATTAAGACTTGTTTGGTTTTTCATTTGAACTTTAATTTTTTGGATTATGGTTAATATGTGGGCTACATTTATTAAGAGGAGCCTTTAGTAATATGGTGAAATTTTAAAAAAGAATCGAAACGAAAATAAGTACAAATTATTTCATCGATATTTCAAAATAAATTATTTCATTATCAACACATTTTGTAGGTATGTGATAGATTGGTTTTTACATTTACTATCTCAAAATTGTTAATTTTTTATTTATATAGTGCCCCAATCTTTTTCAAGAGATGGAATTGAGCTACAGATGCAAGTGAATCACATTGCTCCAGCCCTTCTGACAATGCTTTTACTGCCCTCATTATTGCGAGCATCTTCTCCACGTGTTATCAGCGTTAATTCGATAGTAAGTAGTATCAATATCATTTAGTCAGTTGCATGTTTATCTGCATACAAAAAAATAATTCGCAGCAAGACATTAAACAAAAATCAGTAACCAACTTTATTATTATTGCTAACCTTTTTTTCTTGGTCGAATTATTATCACTTGACATTGAAGGCACATCGGGATGCAACCATAGAGCTCGAAAGTTGGAATAGTAAAGTGGAACAGGAAAAGTTTAGCGGCTTCTTAACCTATGGGTCAAGCAAATTAGCACAGGTAAGTAAAGTTTAAATTTCCCATTATTAATCATGACCAAAAATATCTTGGCTTTTGTATATTTTCAAATATGGATTCTGAATTTACCAACTATTTTTACTCTAATTATCGATGCAGTTAATGTTCCTCAAAACTCTAGCAAATAAGGTTGCGCAGCAAAAAGAAAATGCTGCTTTCAAGTGTATAGCGGTCCATCCTGGAGGTGTTGGTACAAATATTGTTAGTATTCTTACGTTTATCCCTATATGATAAATATGTATTAAATGTAAGGTCTAGCACTAATACATCGACATTTTTAGGATCCAATGGCGTATATTGCTGCAAGTACGGGTTTGATGTTTACTCCTGCAGAAGGTAACTTAGACGGGTTTTTTTGGGCAGTGTAATCATGTTCCATGATAGTAATATGTTTTTTATTGGTAAAAAATGATGCTGACGAATTTCGAACTCAAGTCACTGATATCATCACCTAATGACTTTAATACTGTACTACAATGACATCGACTAATCATTGTTTTTGTTTTTTTCATAATATATAGGATCAAGGGGTGTAATCTTTTGCGCAGCAAGTGAGGATGTTGCCAAAAGTTTGTATGGTGGTTTCGCATATTACTCATACGATTGTAAACCAGATAGAATTTCACCACTAGCCTATGACACAAATGCATGTTGCGAGATATGGAAGAAGACTATGGAGATCTTGCAACTGGACAACGATTATGTTTTGCATTTGCGTGACAATTACTAATTGATTAATTTCTTACTAAATTATATTGCATTCATTGAAAATACGTATATCCTGTTTTCTTATCTTTCTTTGCGATAAACTCTTTTTGTGTTAACATATGTTGAGGGATTTTCATAAAATTACTTATTTCAATGTCATTGTTGAATTAGGTTTTTATAGATGATACTAAAAAAATATTATTGTCATTATTGTTGCTCGGGAAGATATTGTCACATCTTAGGTGTCTCGTTAGAAAAGTGTATAATGTCATATTAGAAATGTCTAATGTCTCATAAAAAAAGTATCCCGTGATACATGAGAAGTTTCTGGAGTTTCACCAGAAAAACATTTATTTTCATGTTAGAAGAGTCTGGTGTCATGTCAGAGAAGTGTCTAGTGTTGGATCATTAAAAATGTTATTGTTACGCATGTAAGAAAATGTGTGTATAATCAATTGGTAATATGGATTTAATATTGAATTCAAAATGCAACAAGCTTATACCGTTAAACACTAGAGCGTGTGTGCTGAATGGTGATCATAGACGAACGACTGTTCAAGTAGTCACAATTTGCTAGAGATAATTTCCCATTGCATCCTGAGAGAAAGTTTTCAACTAAACCATATGTGACCAACACGAAAACTCTTATAAAATCTAGTGATTGACTTGTGCCGTAGAGCTTCCTTAATTTTCCCAACAGAGTTAAGAATGTTTACCCACAACATTATCGCTTACTAAGACAATACGAACTATACACGTGATGAACCAAAATCTTACTCGCCCTAAACATTTTGATGGAAACATCTTTACTCGCTGGACTGAAACTGTATGTTATTTTTTACTACTACCAGCTTGAGTTACATCATCCAATAAGAATTTGAAGTAATTCCTGAAGACAATAAAAATGGCGTTGAAGCAAGGAAGTACGAGTTGAAAGGCAAAAGAGAAAAACTACAGATTTTCTATGCAGATGTGAAAATTTTAATTTGTTAGGTATATGTATCAATTTAACCAAGTTAATCTTGGATTGTCCACTGAAGAGAGAGTAACTTATTACTTATTTTTTTCATTATTTATTACAACCTACTTTAAATGATTTTAATGTCCAATATTACCAGCTTATTATTCATATTTGTATCTTCAAAAAAATTGCTCGTATTCAATATTTTGAAATCGAAGGAAAACAATTCATTCCTTTTTTCTTTTTATGCAAAGGAAAGCAATTCATCACGATGAATGCTATGAAATCTTGAAAAAACATGTTTCAATATACATGTTTGACTGACTAGCTATTTCAACGTACTAGAAGGTTCAAAAGAGATTATGGTATCTTTTATGTAATAAGTAGAGCTAATGCATAACATACCCAAGTATAGACTACTCAACCTAATAAGGTAAACACAAAATAGAGAGAAAATTTCATTTGTATTAAGAGAACAAACTTGGGATCCTTTATAAATAGGTGAGAGCCCTTTATTTATAGGGATCAAGGAAAAAACCTCTTTAATCCTATACATTTCGGGGAGCATAAAAGATAAGTTACACTAAGGTCTAAAGTATTCCTAGTAATAGATTTGGTCTTAAACCTTAAAAAGTGGGCTTGTAAGAGACATATGGAATATGGTGTCCACATTTTATTTTAATGTAATGCTATGAAAAATGCCACTAGGTTATGTGTTTTCTTTCGACGTAATGCTATGTTACAAACTAGGTTATGTCATTTGCTTCAATATAATGCCATGTTATGTTACTAAGTAAGTGTTGTTGTAGATGGGGCAAAACGATTTGCTGGTTTTTATGGAATTGAGGAGACGACCGTGCGGAGGAGACTCCTTGAACCGAGCGAAATGTTCAACCTCACACAGATGCACTGCAAGAAGGGAGTGCTTTGAATTCAAGAGATCAATCGTAGGCACCGCCTAAACCAAGACAATGGTCGTGTCAGAGGTAAAGTGGTCACAAGAGAGGATGGGTCGATCTGTAGGAGGGAAGCTAAGAAATGTGTGGAATCAATGGTAATCAAAGATTGTAGGTGTGTTGTGAATTCTGAATATGATAAGTTCTGAATGATTGAAATTGCTCAGTTGAGAGTAATTGCTCAATTGATGGGTCGATGATCCTGTGATATCAATGAGACGTGAGATTCTCGTTGTTGTTGTTTCAATTATGATTCAGAGACTTATTTATATTGCTGGAATTGTAGACACCATGATCCCATGAAGTGTGACAGTTGATGGAATCAAAGAGTGGAGAGATGGAAATAGTGTTTGAAACCATTTGCTCATCGTGCGGAGACTTGGTTGATTTTCCACCCACTACTTTGTTAACTCCTTCAACTGATTGCACGACTTGCTCACATTCCATCGTGTGTTTGAACACACGTGCCGTAGACCGCCAGACCAAAACCCTAGTTGATATCTCCCCAAGTGACACGATTGACGTCTCGTGGTTAGTTTAGTCAGTTGCTGACTTCATGATATCATGGGACGATGAGTCCATGTAATTACTGAGTTGAACGCGATTTTGTAAAAATGTTCTGAAACTCATGGATTGAACGTGGGCATGATCCTCACGTTGATAGTTGAGGCGAGCAAGTATTGCTCATTCGATGATTTGCTGAATATTGATAGTTGAACCAATATTCTCTGATTTGAGCAAGTATTGCTTATCTGAGCAAGTGTTGCTCATCTGATGAATTATTGGCAGCTTGACCAAAATAAAATATTACTTAAAATACTGGTAGTTGAACCGAGCATAATTAATAAGAATACTTATCATGAGATCGTCATAAATTTATTAGTGTTTGAATCTGGAATTATAATCCTTGGACTCAGAAACCCTAATTTGATCAATTGATGACCACTTCATGGTTTGTTAGGAATTTAACCATGGAACGAAGGAAGGATTGGTTCATGAGACCGTGGGTCAATCATGTAACACATATATGCTCACGTGAGCAAACACCAAGACCTCTTGAAGAGTTGGTGACTTGTTGATGAAAGAATGATTAAATGTTGGTTTAATCATTTATTCGAATTACTGCTGGGTTCAGTATTAGGTGATAAAACCTAATTAATTATCAAGAAGTGGAGGACCGAACAAGGGGTCATGAAACCATCCCTGGGTGGTCACGGGATCAAGTGTTGATCGTTCCATTAAGTTCCAAGTCGTTTGGAAGAGTTTTGGACCTAATACGTGCAATTGCGCAAATTAGGTCAAATTGTGAACATATGTAAGACCGACTCATTGAGAGCCAAAGAGCCAACCTTGGTCGGTCAAGGTAACATGCTCATGTCCCCAATGTGTTCGTATCTCAGTTCTGAGAATTTTATATTTTCAGATGTGCGTTTGAGCAATCATCTTAGAAAATATGAAGAAACCAGGGTATTTTGATAAAACCGTCAAAACTTCATGAGATGAAGGAAAAATAATGAAAAAGTGAAAGAATTATGAAGTGTGGGACCAGCTATGGCCAAGGCATGGCCGGCCGGCCAAGGGGCCAATCTCACACGTTTTTCCAAAATTTTCATAATATTTTCATGATTTTAGGGAAATATGATAAAATCAAGGAGTTTTGCTAAAATTAAAGAGTTTTGTTCAAATCAAGGAGATTCCATGAGATGAGGGAAACATAAAAATAATAATAATAAAATAAGGGATGTGTGGGCGTGTGGGACCGGCTTGGAGCACGGTTGGCCGGCCATTGCCCGGTCCCGTGCGTTTTTCCTAATTTTATGTATTATTTCACAATTTAAAGGAAATTTCATAATTTGAAGGAAATATCATGAAATCAAGGAATGTCATGGGATTATGAAAACA
Organism: Papaver bracteatum; assembly: GCA_023529315.1. NCBI lineage: Eukaryota > Viridiplantae > Streptophyta > Magnoliopsida > Ranunculales > Papaveraceae > Papaver > Papaver bracteatum. Next base: position 377,172 of record JAJJWX010000888.1, read on the forward strand.
TGAAAATATAATAACAATAAAAAGGGACGTGTGAGGCCATCTAGGGTTTGGCCGACCAGCTATGCCCCGTGCACACGAGTTTTCCTAATTTTATATTATTTTTCATAGGACCAAGGACATATCATTAGATTAAGGAGTTTTCATGAAATTAGGGAAATAATAATAAAATAATGAGGAATTATGAGGTGTGGTGCCGGCTGGGACCAAGGCATGGTCGGTTGGCCAATGGTCACGCCCCACAATATTCTTCCCTAATTTTATATTATTTTTTTGGTGTGAAAGAAACACCATGAAACTGAGGAGTTTCAAAATAAAGGATATTTGTTCAAATGAAAGAATTTTCATGGAACTCAAGAAAATAACAAAAATATAAAATCAGGTGGATTGACCACAAGACGGTCGGCCGGGTTCACAGGGCCCATGCTCCCAATGCCTTGGTCAATTTTTAATTATTTATTATTTTCTTTCCTATTTCGCATAGGTTCATCGTCTCCTCGTATTTCGAAATACTAGTTTGTGCGGTGATTGTTAGTGCATCGTTGTTGAGTACACTTTCACCATTAAAATCAAGGTTTACTCAGAGGTAGCTCATACGCTCGTGTGTTGAATATTTATTACTAACCCCATGGATACCGAGAAGAACCATGGTTTGCAAGAATGAAAACATTCCATGAAAATATTTGGAATATTTTCGAAATTCAGTGATGAATCCAAGAATAGGAATAATTAACTTATGGCTTTAAACTAGCAGAGCAAGCTGTCTAGGAGCATTAATTATTCCGGATATGAGTGTCGTGATTTCATATCCTTTATATAAATCGGTAAACTTGCCGCTTGTATCCTCAAGACGTTATCGCTCTATACTAGCAGAGCAAGCTGTCTAGGAGCCGTCCATCTCGATACTATATATAAATAATTATTGAAGTGTTTAGTATTCATGAGACATACAAGGTTCAGCTTCGAGACCACATATCTACATGTACTGGGAGAAAGTACTCTCAATCGTGAGGATTCAACAGAGAGACCCATGTCTAGTACTCACGCCTGATTGCTGGATCAGAGGTTCGTATAATTATGGGTTTACGTATTTTAGCCTTCTTCAAAAATCCACCATCTATATTAGTCCCCGCTAGTGAGGGGAAACTGTATTCCTACCAAACATTGAATGGTGATTTTCCGTCATAAATAATATAAGAATTCTTAACTAGTCAAAGTTAAGACATTAATGGATTTTGATAGTACGATAAACCAAAGACTTGAATGAAGACCCCAGCGGTATGATATTAGCTGCTTTGATGAGCATAAATTGGTCTTGAACCGCTGATTCGGACGACGGGTCCTTGGTCGTTTAGGATTCGCGGGCCGGGCCCAATAAGGAAATCCTTAGAAAATTAGGTTTTGGAAATAAAATTAATATAAAAGGAACTGTTACTTCTTTTTTTTAATATTCCCACAACCAGAATTTTATCATCTCTCCATCACCTTCACGCCAGCAGCAAGGGAGGAGAAAAATTTTGCCGGACCACCAGCGTCGCCGTCGTTGTTGCCGTCGTCCGGCTGTTTTCCGCCGGCGCCGACCAGGTGAGCGCCCAAACTCTTTTTTT
>JAJJWX010000889.1:0-10448 GCA_023529315.1 Papaver bracteatum
TTCTTGGCCTTTAAAGTTTTAATCTCTAATTTGGAATTATGATAAAGTTGCTTGAGTCTGTGAGTTATATCTAAACAAGATCTGTAGTCAATTTCTAAGAGGCGAAACTTAGATCTGAGTTCATCTATGGAAAGGGAATTAATATTGGAAGGGTTATTTAAAGAATATCATTGTCTATTGGTTCTAGAAGAGTATCATTGTCTATTGGAGTTCTAGAAGAGTATCATTGTCTATTGGTTCAGGAAAAGATCGAATGGTTAAAGACTCATCAGTGAGACCATAAACTTCTGCGAGAGTGATAAATCAAGTAAAAAAGAATAGTGAAATATAAAATTATGAAGGAAAAGAAGAAGGTTAACATACCTAAGAGTTGTTTGTTAACAGTATCAAGATTGGATACTTTGAGCGATTGTTGAGAAAGATTGTTCTCAAGTTCTTTATTCTTCTCACGAAGATTGGCAAGTTCAGCTTCCATTTGTTCATTCTTCTCGCGAAAATTAGTGAATTCAGATTTTAGTTCTTCATTCTTTTGGCGAAGAACAACATTCTTATGTTGAGAAAATGCACGCCTTTTGTCTAAATCAGAGGCAATGGCAAAGGAAGCTCTTCCAACCTGCGAGAGAATAATATAATTTAAGGCTTGGTGATGGAATAAATATATAAACAGGTTGAAGAAATGAAAACATACCAAGGTACCAAGAGAATTTAAGAGACTAGGAGTCAGCGATCTTGAGATTCCTTGGAGAGAATCATTATCTACCAATATGGGAGCATTGCAGACTCTGGAGAGAGCTTGAGATGTGTTATTAAGAACTTCATCTTCATAATTATTAGCGATACCATGAGTAATATCTCCAAAAATATTGGATAATTGAGCCATTGAAGACTCAGAAGAAGAAGAGTATTTCATGAAAGGAATGTCATTATCATCATCATTATTGTCCTTGTCGAAATCAACACTTAAATTTTCTGGAATAGATTGAGGAGTTGAAGAAGAAGAGAGTTGGATTTTTCTTCTCTTTAAGGGAGGATCGTCAGATGCCTCACTGTGAGGAGAAGTAGGCTTCCCTTTGGGAGGAGGAGTAGATTTCCCCTTGCGATTAACTGTGGATTTCACCTTGGATCTCGCAGGCTTTATTGGTTCTAATTCTTCGATTTCCTGTGAACACAGATAAAGATAAGAAATAGGGGCTACAATATATTTTTAAAACAAATGAAAGGATATTTCTTACTTCATCTGTGAAAGATTTAAGAGCTAAGAAAGTGTTGGGTTTCCTAAAAGCCTGGTAACTGAGTTTCATCCTGTCAATCTAGAAAAGATTGAAGTAATTAGCGAAAATATAAAAACTTGGGGAAGATAGTGGATAATAATTATACAAAAGATCGGAGAAAACATACCTCTTTAGTTCTTTCAGGCCAGTTGAAGACCCAAGGTTGATATTCTGAAAGATTCGCGGGTAATGCGAGAACCAGAAATATAAGAACCTTCAAGACATAACGGAAAAATGAACCACTTGTCATCGCTGAAGTGATGAGGGCCTTGATTAGTAGATGTATGCCAATCAATGTCTAGCATAAGAGCTTTATCATCAACGATCTTTTCTTTCTTCAAGCGAACACCCCAGCAAGTGCTATCCCTCTTCATAGGGACTATTTTGTAATTTTCAAAAAAATTATCCACAGTATAATATGCAGAGACAATGGGAACATCTTTAAATTGAGGATTCTTCGCAGCTTCAGGGTAGCGAGATCCTTTATCAGCACCGCGAGAAGCATATTCAAGCAGCAATCGAATACAATCTCCACCCAATTGATATACCGCTCGCGAGAACCTCTCGTCAGAAATTATTTCATAGAATAGTGGAAGTTCCAGATCATAGAGAGGAATGGGAAGACCAGATTCAAGTTGACCTAGCGATACTATAACCTTCTCGCGAGAGCATTGATAAATAATGAATAATTTGAGAGAAAGTTCGGATTTAGGGTTTTGATTTGGAATTGTAGACAGAGTAAAACCTTTGCTTTTGAGTTTTTCTTGCATTTCACCAAAAGCAACCAAATTTTTAGCACCAGAGGAAACCATTTTTAAGTATGATAATGAAAGAGAAGGTTGGAAAATAAGAAAGAAATCACATCGATAGCAGATGCGCAATTTGCGGAAGAACAATAAACTTGCAGAGAAATTACGAAGAAGAAAGAAGAAGAAAGTAAAAAGAGGAAAAGAAAAGAATAAAAGGAGTATTTATAGAAGAAGAAGTTTCTCGAGAAGATGAATGCAATAAATGCAAAGAAGAGACATGAACGGTTAGATCGCAGCGGTTAGAAAAGACGTGTCAAAGATTTATTGGAAGAAAGAATGCATGAAAATAGCTGGCGAAGGATACAGAAACGTGTCAGAACAGAGATCAATGTGAAAATATAAGTAGTTGCGGCATTTAGTTCTCATGATCCTCTCTTATTCGCAGAAAAGACATGATAAGAGGCAAGATGTAGGACCAGAATATCGCTACAATGATATTCCTGCGATATTAACAACACTTCTGGATATTAATAACACTTCTGCGAGGACATCGCGAGTACTTCAACAACATCTGACGAGTGTTGCAGAATTGCTTAAGGAATGACATAATGACTGATGAATGAAGAAACATGTAAAGAGCATGTGTTGACCTGCGACAGTTATAAAGTTAGCGAGAAGGAAAATCATGGTTGTCACGATGATGATCGCAATGTAAATCCGAGATAAAAGGAAGACTTAGCTGTCATCCATTGGGTAACTACCTTATTAATAGAGACCTAATATGTCCAGAAAAGGATGATGTATTTTTGAGAGTTGAAAGAGCCTTGAGGAGAGATAAACTTCAAGAGAATAGTTGTAATCTTGATTTCTTCCATTTTTGTAAACATTTTTGAGAACAAAATAATAAAGTGTTGTTTTTAATCTTCAATTGTGAGTTGATTATAGCAAGATCTTAACGAGGATGTAGTATGGGATTTCCTGCAACTACATTTTGGCGCCCGAAACAGGGAGAATCAAGCTAAGAAATCTCTAATTACAACTTGAAGATTTGAAGAAATTGTACGGAATATGTATGAAGGTTATCTAATCGATTATATTGGTCCATCCACGAATCTTTCTCAACACGGGGCTTCTTCAGCAGCAGATTCATATTTAAACCTCTCCATTAATTGTGTCTGATTTATAGCTTAATATGAGAACAAAGGATTTTAAAAGAAGAACTGAGTACAGAAAGAAGAAAATTTATCCAAACAGAAAAATCAAAGACAGAGGCAGAGATGTTATACCTTTTAATTCCTTATTTTTACTGCGAAGATTTTCGCAGTCTAGAGAAGAGTTACGAATCTTTTGGCAAAGAGTATCGCATTCTAAAGTCTTGACTTGAAGACTTTCCTTAAGGCACCATGATTGACAAGATCATGTTCTAAAGATGCTTCAACTTCATGTTCTAAAGATGCTTGTGAATCATTTCGGTCAGAATTAACATATTTGCTCAAAATTTCGCAGACACCATGCTTGACAAGATCAGTAGAATATCTCCTAGCATAATCCAGAATATCAGATAAGACTTTAAAAGCAACATCTACTCCTATAGAAGTTTCTTTAGAAGAAAGGAGAGATGCAGATGGAGCAGTGGTGACAATGGAGAGTTGAAGATTTGAATCATTCGTAGGAAGTACATCATCTAAAGATGAAGTATCTGGAAAAGTAATAAATGGAATTGAAGAAGAGTTAACTTGAGAAGTAACTACAGTAGGAGGGGAAGAAACTTCATTCACAACAATATAAGGAATTTCATTTATCAGAGGATCAGTGAAGGCAGGGATAATGGTGGAGATATTCTCTCGCAAGCAGAAGCTAGAGGTTCAGTTTGCGAAGGTTTTGGGACAGCAATCGCAAAAATTAATTGGAGAATAGTAATATCAAAACCAACAGTTTTAACTTTGCGAGATCTCTTGCGAGGATTAGCAATGTTTTCATCAGCCTGCGAATAACAATCTAGATAAGAAACAGAGGCAACAATATTGTTATTAAGAAAGCAAATATTTCTTACTACTTTATCATTCGCAGTCTTTCTTTTCTTTTCAGCGAGGTCTTGTTGCGAATTACTGGAAGCATTAGGGTTTTGAACTATGAATTTGGTATTAGAAACGATTCCGCTGAAACAGAAAAAACGAGTATGGGAATTACATAAAATCGAGTAAGAACAGATCAGATAATTTAGATGAACATGAACAAGATTGAATTCAATAACAATAGAAGAACATATACCTTGATGACTCCATGAAAGCAGTAGCAGAAGAACCTTGGAAGAAGAAAGTTGCAGAAACGAAGAGATGAGGAAGACGAAGAAATAAAAGAAGAAGATTACTTCTTTATTAGGTTTCCCCTTTTATAGACAGAGATATGGTGACTGGATAATAATGAAAATACCGATAAAAAGAGGAATATTTGACATGTATAGGCGGTTATACTAAATTTATGGAACTTTGTCGGGGAAAGAATATGGGAAGATGGGAAACCGCGGAATCAATAAGAGGGAAAATTCTCATGATATTTTTTCTTCGCAGAAAAGATATGAGAAGAGTCAAGATGTAGGATCAGAATATCACCACCGCAATACTCCTGCGAGATTTACAGTGACAGTTCTGCGAGCTCTTCAACAACACACTGCGAGTGTTACAGAATGATTGAAAGAATGACGTAGAGGATGACGATAACATAAACATGAGAAAAGCGTGATGATGCTGCGAAGCTTACAAACATCTGCGAGGGTTAACATTACAACTACTGCGAGAGTATCGCGAGTAAGATCCGAAATTAAAGGATAACTTAGCTGTCATCCACTATGTAATTTCCTATATAAAGAGTCGAACAAGTGAAAGGAAAGGAGGATCAATTTTGAGATTGTTGAGAAAGCTTTGAGGAGAGAGAAAATTTAAGAAAGAGGTTGTATTCTTGATTTCTTATATTTCTTGTAATATTTCTGAGAATTAATCAATAAAAGTGTTGTTCTTAATCTTCAAATATGTGTTGATTCTTATGAATTCTTGTGAGGGGTGTAGTGTAGGATTTCCTGCTACTACACTTGGATATTGGTCTTTGGTACCATCCAAGTTTATCTCTCTTGTATTTAAATTGAGACTCACAGTTTGCTTGAGTAAGATTTAAATCGAGAGATAGAGATACAAACTCTTTGATATATTTTTTTCTAGAATTCTAGATTGAGTCTGATTGTCTAGTTGATTCTCTAGAAAGTATATTGGAGTTAGTCCATATAGATTGCTAATTCGGAATATTGGATGTGGTTGTTAGACCCCCGCTTTTTCATCATTATTAATCCGTTATACAAAATGTATACCAACTTCGTAGAGTTGATACCAAGCAACTACCCTAATTCATTCAGTTTCCTAAGTATCCATGCGCTTCCGACTTCGATGAGTGCACGTAGTGGTACAATTCCTTTGGATCATATTCCAAACACTAAAGGAACAACAAATATGTTTGGTAACAACTGTATCAATTCTTTCAAGATAAAAATATCTCAAGTCATACGCAAAGGCTCTTCCGTTTAATCTAATAAACTCCTTTGCCAGGTTAGATCAATCTATCCAATAACTACAAAAGTGGTTAAGGTTAGATTCACAATCAATCAATATAGATTCCAACAAGAAACTATAAGGTGATGTCAATCTCACGCAACTAATCAATTGAATAAATACGATTTTAGTTGAATCCCAGATGATCAAGGTTTTTGCACACACAAAGATATGAAAAACCGATAAGAAATCTTATTTGTCTTCAAATCTTCTTTAGTCTTCAATAATAACCTGCACAACACCACATGAATCTCTTGTGATCAATAACACACAGAACGGAGTCTGTTAACAATGGGTTATCACTAGATGTCATTAGATCTAACAAAAGTTCTAAATATATCGTCGATACTTCGATCTAGTTTGAGTGAATCTTATATCAGAAGAGAAGATCCTCAAGAATAAACAAACTAAGTTCAATCAAAGTTTCAACAACAGTTAGTCAATCAAATCAATCTAAAACTAATAACACCGCAATTATATAGTTTCCAACCAACAGTAGTCGTAGAGCTTCTTGATCCCACATAAGTCTTTAAACGAGAGGTCGTAAGAGATTTCACGTAATTATGATACTTTCTCTCTGAATAGATAATCCACCATAAACAACAAGAAATGAAGTTTGCCTGGATCTTAGGATAGTTTGCTAGAAAGAAAAACTTAGGTATTTATAGACCAAGGATGTTTAGATATCAAGGAATTTCCAAAACTGAAAATATTCTCAAGATATGCAATGAATGACAAGATTCGGTTTTCCTGATTCCAATAATAAATGCTTGTCCAAAATTTTCGAAATCTCTTAACAGAAAATCTCCAATTAGTAAATGCGCATTACTAATTTTTATTCTCTAGAGATATGCATTTAATTGCTTGAAATTAAAGTATATAAAACCAAAAACCTTAATTAAAAGATTATTAATTTATCTCGGCACATGATCTCCTTGAATACTAAGTAATATCTTTAAACAATAAATGATAAGAGTTATTGTACATGTTCAAAGTATGTTGACATCTCTTCACTATAAATCCTTATTCATATTTACATGGATTTACATTCTTGGAATCGGTTATACCACACTTCCAAACAAGTTTAGAATTGGTTCACATGTATTCCAAGATAACTATGTGATTATCAAATCACATTCATTAGTTCAATCGGTTCTACCGATCACTAGGATCAGTTATACCTCAATATGGAAATACTTGTGATCGGTCACACAAGTTACCAGGATCAGTTACATCAATTACCAGGATTGGTTCCATGTTCCCATGGTATTTCTTGTGATCGGTCACACCAGTTACCAGTACCGGTTACACTAGTTACCAGAACCGGTTACCAATTACAAGGATCGATTACACAACTCTTGTGATCGGTCACAACAATTTCTAGGATCGGTCACACCAATTACAAAGATCGATCATACAATCACATGGTGATTACTTAGGATCGGTTACACCAATTAATAAAAACTAGTCATACCAAATCATAAGTCAGGCATTGTGAATTATTATACCAAGATATGTAACCAAGGTTAAGATCGGTTCTACCATTTCACACATATTGGTCATCCAAAGATTTACAATGAATAGCCGAACCAATAAGCCTAATGATATACCTTTTGATTCACAAAAAAGGTTCATGAATGTACTTCTGTGAATATCAATATTCTGCGGAGCACGTGTCATGGATTCAGTGGTTGCATGCATGATAACTGTATAGCCCTCGCTATACAGAGGAACCTGAGTAGCAGAACATACCTTCGCAAATCTACTTTATCTTATCCCAAGAAGGGATACCTCGACGTCCAAGATAGAAAAGTAAAAGCCTAGTCTAGAGAGAGGAAGCTAGCGAAGGGACAGAGGTAGATGACATATCTAATCAGCATTAAATGTACAAATATCTTATCTACACGCTTAATCAAATCACGTGGAGAGAGATGATGTGGCAGAGTATGACTAGCAAAGGTTAGCGGTGAATGAAGGTACAATCTGTACTGAGGCTGAGAAGTTCCCGAAGGAACGTGGGTCAGCTGAGGTGGAAGAGTCCGGCTGGAGAAAGCACGCGGTCAACGAATGTACCATTTGTACGAAAGGTATATCATGGAACGATGAATCCAAAGACAGCAAAGATATACCTGGAGCAGAAGGGGCTATAAATACCAAGCTTTACCAATAAGCCAAGGGCATTCAATATTTAGGAGAAGAAGATCTAGTCTTAAGATTATACCTCTTTAATGTTTAGAACATAAGTATTTACTTCAACTTGAGTTCTCTCTATTACTTTGAGAAGCATTTAAGATCTTTGTAACCACCACAACTTAATACAAACAATCACTCATTAACCCTTGGACATAGACAAAAGTAGAACCACGTAATCTCTTGTGTCTCATGATAACTTAGTACCATTTACATTATATTTGTGTTCTTCGTTATTATTGTGATCTTGAATATCTTTTATAACTTAGCATCATCAGTTCAACAAACGTATCAATACTACATAGTATCTGATCCTCCGAGATGTCTACATTACATAGACTATAGGAAAATTAGTAGTCAGTTTGGTACTAGAAGGTTTTGCTCACCATCTTGAGTTTTATGTTCCTTTATTTTTTGACTTACGCATCTTCTTTAACGAAGAGATCTGAGTTCTACAATGATGAATCCCACTTTTAAGTGATTTGTTCATCCGATTTTTCCGTAAGTTCTTTGAGTTCTTAGCCTATAAAGACTTGCAATTTTACAGATCTACAAAGTATTCTGCAAAAACGCACTTACGAAACGTTAAACTTTTGTTTTGTATAAAAACAACTTTTTCCGACAGAGTATCCTTTGGATCTGAGTACCTCTGAGCACTAAGGAGTATCAGTGAGAATTTTAAGGAGAAAAGATCTTACAAAGCATTTAATAATCCTTTTTTCTTGGGAGATCTGACACGCTTTATAATTGTTTTAAACGTTTAAGGTTGTTTTTTCCTAGGGTGTCGTAAGAAATTAAATACCCATCTTTTCAGACGTTATTCCATTACATTTTCTGAAAAAGTTGCTTAGTCGTCTTCTGTGTTACTTCTAACGAAGGCACCCAAGTAGCAGATTTTTTCACTTTTTTGTGTCATCAGGATAACTAGAGACCGAAGACATGTAGAAACCAAGTGATGTACCAACAATATCACGACCAACGGTTACAAGAGGAAGATTTCAAAAGCCATCTCAATCAAACCAAAGAAACGAAGTTGAGGACGGACAAAGTGAAATAGCAAGAAGAATGGCTACCAAAAAACCACCTACCCCTGCTGAAGGGATGGGGAAAGTACAACCACTTTATGGCATGCCATTACCGGAGCATCCCAATGTTACGAAGCCACATTGGAAGGATATACGAACCTTCGATAGAAGGACCTATCTCAGGATTTGAGGAGGCTTTGCCTGTTCAAACTCGATCCATGAGAGAAGAAGATAAAGGAGAAATAAATGAAGAAATGAAAGAATCAGATGATGAAGATAAAAATTCTGACGAAGATCAATCCTTGTCAGATGAAGGCAACGAGAACTAAGCGGAAGATGATTGGAGGATTCCAATCCACCAATACCTTGACAAAGGTACCCTACCACCCGATGTTAAGGAAGCTCGGAAACTCGAATCAAAATCATCGATATACATCCTTCACGACGGAATACTATATAGGAGGTCATTTCTCGGACCTCTAATGTGGTGCCTCTCATGAACCGAAGGAAGGAGAATACTCCACGATATACACATTAGAGATGCCGGCAACCATAGAAGGTCCTTGGCGGTTAAATCCAAAATGCAAGGATACTACTGGCTAAGCATGGACGAAAATTCAAAGAATGTGGCTAAGCGATGTGAAAGATGCCAACGCTTTGCCAAGAAGATCAAAGTACCAGGAACGGAGCTTAACTCAGTTATCAGCCCTTGGCCATTTTTCAAATAGGGAGTTGATATTGTCGGACCCTTGATAGAGGGAACCTCAAAAAGGAAATACCTTATTATGGCTACGGATTACTTCACCAAGTGGGTGGAAGCAAAGCCTTTGCCAAGAATTAGGGACACAAATGTCTTTGAATTCTTGTTTGAGCAAATCATATGCAGGTTCGGAATACCAGCCGCCATAGTCTCAAACAATGACAAACAGTTGCAAGGAAAGAACATAAACATGTTGTTTGATACTTTTAACATTCAGAAGAACAAGTCCACTCCTATATACCCTAAGAGCAATAGACAAGCGGAGGCAACCAACAAAACCATAACGATGAACTTAAAGAAGAATCTAGGAGTATATAAGAAGAGGTGGTGTGAACAACTGCACAATGTCTTATGGGATTATCTAACTACAAGGAGGTCAACTAAGGGGGAATCTCCATTCTTGTTGAACTACGGAGACGAAGCAGTCATCCCAACGGAGGTAATACTTCCAACAACAAAAACGGAGGCGTGAGAGAAGAATCTAACAACAGACTTGATGTTGGAGAAGCTTGATGACCTTGAAAAAAAAAGGGAGGTGGCCTTGCAAAAGATGGCAAACTATCAACGAAGCCTAGCTCGGGAATATAACAAGCGGGTCATACCTCGGAACTTTGTGGCGGAAGAATAAATACTTCGTTAGATACCGCCATATCAAAGGAAGAAGGAGTAGGGAAAGCTAGCTTCGACATGGGATGGGCCCTATATCATACACGACATTGCCGGAAAAGGATCTTACTACCTAAGAACCCTTAAATGCGAAGTATTACAGCACCCTTGGAATGCAATGTACCTAAAAAAGTACTACCCATAAGAGAATGATGACTACTCAGGAGCAGAAAGGAATAGGCAATAGC